>CM037878.1:197682098-198154713 GCA_021292165.1 Shinisaurus crocodilurus | reverse complement strand
ACTGACCAAACATGCTTTATTCAAAAGCAGACCCAAAAGTTTAAAAGGCATCCCGTGCTGTTCGGACAGTGGGGGTAGGGGAGAATCAGAGATTAACTATGCAATTCTATACGTGTCTGAGCAGAAATGAACCCCATTGAGTTCAGTGGGACTCACTGCCAAGTAAACATGCTGAAGACACAGTGAAATGATTTCAACAAACCAAGTTGGGGAGGGGCCGTTTCACACAAACATTTATCCACAAATGACTGGGTCAATTTCATGAATCTTCTTGGTTGGTTCACTGTTCTTTCCTCAGCCTTACAAAACACCCGCGGGGTATTTTGATTTGGCAGGCCTTGTCTTAGAATTCGAAAGGGATTCCAAAGACAGGTGCCCACCCAAGAAATGCCTTTGCTGCTGGTGGCAACCAGTCTTGCTTCAGATGGTAACAGAAGCAAGAGCAGGACCTCACTTGATGACCTGGAAGGTTCATATGAGAGAAGAAGCTCCCTGAAGAACCCTCTCCCTAGACCTTGTTGGGTTTTAAAGGGCAAAACAAGCACCTTGCATTGAGTCCAGAAACTTAACTGGCTGGCTACAGTAGCCTTCCCCAACCTGGTGCCGCTCCCATGCTAGCTGGGGGATACTGGGAGTTGTAGTCCAACACATTTGGAGGACACCAGGTTGGGGAAGGCTGGGCTACAGGCTACATTTTGTATTAATCTATATGTTAAATTTTGATTATTTTCACCTCTTTGTCTTTTAGTTTGTGTTGGTCACTGCTGCACATCCTCACAGATAATGGTAAGATTCTTTCCTTACATTTGTTGACGGCACGTGGTGTACTTCATATTGGTAGATACAGATGTTTGAATGGCATTTGGAAGTACCTCTTATGTATGTAAATTATACTTCAAGAATTACATGTGTTTTGGCTGCCTTGTCAAAGACCCCTAAAATGAGAGAAGGGTAACGAAGACGGAAGAGCTGCCACCATCTAGCTCCCAGTGGTTTCTGCTCCAGTGGCCCCTCCCACCCCTAGCTACCATGACAGGGCTACTGTACTTACAAACCATCTTGCCTTCCAGGGCTACCATTAGTCAGAGCGAGGCAGCTGACACTGAGGGATAGAGAGCAGTAGCCATGTGTTGGAGGACAGAGCTGTATGTGCCACTTGTCCTGCCCTGCAACCCTCTTAAGCTAGTCTTACTACCCTTGGGTCCAGTGGAGGACAGTGTCCTGTCACCAGCATTGAAGCAAATTCAACTGCTGGTCTGGTCAGCTTCTGGACATGAAATGGGGCACCATCTTGTCTTTTGCCTTGGGTAGCAAAATGTCTTAGGCAGGTCCTGCCTTGAGCTAAGGCAAGAGTCAACGTAACAGCCTGTCAGATAGCCTGGTTGAGAAGACAGCCATGAAAAGTGCAGGAAAGAGCAAAACATCTAGGCTAAGCTGGTAATTATTAGCCTATGACAAGCATGGAAGGCATACTATGTATTTTTAGGCTGCAATCTTATATGCCCACTTACCTGATAGTCAGCCCAATTGAACTCAATAGACTTATTATATGGTACTTTGGGTACTCTTTAAATTGGCTTTCTCCAACCTGGTACCTTCCAGATAAGTTGGACTATATTTTGGAGATTAACCTTCCCCATGACTGCCTGGGGGATGCTGGAGTTGTAGTCCAACACAAAAGAGAGAAAGTTCTCAGGTGCCTGAAGAAAATACTTATTAAATATTTTCTTCAGGCACCTGAGAACTTTCTCTCTTTTGTTTCGTGTCCACAAGTGCCTTCCCTCTATGTTTTCTGGGATTTGTAGCGCCACACATCTGGAGGACACCAGGTTGGAGAGAGCTGCGTGCATCAAACTGCAAATTGTTCAAATATAAAAATGTGTGATGGGGAAAATAGACAGCTAGGACCACTTGTCTGATGAGTACACACATTTTAACAGAATGTGTCATAGAGTTGGCCGAGGGTCACCTAAAATGGTGGATTAAGGGTTTGTGAAAAGGCATCCCTGCAGATTTGGGGGGAAAGGAACAGGTGTGCTGTGAATGGGTACTGCAACCCAACAGACAGTTGTTGGATTTTCAGTGCAATGCAGGCAGGAAAGGAAACAGCAGGGAACATTAGATTCATGTAAACAGGGTACATATAAGAAGAGGGAGCAGAAGGTTAGGAGAGAATGAATGAAGCCTCCTATCAAGGAGAGGGGGTGTCGAATGGACCTGGGGTGCTGTAAATGCGGGAGCCTTGACGGAGGTTTCTTTCTCTCCCTTCATTCTGAGGGCCTTTTCCCAGATTATGAGGGCAAGCTAAGGTTTGCTCCCAAGCGTACACCTGAAAAGCAGCTGCAACCAACCATAGCTCCCTGTTTAATCACAGTGTTTGCAAATGTTTGTTGCCTTGACATTCTAAAGCAGGGTTGGTGAAGCTTCCCCCACCCACTCACCCACCCACCCGATGCTGCATCCCTTAGGGGAATGTGTTGGGGATCGCCACATGCCAGTGGTGGGTGGGCTGGAGTCCAAATTGGGTGGAGCCACCCCAATCTCCCATCTCTCTCGTATACACATACCACACCCCCATCCTTCAGTTCACACAGACACACATGTGCAAGCATAGCCCGTTCCATCAGTATCTTCCATCCATAAATAGTCTGTCTTTCTCTCACATGCATCATCCACCCACCCCCCACCCATATCATCCATCTAGGCAGAATGGAAGCTGAAGAGGAGTGGGGTGGAGGAGGAGAAGTCCCGAGGCCATGTAGAAAAGGGAACAGGGAACATCTTTTGGTGCACATCTGAAAATGCAATTAGAAAAGTGCACTTATAGCTAGTTTGCAGGTAAACAAAGAGGCAGCTGGGATAGGAATGTAAGCAAAAGGGTGTTTCTTCTGCATTCAAAAAATAGTGTACCTTAAAAATAGATGTATCAATAAATATTGATAAGATGTATCAATAACAGCGACATTCAAACACCCCTTCAGACATGAGACTCTCTAGTAGGCTGAGGCCAGTAAAAGTAGCATTGTAGGCATCTTATAGGTTCATAGCTGCTGTTTGATTGATAAATGACTCCATACTATAGAGTTTAGAAATTCCATATGTTCATGCATTATCATAATCATGATATACAGTGTTTTTAACTAGGCTTTGTAAATTTTGTTCTCTACTTCTTAAATGCTTAAACGTTATCAGATTTCTAAAAATTCTGTGTAAGCTAGAGGTTCTTCTCAGGGTCACTACTTCTCCTCCTCCTCCCTGCTCCCTAAAGAAGTATTTGGCTAAGCGTCAGAATCACAATTCTGACTACTTGAAACAATCCTTTGTGTTCCTCTCCTAAATTAACAACAGCTAGGCAAATTAGCCAGCTGTATTCCACTTTTTCAGTGAAGTCGCCACCAATTTCCGCTTGAGAAACATTTTGGTTTAAAAGAACAGCTGCTGATAATATTTTGCACTTGAGAATAGTCCTTAAAATGTGGAAGGGGGGGGGATTGAAACTGACCACCCTCACACCTGCATAAACTGTTGCTGATGTTTCCTAAAAGAATTCAGTAGGTTAAGCTAACAAACCCCTTTCCAAATGAAGCTTCTTAAAAATTGTAGTGTGCTTTTTCAAATAGACACAACGATCTCTCTTGACCTGGTTCCACGAGGCATCCGTGGCTCCCAAGTCAGGAGGTTGCCTGCCTGCAGAGGTAAAGCTAGTTCAGTCTACCCCAGCCTGGCGCCCTCTGCATGGGTTGGGCTGCAACTTTCATGCTGGAGGGCATGAAGTGGGTGAAGACTGAGCTAGCATGTCAGGGAGAAGGCTAGACTCGTGGGCTTTTGGGGTGTGTGTGTGTGTGTGTGTGTGTGTTGCTTTCAAATGCAGTTATCCATGTGCATTCTGAGATGGTACAGTCCTATAAGACAACTCTGCCAACAAGTTCAGACCTGCTCTGAGTGGCACAGTCAGCGCTGGCTCTGTCATTTGCCTCCAAAAGGTGGTCTGCCAAATCTGGAGTTGAATTCAGCATCTATATCTGAGATTTGCAGATTTTTTAAGTTCTTTGCTTTAAAAAAAAAAATCAAAACAAGCAAGTATATAGCAACAACATAAAAGACCTTTGTGTTGTGGGGAAGCATTGTATATAAAATAAGCATACTAGTGGGAGCAATTTGTTCTTGTTCATGAAAGCTGACTTCAAAAGACTATTGGGTACAGCTCAGTGCCATAAAACAATGGGAATGGTGCCATTGACTTCAGTGGGATGGAGATCGAACCCATTGTCAGGGCTTCCCCCTCCCCGAAGCTTTTCAGAGATGGGCTGGGAGTGGAGGGGAGGGAGAGACTTCTGCTTGTATTCAAGTATGTCTGACACAAAAAAGTGCGTCCTTCTAGTCCATGGGAACCAGAAAGTGAAACTAGCCATAAACAAAAGGAGACTGACCTCTTAAGACTCATTGTCAAAACTGAATGGCAAAGAGTAAATACAATTAGGTTTTTGGAATTCATTTATTCTTAATAGTTTTGGTTGAAATACTCACATGGCAGAAGTCAGTGCTGTCCAGTTCTGGGATTTTTTTTGCCTCCAAAATGTATATTCTTAAGCACAGATACAGAAAGCTACTTCGATACATCAAGTTTCTCTTGGCAACTTTTTCACATTGAAATGAGAGTGCAGTGTTTCTCATCATAGTCGATGGTGCCGTCAGAGCAGACTTTGGGGCAGGTGTTCAGGGCCCCGCTCGGCAGAATGAGCAGAAAAACCCCTAAATGCAGCAAAGCTGGCTTACCACATGTTGTAGTAAACAGACATTACCATCTAGAGAGAGAGCCTCCCTGTAACTCCACAGGTTCAGAGTCTAAACTTTCCTAACTATATCACTGACCATAATACTGAAATAAAAGAAGGTACTGTATGTCGTGGGGTTTGTGCCCTGTAAGGAGGGGATGCCAGCCAGTCTCTTGATCCATATCACAGGGGACTTGCATGATGGAGAACACACACACACATACACACACACACACGGTGTAACATATTATCTGGGCTTTCATGCAACTGCTAATCATTTAGAGGACTGGTTTGCACGATTTATTTCCCTTAAAGAAGTGGGGACTAAAGCTGTGAAGGCTTTTGGGGGGTAGGGAACTGGGAGAAAAGGAAATATTGGGGGTGGGATCATTTTTCCCCAAATTTTCCAAAATCACTAGGGAAAAAGTTTGTTTCTTCTGGTTCTCTTCCCCCCCCACACACACACACACTTTCTGAGTTTTTTTCCCAGGCTTTCGCATCTCGGGGTGGGGGGGTGGAGAAAGCACCTGTGTGGATGGGGGTTCTTTGTGATCAGACAGTGGGGCTGTTCACACGACATGACAGCCCACCATGGCTTATTTAACCCATGATGAGGCTGAGACACAGCTGGGGTGCGTGTGACCGCCCATTTTGAATATGCAGCTCATGCTTAGAGGTTGTCGTGTTGTGCGAACCATGGGTTATGAGATGGTTAAACAACCCTGGCAATACCCTAGAACAGACAATGTGTTATGTGAACATTGTTTAACCCTCGCATAAGCCATGTTCTGCCAGCCTCATATGACACAATAACCCCTAGGTGGGGGCTGCATATTCAAAATGGCGGTCGCACGCACCCTTCACGCAGCGTTTCATCCAAACCCAGTCATTCACTTGGAGACACCAGCTCCCACGTTACATCATCTGTGTAATGAAGGGAAGAGGCCATAGAAATGTAGCAAGACAGCTCCAATTCATACATTTCTGTCAGCCTAAATATGTTGGAGGCTCTTCACATGTTACATAGCTATTTGAGCATCTTTTTGTGGCTTAAGAAAATGGAACGCTTTACAAAGTATGCAGTGATGGAACGAAAATATATCATTACATTTTTTGTCACGGCTGCTGTTTAAGTATCAGCGTAGGCTATGGAGGCTTAAACAGTTACCTAGTCTTTGAGATCCAGGGCTGGCCCTATCATTAGGCAGAGGAAGGCAATTGCCTCAGGCGGCAGATTGTAGGCAGCAGCAGTGGTAGTCCCCCAGCCATTCTACTCTCTTGGGGAGGAGGGACTGTGTGTGCCTTTCAGCCTCTCCTACATCCACTAAACTAGCCTGCTTCCCTCAGGTGTGATGGAGAACTCTATCCTGTTGCCCGTGTTGAAGTAAGGTTTAAGTGCCAGTCCAGTTGGTTTCTGTACCTGGAATGGAAGGGGGTGACATCTTGTCATTCATTTCATTTCATTTCTATACCGCCCCTCAGCTGAAGTTCTCTGGGCGGTTCACAACAGATTGTGCATAAAAACAACAATAAAAACATACAAAGTAGTTAAAAAGATTAAAAAACAAATTTAAAAACACGGTGTAAAATAACAATCCAACGTTAATAAAACTAAGCCTACAGGTGACAATTCCCCAGCCCATGCTATTTTGAGCTCTTAGAGAGAAGTCTTAACCTGGCGCCGAAAAGATAGTAAGGTTGGCGCCAGGCGGGTCTCAGTGGGGAGCTTATTCCATAATTGGGGGACTACCACTGAGAAGGCCCTCCTTGTTGCCACCAACCGAGCCTCTCTTGGAGGTGGCAGTCGGAGGAGGGCCCCAGATGTTGAGCGTAGTGTCCGGGTAGATTGCGGTTGGGAGAGACGTTCGTCAGGTAATGTGGTCCTAAGCCGTGTAGGGCTTTATAGGTTAAAACCAGCACCTTGAATTTGGCTTGGAAGCATGTTGGCAGCCAGTACAAACGGGCCAGTACCGGTGTAATGTGCTCAGACCTTCCGGTCCCCGCAATAAGCCTGGCTGCCGCATTTTGCACAAGCTGCAGCTTCCGAACAGTCTTCAAAGGCAGCCCCACGTAGAGTGCATTGAAGTAGTCTAGTTTAGAGATCACCAGAGCGCAGATTACTGAGACCAGGCTATCCCTGTCCAGATAGGGGCATAGCTGGGCCACCAGCTGAAGCTGGTAGAAGGCACTCCTTGCCACTGAGGCCACTTGAGCCTCAAGTAACAAAGATGGCTCCAGAAGCACCCCCAAGCTACGAACCTTCTCCTTCAAGGGGAGTGCAACCCCATCCAGAACAGGCTGAACACCCTCCATCCGGTCAAAGGAACCACCCACTAACAGCATCTCAGTCTTGTCTGGTTTGAACCTCAGTTTGTTAGCTCTCATCCAGTCCATTGTCGCAGCCAGGCACCGGTTCAGCATAGGAGACCATACAGGGCGACCAAAGCTGTTTCTGTGCCAAACCAGGCCTGAACCCCAACTGAAATGGATCCAGATAATCAGTCTCATCCAAGAGCGCCTGGAGCTGGTTGGCCACCACCCGCTCAAGGACCTTGCCCAGGAAAGGAACATTCGCCACCGGCCTAAAGTTGTTGAGATCTTCTGGGTCCAGAGAGGGTTTCTTCAGGAGTGGTCTCACCACCACCTGTTTCAGGTGGCATGGGACCACTCCCTCTCGCAAGGAGGCATTGATCACCTCTCTGGCCCAGCCAGCCGTTCCCTCCCTGCTAGTTTTTATAAGCCAAGAGGGGCAAGGATCCAGAACAGACATGGTCCTTTGCCTCAGGCAGCAAAATGTCTTGGGCTGGCCCTGTTGAGATCCCAAAATGTTTTAAATCTTAAATGAAGCCATAGTTGTGACCATCTTAAATTCTGGTCTGCACAAACACTTCAGCATTTACTGCTAGGAGCAAAATCACCCCTAAAAGCAAGGACATGGGGGCGTTGGATTATCCTGTCCTTTTCTCTCTCTTTTTGGCGCATCTGATGACATACAGATGAGGCTTGCCACACTGTTCCAGATGTGTAATAGCAGAGCCTGGATAGGCTGAGGATATTTCCAGTGGAAACATATGGGAACCCATCGCCTGCAGGCCCGATTCCCTCAAAACAGCCCCTCCACATAAATCTGAAACATCTGTTCAGGCCTGAGAAAGTGAAGTTGCCAGGGTGTTTGGGTAAAACTGTATTGACAGAGTGTGTAGTTACAAAGCAGGGGTGGGGAACCTGTGGTCCTCCAGATGATGTTAGACTACAGCTCCCATGCTCTCTGGCCATTGGTCATGGTGGCTAGCGCTGACAGGTTTGGAGCCCAGCAACATCTGGAGGGTTGCAGGTTCCCCATCTGTGTTACAGAGGTTTTTATTTGCTTGATCTGCCATCTCCTGGTTTTGTATTGAACCTTTTCCTTCCGGAATATGGCTTAATGACTAGCATTTTCTTTGAAATAAGCCACTAGTTTATAGCTGATTCCTTACCTTTGCAGCTTGCACATCTAATAGATTAATTTCTGTCCTTCAGTGCTGAATCTAATTGTAGGCTGTAATGAGCTTCTCTTGCAAATAAGAAGATTGCCAGGGAGAAGTATAGCCTAATTACATAAGTGGATACTCTCCTAGCTTGAAAATATCAGAAGAGATACTGTTCCTTACCTTAAATACTGCATGTGCCTCAGGATAGGATTATGGTGGTCTAGTAAGATTTGACAGAGACGGAGAAGTATGTCTACAACATGTTGGGCCTTCTCTCTTGGCCACTTAATATAAGAACATAAGAAGAGCCATGCTGGCTCAGACCTAGTCCAGCATTCTGTTCCTACTGGAGCCAACCAGATGCCTATGAGAAGCCTACAACAGGATATGAATGCAATAGGACCCTCCCACTCATATTCCCCGTCAGCTGGTATACCCTGCCTCAGATACTGGAGGTAATATATGACTAGTAGCTTTATCCTCCATGAAGCTGTATAATCCTCTTTTAGAGCTGTCCAAGTTGGTGGCCACCACATCATCTTCTGGTTGTGAATTCCATAGTTTAATTATGCGCTGTGTGAAGAAGTACTTCCTTTTATCTGTCCTGAATCTTCCACCATTCCTATCCTGCACTGTGGCACAGTGGTTAGGGTGTTGGACTGGGACTCGGGAGATCCGGGTTCTAGTCCCCGCTCGGCCATGGAACTCACTGGGTGACTTTGGGCCGGTCACTGACTCTCAGCCTAACCTACCTCACAGGGTTGTTGTGAGGATAAAATGGAGAGGAGGAGGAGGAGTATGTCAGCCGCCTTGGGTTCCTTGCAGGAAAAAAGGCGGGGTATAAATATAACAAACAAAGAAAGAAAAATACAATATCTTTTTTGAGGTGCACTGACCAGAACTGTACACTTGGGATTAGTTCATTTACACAACCTTGGACTCATGGTGGCTGCTTTAAATTTAGGGGCTCAGAGGTTGCCACTGTGGTGTTCTAGTCCCCGCTCGACCATGAAGCTCACTGGGTGACTTTGGGCCAGCCACTGACTCTCGGCCTATCCTACGACAGGGTTGTTGTGAGGATAAACTGGAGAGGAGGAGGAGGAGGGTTATGTAAGCCGCCTTGGGTTCCTTGCAGGAAAAAAGGCAGGAAATAAATAAATAAAATAAAATAAATAATAAAATAAAATAAAAAAACTTGTGGCAAGCTAGGGCTTGCTGCCACTCACTGCAAAATCAAAGTTTCTTGCAAATCACCTAAATATGGTGCCACCTGTCTGTGCATTTTGGAGGCATACAAATGGTTCTTCCCACAGCTACATATAAAAGGTGCTACTATGCTCAAAGAGGGGTGTCATGTGACTTCAGTACAAGGCTTCAGATCAGATTCCGAGGCCTTATTAGAATGGGGTCCCTTGATGTAACTGAGGGGCTTCTGCCAGGAGGAGACAGGTATAGGCTTGTTGCATTAGTACGGGGTAGGCAACATGGTGCCCACGGGCACCAATGTTCCCCAGGCACCTTCCTTGGTGCCCACTGCGACACTCTACTCTCCCCAGTGTTTATTTTAAAATATTCTTTTATTTTCTTATTGGCAGCTGGGATTGCCTCAAAGCAAAGTGGGAGACTCTAAATGCTGCCATCTTCATTTCCCATGAATCCTTCTGGGCAAGTGACTTGTCCTTTGTGACTAGCCATGCCCACCCATGGCAGCCATTTTATGGTTGTGCCCAGGATAGTTTCTAAAAATTTTAAATGTGCCCATGGGCCCAGAAGATTGCCTAGTCCTGCATTAGTATATGTCTAGGTCTCCCTGGCCTTTCCTTCCAACAAACCACCTGAAAAAATGATAAAGCCTAGACCTCTAAAGGCCACCAGGCCACCTCAACAGATCAATATAGTAATGTGACATCCCTCTTGGTGTATCGTTCTATGTTTCTCTTGCCCTCCATTCTTCTCTCGGCCTCCTGATGTCTTCAGCTTACATTTTCCTCTAATAAGAGTTAGCCTGGGCAGCATTCTTTCTTTTTCTTTGTCTTTAGATTTTGGTCTGCGAGTTATTCTGCAAAGAGGAATTAATGTAGTCCTTGGACATCTTGGTGCTGCTAAGGTTTCCACTTTCCAAGTGTGTAGGGAAAGCTGGCAAATTCCCCTGTCTTCCCTCATAATAGGGAACAGGTTATGTTTCAGATACATAAATTTCTGAATAAATGGCAAGAATGGACCGCATGATTTGATTTTTTAAAAATTATTTTTTTGCATGTTGCATAACCAAACTTCTGTGGCAGGTCATTTCCTTCTAAATAAGGTGAGAGATTCTTCTTCTTTTAAAACCCTTTATAGAGTGGGTTTCTTACTTCTGTGAATTTTGTTTATTGTCCACATCTTTAGGAAGGTTCGACGCCTCAAGACGTAGGGCCGTGGTATTCACAGAAAGTATATGCAAGGTACTGGAAGCATTATCACCAAGCCATGGAGTGGATGTGCAGGCACAAAATGGCTTACAGGAAAGCCATGGCATCCTTGTACAATCCGACGCTTTTCCCTTCTGAAAATCATCCCTGTAGACGTTACCCTGACTGGGATGAAGGTGACCCCTTGAGAGAGGGACCCTGTTGTGCCTTCACCCGAAACAGCAAAGCCCGGTACCTTCCCCGGCCTCCGCGTGCCCCTCCTAACCCCAGAAGAAGAGAAGTAGCGGAGAGGGAGCCCAAAACAGACACTGAGTCTGAAGGGGAAGGGGACATCGAGTATGACCTGAGCAATATGGAAATCACAGAAGAGCTCCGCCAGTATTTTGAACAGACTGAGAGGCACAGGGAAGAATTGCGTAAGTGCCTGCTTTATTCACATTCTCCATACCCCTTTATTTTAATATTGCTTATCCCTTCTTTTTCTTTGTATGTGTCTGTGTGTTTATTTAATTCATTTATAGCCCGCCTTTCCACTAAAAATGCTGCCGAAGGTGGCTGACAAAAAATAAAATGTGTATAAAATGTAACATAAACACATCACTTTAAAAAAAACCCAACACATTACAGACTTCTCGGTTAAAAAGAAATAAGAAATGATTTAGGTTCCAACTGGTTAGAACCTACAAGTCAGTTTAAAAGCCCAAATCCTGCCTGAATAAAAATTTATTTGCCTGCTGGTGGTGGAAGAACAACAGAGATGCCACGGAGAAGGCCCTCTCTTGCGTTCCCACCAGATATGCCTCCGATGCTGGTGGGAACAAGAGAAAGGCCTGTCTGGAATATCTTAAATCCCAGGCTGGCTTGTATGGGAGAACGTGGTCTTTCAGATAGCCTGGTCCCAAGTCATATAGGGCTTTATAAACAGCAACACATTTTTTTAAAAAAAAATTTACGTAGCCGTCTCATGTGAGATGTTTTGAACACTTACTATTAGTACCACAATCCTTACAACCACCCTGTATGGTCAGCCAGTTTCACATCACAGGTGAGGCTGACAGACCAGTGGTTTTCCCAAGGCCCCATTGTAACGATTGGGGGGATTTTTCCCCTATGAAGATTGCGGGTGTGGGGGCCTGATCGGGACCACAGTGGGGGACAAATGCTGGGGTCCCAAACCAGATCGTGTGTCCTGTTCTTATTTTTGAGTAAGAAAAAAGCACTGACATAGCTACATGTTACTTATTAAGGCCAAGGGGCTTTACCTATTATTAGCTGAGGGGGTTTGACCGAGTGGGTCCAGGGAGTGGTAAATGCAGCTCTGCATGAAGGGGTGGTTCCTGCCATCCTTACAGAGGCAGGAGTGCGACCACTCTTGAAGAAACCCACTCTGGACCCAATGGTATTTGACAACTACCGCCCGGTCGCAAATACCCCTTTCTTAGGGAACATACTTGAGATTTTCATAGATCATCGAGTTGGAAGGGGCCTACAAGGCCATCGAGTCCAACCCCCTGCTCAATGCAGGAAACTAGAGGAGGGGTCTCCCATCCAAGTAATAGCCAGGTCTGACCCTGCTTAGCTTTCCACGCTCAGACAAGCTGAGCCAGCGTGAGCCACAGGCCTGTAGATGGTTGTGGCAGAGCAATTGCATGCACTCCTGGAGGATACTGATTATCTAGACTCATTCCAGTCTGGGTTTCAACCTGGTTATGGGACCGAATAAGCCTTGGTTGCCCTGATGGATGAGTGTTATCGAGAGAGGGACAGGGGGAGTGCGACCCTGTTAATTCTGCTCAATCTCTCATTGACTTTTGATACCATCGACCATAGTATTCTCCTGAATTGACCACGCAGGCTGGACTTTGGAAGCACTGTGTTTCTGGTCTTACCTATGGGGTCAATTTCAGAGAGTAACATTGGGTGACTTCCTCAGCCCCTTGGCAATTGAGCTATGGGGTTCTGCAGAGTACCATCTTGTCCCCAGTGTTGTTCAATATCTATATGAAGCTGCTGGGAGCGGTCATTAGGGGATTTGAAGCCAAGTGCCATCAGTACGCTGCTGACACACAGCTCTTTCTCCCTATGACATCTGAATCAGGTGAGGCTGTGCAAGTCCTGGATCAGTGCCTAGACTCAGGGATGGGCTGTATGAGGGCCAATAAACTGAAGCTGAATCCTGGCAAGAGGGAAGCCCTGTGGGTGAGTGGTTCCTGAGTTCGGCAGATAGGCTTATTGGTACCCCCTTTGATTGGTCAGGTTCATAGTCTGGGGGTACTCCTAGATCCATCACTGTTGCTAGAGGCCCAAGTGGTGATGGCAGCTTGGAGTCCCTTTTACCAGCTTCGGCTGGTTCACCAGCTACAGCCTCTCCTGGAAAGGGGGATACCTTGGCCACAGTGGTACAGGCACTAGTAACCTCAAGATTGGATTACTGCAATGCACTCTATGTGGGGCTTCCCTTAAGGCTGGTTCGGAAGCTGGAGCTAGTGCAGAATGCAGCAACACGGCTGTTCTCAGGAGCTTCCCCTTTTCAGCATGCAACTTGTTTGCTGAGGGAACTGCACTGGCTGCCTATTTGCTGCTGGGCCAGGTTTAAGGTTTTGGTACTAGAGCAGTGTTCTCCAACCTTGGGTCCCCAGATGTTTTTAGCTGGCTGGGGCATGCTGGGAGTTGTAGGTCAAAAACATCTGGGGACCCAAGGTTGGAGAACACTGTACTAGATTATAAAGCCCTAAACTACTTGTGACCAAAATACCTGAGAGAGCGCCTTCTGCCTTATCAACCTGCCAGGTCACTGAGGTCATCAGATGGCATGCTCCTGGTGGTTCCGCATGGACCTATGGCCCGATTGCAGTCCACCCGAAGCAGAGCCTTCCGTGTGGTGGACCCCTTTCTGTGGAACTCCCTGTATCCGGAGCTCAGTCAGGCACCAACATTGTGTTTTAGGCACCTCCTGACAACATCTTTATTTCAAGAATCCTTCCTTAATTGACGAGCCACTGCTTTTCTTGGTGCTCCGTTTTTAAAAGCAAAAATTTTAATATGGTTGCTTTATTCTTTTATCTTTTATTGTTCACCACTCCAGAATCTGTTTAGATGTGGAGTGGTATATAAATATTGAAAATAAAATAAAATAAATAAATAAAGGGCACATGTAGTTTGGTGCTGCGTTCATTGCTGAACTGCAGTTTGGAGCTGGGAGTTCCAGTTCACTCCAGGCCACTTGTATACACCTGCAGCTTCACAATGTAAACCATTTAGCCAGACCTTTTTTAATATTAAAAAGAGAGTTGGCCCCACTGGGCTTTTCTTGGGAGAGAATTCCATGTCGGCTGTGCTTCCGTAGAAATCACCCACTTCAAAGAAGCACCTCGCTGTGGCAGTAGGATTCTGAACGGAGCTTCATTTGTGACCCTAAGCAAATGTAAAGGTTTATATCTGAATATCTGTAGCCAGATTAATATTATGGGATTTGTAAACTTCCTGCTAAAAGTATCCTCTGGTTTTTTAGTGGTGCAGGGTGGGGGGTTGTTTGGTTCTCTTGCCCAATCATGCCTTTTTGACCTTCGGTGCTCCTTTTCCAGTTTCTACTCCATGGTGACATTTTGAAACATTAGGAAAACAACTTTATTTGGCTGATCTTTATATTTTGAAATCCATAGTCTTAGAATGCCATCAGTGCACTTATTTAAATTTAGCAGAATCTTGGAGCAGCCCAAAGGAAATTCTTGGCTGCATGGTTGACGTCTGTAGGAAACCCCTGAATAGCATATCATATGGGACAGCCATTTGCTTTCTCTTCCTTTCTTTTAATGCAGCAGTGTAAGTTCCAAGATGCCTTTACCCTCTGGGTACATCTGGTTCAATGCAGTGCAAGAAGTTATCTCTTCCACTCCCCTTTTCATAATCACAATTGAACTCTTACTTTTGAGAGAGAAGCCGTCAGGCAAATCAATAGCATCTTCTTCCCTGCATAGCACTTCCTTAAAATGTCTTGGGTTTGGAAAGGCTTTCATCATTTTTATTTGATTGGTGCAGTTCACAGTATGAAGGCAATCACTTCTCCCCTGTGCGTTTTATACTAAGGCATTCACAAAACATAGTGTCTGTTTTCGAGGATAACTTCACTTTTCACCCAGCAAGAATCTCAGCTGCCAGAGTGTCTTATTGAGAATAAAAGCTGAAAGGGAGGGGGTATGTTTTCCAACTCTGTTATAACTTGGAACTGGTGCTGCCCTGGCAGCCTCCTGAGACCTGGTGATGTGGAAGAGATGCACTTGCTTTGCATTTAATTACAGAGAGCTATTGATTTTGCAGAGTACCGTTTTTAAGTTGAACAAGATTTCAGGATAAAATTTGATTAAGCTGAATGCTAGAAACACATTATCTCATTTCATCTCTCATCCTCTGCAGCAAATCCTCATAGTATATACTGATAGTGAAGGAACTGTATGTCGTTTGTTTTTGTTTTTTAAATGCCAGACGTCATCACATTATCCGCCTTCAATAATTCTATTGTATAATCTGCAATTGCAAGAATCCAGCTGGTTTATTGGCCTTCTGATCATAAAGGGGAGCCAAGTCCTGTATAAGCATGATCTGTGTGCTCCTCCTTATCCATGTGGCTACGCACCTATTTTTCTTTCCATTTGTCCTTTTGACTTATCCTTTCAAACCTCAACCTGTCTCCTGATACTCCAGCGGCTCCTCCTTCATCCCTCTTGGCACTCCAGAACACTCCTAGGTTTTGACTAGCACACTGGCCTGACTCGGATGTAACAGGAAACCATGTTTCCCTGTTATAAGAACACACTACCATGAGCCTCAGGCCTATGCACTCCCCGCTGCTCGCTTAGCTGTGCACACAAGGAGGCAATCAAAAGCTTCCACCTTTGCTTTTAAACTAAGCACAGTCCCCCATTACACCCAGCCTCAAGAACTGTGGCTTGTTCGAACGGTGGTCAGTTAACCACAGGGCCCTACTTCCTTAAATAATCCTACTTTAAGCCAAACTACATGTTACGCTAATAGTGTAGCTGAGGGTTAGATTTTTTTTACTCTAGGGTAAGCGTGTATGGCTCCAGTTTAGATGGGGACCTCCACTCAACAGGAGGGAAGGATTAAACATTCCGCACCCCCATTTCCCCCCAGAAATTTACATCAATTGAGTTTTTTTTCTTTTTTTAACCCTCTGTGTGTGCAGGGGGGATTTCGGGTGGGGGGGATGGTGGTGGGGGGAAGGTTTAATCCTCCCATCCCTTTGTGTGATGGTCCCAATCTGATTTGGAGCCACGCATGTTAGCACTAGAGTAAATAAAAAACTAATTGTGAAGGACTACGACCAGTCCTTTGATTCCGAACAAGAGATCAAAGGCTACAAATTGCCAGCCTTGATTCTGTCCTCCCCGGTCTCAGACACTGGATTTAGCCTTGAACCAGCAGAGAAACTATACACACCCTGTAGGGGAAAGTGAAAGAAAGTTTATTTTGGGTTAGTCAGTTACAAATTAGGTGGGGAGATAAGGGAAGTGAAATTGACAGAATGAAATACCTTTGTTAAACACAGTCAGAGCTACAAAACAACAAAGCTAAATCTCAGCCTAGAGTACCCAGGCACTTACACATTAGCTTGGGGGTTGCTGTTCCCGGGACTTGCCTCAGCAGCAGCCCCTGCTGCAGGCTTCTTCACATCCAGAACAACAACAAAACCCAGAAGCCACGGCTGACCGTATCGCTGTTCTCCCGCCCCTCCCTTCGATAGCCTGACTGTCTCTTGGCCGGTCATGATTAATTTGTCCATGCTAGGCAAGGGGGGGTGGCTCCTAGGTGTCAGAAGGGTGACTTCCTGACCATACCTAGAGTGTTTGGTGGATATTTGCATGCGAATACGTCGCAGACTCGGAGGTGACACAGAGCCCCCAGGAGAGCCAGTGTGGCGTAGTGGTTAGGGTTTTGGATGGGGACTTGGGAGATCCAGGTTCTAGTCCCCGCTCAGCCATGAAACTCACCGGGTGACTTTGGGCCAGTCACTGACTCTCAGCCTAACCTACCTCACAGGGTTGTTGTGAGGATAAAATGGAGAGGAGGAGGAGGATTATGTAAGCCGCCTTGGGTTCCTTGCAGGAAAAAAGGCAGGGTATAAATATAATAAATAAATAAATAAAACTATGTACATTCCCAGGAGATTCTCAGCCTCCAGCTGGGATTACACTTATTTACATGTGTGTGGTGAGGAAGGACACAGGAAACTCCGTATGCTTTTCTTCATACTAATCCTCAGCTACAAGCTATGTGATGAGCGTAACATGTAGTTTGGCTCTTTGTTAACTAGCCACCATTAGGGTAAACCACACTGTGTTGATAAGTTTAGAAGTCATGAGAAACTGCTTAGTTCAAAAGTGGAAGTTCAGATTCAGATAGCTGGGGCAGGGTAGACCCCCGTGTAACCCCAGTAAGTGCAAATGTAGAAATGACTGGTTTTGGGGGTATTATGCTTCAGAGGTGGGGTCAGTAGAACCCTTGAGAAAGTGACTGGCCAAAACAGTTGAAGTTCTCAAGATGATGAGCAGAGTAAGGAGAAGCCAAGACACTGGGCCAGTTCACACGATCAAATAGCCCACACGGTGTCGATGTGTGCCTGCGCATGCTGGCGGTCATTTTGAATATTCCCCGCCTGGCCGCGACTTGTGTTGTGCGATCCTGGGTGGTGGGGGTTGTGTGAGGTTTAAACACCCCTCTCCAAGCCTGTTCTAGGGTTATGTGAGGGCTGTTTAACCTTCACAAAAAACCCGTCACCCAGTTTCACATGACACAAGCTGTGGCTGGGCAGTTAATATTCAAATCCCACCCAGCATGTGCCATAGCCATGGTGGGCTATTTTGATCATGCAAACCAGGTCACAGGAATTATCAAGGAAGCTGTAAAAGAACGAAAAATTCCCTCTGAGGGAGGGATAACAAGATAGGACAAGCCCCTCCCTAAGGGTTGTCAGGAGTGGCGATTATGTGAGGGTAGTGGATTTGCTCCTCTGCTCTGCTCTGCTCTGAACTACAGAACCTCATTGCTCTGATGGCAAGACCCAATGAAGGGTGAGCTTTTTAAAAACGGCCATTTGCCAGTTGATAAGTTCAGTAACCATTTAGTAAGATGGCTGCAACTTCCTGCCAAATGATGGGATGTTTACATCTTCCAAGATGTAGGGTTTGATGCGATGTGTGGTAAAATTCTCCTTGCCACTTGGTGGGATGATGTGGTTGATTAGCTTATTGAATGGTTGAATGCACACTGTGGTAAGTACTGATTATGCAGACTTTGAAATAACGGGTGCAGATGGTGAATTTTAAAAAAAAACACCATCCATTTTACATTGGGCTTCTGACCCACTGTAGTCCAGCTCAATCCAGAATTAATCCATCATATGTCGAATCCCTGCTGTCACTTTCCCAAGATCCATCCACCTCACCTCCCTTTGTGCCACTTCCCAGGGGGTGAGGGCCCTAGGAATACTGCACTGTGGACTGCAGTCTGGGGTGGTGCAATGCAAGCTCACCACAGCTTATCTGTGTCTTGTGACAAGCGTGCACTGCAGCATACAGTCCCTGCTAGGTTATTTCGGAGACCCCTCCTCCTTATCCCCCATTGTCCCAGTCTGGTGCGTAAAGCAGGAGCAGTCTAGAGAGCTTCTGGGCACTATGGCATGTACTGAAGCCCCTAGACCATGGATATTATGGCCTACAACTCCCATCAGCCCTAGGCAGCCTAGTCAGTGGTCAGGAATGCTGTGAGTTGTACGCCAAAACATCTGGAGGGCCACCCACTGCCCCAGATGCTGCTGCTGTCATTCTGCAGCAAGGCCTAGGGCAGGGGTGGGCAACTTGTAATCAACAACATCTGGACGGCCACAACTGCCACCATGCCTCACCATTGGCTACGCTGGCTAGGGCTGATATGAGTTGCGATCCAAGAACATCTGGAGAGCCACAAGTTGCCCACCCCTGGCCTAGAGGACTGTCATCCCCAGACCAAATCCAGAGTTTGGGTTGTTTTGGGTGTCCAACAACAAGCATTGGGGGGGGGGGGGGGACCAAATTCATTTCCTCTGCTTTGATTCCCAATCAGAATTGGGTGGATCCACTGATTACTAGTGATGATTTATGACTTGGTACATGATTATCTGTCTTCACCCATGGAATGCTGTAGAAAATCCAGAGCAGTTGAGAGGTGTGAGGTTGGGCTGAATATAATCCTTTTTTTCTTTATGTGCTTTGGACCTTTACTCTGGGCTGGAGCAAATAAAAACCATTGGCTTTAAATATTTTTCATTCCTTGCTTTCCGCCCTCACCCCGGGAACCAGACTCTTCGGACTCTGACAACCTATGGGTTTCTATGCACTTCACATTCATTTCTGGCAGCATGCACTGGCGCGACTCTAACTTTGACAGGGAAGCATTTTTTTAAACTGGCAACTCCTGAAGCTCTGTGTCTGATTTAACACTCCAATAAGGATGGGTGGTGTGTGTGTGTGTGTGTGTGTGTGTGTGTGTGCAAGGGGTTCTTCTTCAACTAAGCCCACTCTTTTTCTCCCCCCTCAAACAGCCTTTTCTTTTCTTTTCTTTGAATTCTTCTCAAGTACTCTCCAACTCTTTGTAATTCACATCATGTGCCAAGCTCCTGGATGGCCCCCAAACTAGCTGTGCGAACAGTGCTTCACTGAGCCTTTATAATATGCCAAGTTATTTGCATCATTACACTGTAGAAAGAGCTGTATACCCCCAGGTGAAGGGAGCAGAACCATTAAAAAGTACCAAATTATTCCTTTCTTTTTCTTCAGGTCTCTGTGTCCTTGCTTTCGTTCAGTAAGGTATTCATCCAGTGATATTTCTTTTCCCAGTATTCGAAATTATTTAATGGCTTAATCATTTGATTGTTTTTAATATTGCCAGCTCTCTGTCTGTCTCTCTCTCTCTCTCTCTCTCTCTCTGACTGTTTCTTGTGGAGCTGGTAATTCTGACCTGCAGGAGATGTTTTGTGGTTGTGTTTAAATGACTTCCCAGAGGCTATTTATGAAGAGCATGAAGTCATTTTTCCGCGTTATTGCACCTGTCAGATGTATCCAGCATTCTGTTGTGAAGCTATTCAGGAATGCTGGCTATAAAGAACACAGCAGAATAGGCTTCTTAGATTTGCAGAGAAGTTGTCCTTAAGACTGGGGAAGAATATAAAATCCTGAAAGAAGGCTTGCAGAATTCTCTTAATTATTGATCACCTGCATTTCAACACATCCATACTTCAGGTTTTCTCTTTATCAGAGTTTGATTCCCGCCACCTTACCTTTCATAATAAACAAGGCAAGAATAGAATGAAAACACAAGAGAATGCTGCTTATTTGTTGGTAAGACTGTGGGAATTAACTAACATGTAAATAGCTTCTTGAATTTTCCCTCCTTTTCTTTAACTTTTAAAACTTGAAAATCAAGGACGCCATCACTTACAAACTGGGTTTGTTAATGCAGGATTTTTTAGTCTTGTCCATTGTTAGGACTATATCTGATTTTTCATCCTAGTCATGAAATTTTGAGCCCACGCTCTCCTGCCTGTCATTTTTTCCATAACAATCCAAACTAAAATTTCTCAGGCAAGGGTTTCAGCCAGGGAAGAACCAATTTTGTATAATCAAATAAGTCACTTGTCTCCTGTAAGAGTCTGAGATATTTTCAATTTCTTGTAGCTCACTTTGCTTGCTTTGTTTTCTTCCTCAGTACAGATGAAGTTTCCTGTTTGTTATCTTTTCTAAACCTTGTTGGACTTAATCTGGAATTTGTTTGTTTATGATTTTGTAAACCTATTAACATCTCCCAGGGGACAGCCCTTCCGGGTTTGGGGTGGGGAATGAAACTTTGTTCGCAACTTATGCCATACTTGACTCATTACCGTCTCCCTTTCTCCCTTCTTTGGAAACGGCATAGTACTTATCACATTCAGGTATGCCAAGTAGATGGTGCCACAGGACATGCTGCTTCTTCCTATACCTTATGGAGAAGAGAGGCTAAGGCAGATGTATGCACCTTAACTGAGGAGCCCACTCATTGATAAGAAGTCATCCTTTATTGGAAAAAATGTACAAACTTTCAGACTGAATCAAGTCCAGGAGCAACTGGTTGTTCCTGGTTTCATAGTTGGCTGGCCCATGTGACAATAACCAAGCCACCACCCTTATCTGGTTTTAGGAAATACTGATTGGCTGACCCTGGTGGGAATCATTAAGCCCCTCCCCACTTCTCCAAGAGCAATACTTAACTTTGTTAAAAAAATAATTTTGAGAATAAACATTTCAAAAGTATCACCATGCTTGAAAAAGAGCTGAAAAAAGCCAAAAACCTGCCCAAATAAAAATGTTTGCCATGGAGTTGTAGCCCAATACATGTAGCAATTGAGGAGTGAGGGCAATAAGTTCAAGAAGAGCTTGTCCTGCAGCAAGAAAACCCAAACCTGCTTATAGAGGGAAGTATTTCCCTGCCATGGAAAACCAGCTATGTCTGGAAGCATTCTGGGTATTCAGCGCATGGGCATCAATCAAAAATTTAAGCAGTTTTGTGGTGCAAATTGTATTTTGTTGTCTCGAAGCTAATTCAGTTTACAGGCCTGCATCAACAGGCTGGTAATGTCTTCTCCTACCTTGGTTTGTTCAGCTTTTCAGCAAATAGGCATCTGTTGTGATATTTGTATAGTTAATGCCAGTGAATGCAGATTGTCAAGTACCACCGCCATGGGGAGAAGAGAAAGGAAAGTTCCAGTGCTCAGCGTTCTGTTTGACAGAACAGAGTGGAAACTTAGGACTTCTGTGGATCACTTCCTTTGCCTTTCTCCACTGCATAGTGGTTTCCTGACCTCTCGTCTTGCCCTAAGGCCTTTGACCCTGATCTCCTCTACATCCTTTCTGCCCATAGCTTCTCCCAGTGATTTCTGTATCTGCTAAAAAAACCAACAACCTTGCACTCGGTTCTTTTCTAGCAGATCCGTTAGCGATCGAACCAAACCTTTTAAGAATCAAAACACCCCACAAAGGGAAATTGTATCACTGAAGGTTTGAGTCTGATGGACAGAGAGAAATGAACCATGCTTTTTGTTTTGTTTTTTGGGAAAGGAAATGTAACTGAACCACATATTATGTAGGGCTAAGACTACCAAATCAAACTGTCTAAAATAAGAGACAGGAATGCATTTCATTAGAGCTGCGATATGAGTGATTTCAGAGACAAGAGTCATTTAAAACAAAGGCTCTCTGACGACCTGGTGACAGCTGCTAAATCTTGGGGTTATGGGGAGCCACCTGTTGATGGCTCCTTGTGGGGAGCAGAGGACAGTTTTCCTCAGGTTTCTGGACTTCCCTACCCTAAACGTTCTTTCCGTGTTGAGCCTTGTATCTATTTATCCTGCTATTGTCTGCAGCTGCCCTTAATGGCTTCTATAATTTTTCTTCTTTTCCATCATCCTTCTCCAGGGGAGCCTGTGAGAACAGCTGTTGGCAAAAGGAGCAGGTGATATGACTGCTAGGAGCACCCCTCAGGAAAAGTCATTTCCGTCCTCTGCAACTTCTTGTCAGAGCCCCACCTCCACCCCATAACCATGAATTCCTTTTTCAGTTTCCTGTATTTCTCAGGAAATCCAACTTTCTCTCAAGCCCCCTTGTTTTACTGCAGTTTGACTTTGTGAGAGAAAGATAGGACTGCACTCTATTTGGCCCAAATGTTTGAGCCAAATATTAGGATTTGACTGCCAATTTCTTGTTGTTGCTCCATGTTGTGGATCATTCTGTGCTTCCTTTTCCTTTTATAATCAGGTGTCACTTCTCGCCTTCATTAAGAAATTAAGAATGGAGATAAATGCTTGGAAATGATATATTTCTTTCAAACTAGGATGTCCAGCTAGCAGGCCACATCTGGCCTGCCAAGCAACTTCTTTTCCTGGGACCTGTTGTCTCTGGGTTGTTTTTTTTTACAAGGTGTGGAAGATAACCAAGAAGCCAAACGTAACCTAAGAGTTGTACTGAGTTTTGTATCTTATTTAATAACGTCAAGGATGGGCACTACTATGTTTTTCTATTTCTGTCAAAGGTTGTAGTTTGTTTTTTATTAGGAAATGATGCTTAAATGTATTTCAAATGCCATAGACATCTGAGGGATTTAACACCATATTGAGTTTGCAGAAGGGGGGATCCATACACACACTGAAAAGGAAGGAAACACCTGTTCTTTCTGCAATCTATTATAGTTTGTTGTTGAACCAAATGATTTTAAAGGCTAGTTTACAGATTGTGCTTTCCATGTTGGATCTGCTCCTTTTGATGACTATAATATGAAGTCATCACTTTGATCTCCACACCATTGCTGGATGTTCCCAGCAGCAGCATAGGAAATGGCTGCTGCTTCAAGGAGTGTTTTAGGAGGGGTGCCCCGTTCCCGCCATTGTGTGACTCAACTTTCTCAGTGATCAAGGTCTTCCCCAACAAAGGAGTCTCAGAGGAGCACAGTGGGTAAGCTGTTACTTCAGCAATGGCTAGAAAATCATGAGGTTCCTGATCTGGAGCATGTGAAGAGTCTGGCTTCTTCCTTATGAGTAGGATTCAGGGATAGGAGGCCTTTTGCTGCCAGATAGCTACTGCACCTTCAGTTCTGGACTTCTGCTCAGTCACGGCATCTCCTCTGTTCCTGGGGGAGAGCCTGGATGGTCCAGAGAAGGGGAGTAGGACCAGTCAGGATGTATCCATTCCCCTGAAGCTAAGCAGGGTCAGGCCTGGTTATTACTTGGATGGGAGACCCCTCCTCTAGTTTCCTGCATTGACCAGGGGGTTGAACTCAATGGCCCTGTAGGCCCCTTCCAACTCTATGATCTATGAATCTTCCTGGATGATGGGGAGGAGGGGTGTCAGTGACTGCTGACTCTTCCTGAACCTCATAGGAAGAGTCCTCCTCTTCCTCTCACCTAGTTCTGAGCTGGTCCTGACAGAAAGGTGGTGGGATACAAGGGGAGAGATGGAGGCATTTATTTTGCCTTTTGGTTGGCAAGTAAAGGGCCATATAGCTCCCTACCAAGAAGCTGAATCTAATCAGGAGGCCACCAGTTATTGCCTCTTGTCCTAGATGTTTAGAGTTAGGAATGTAGTAAGTGCCTTGCAGAGTTGAGGCAAAACGTATCTTCAGCTCCCAACTGTGAAAGAGGTTGCAGATGAGTTTTGTGTGTCTTATTCCAGATCCAGAAACAAAGCTATGAATTGCATAGTAAAAATACGTTTTTGGGGGGAGATGGAAGACATTGCAGAAGAGGTGACACTAAGCAGCTACAGTCCCATCTGGAGTCAATAATTTCCTTGATTCTTATGTCATCTGGGCACACCAGTGTCTGTTACCTTTTTAATTATCTGAGACTAATAAGCTTGCCAGAAAATTGTCTGAGATGTCTGCATTAGATTCTCTCTCTCTCTCCCCGCCTCTCCCCAGAGCCTTTTATTTCAGGGCAAGTGTTCTATAATTTTTGAGAATATATTCAGGCATTCCACTTTTATAGACTGGAATCATTCCTGTTTTTATACACTAGCAAGAGAGTATGAAATTATGAAATGGAACTATTTGTAGGGTCTTCTATATTGTAAAGGAACTAAAGGATTTGGTGGTGGTGGTTAAATGAATGGCTGAGCTGCTATGATGTCATGGAATTTCACAAGCATTCTAAGTGAATGAAGCTCTGTATGGCTCAGACAGTGTGGTCTTTGTTCTTCCATACACTTCTTTTTGGGTTAAGAGTAGAACTCCCCCCCCCCCAAGACCACCACCCCCATTTTATATGTAAACATGGAAGATGCATGGACAGCTAACCTGTCATGTCTTGTTTTGCTCTGAGTTATGGCTCCTATTTACAAAAAAATAAAAATGGAATGGAATGTGTGAATTGTCTTTGAGAAATCTTGTTGAAGGTTTTTTGTTTTTGTTTTTTTAATTTAAGCTTGAAATGTTTACATTTCCCCCCCACTGACGGGCTCCAGCAGGCATTCTAGGTTAATGTTTCTTTTATTCACCCAGGACCCTGTTGTGTTTCGTGACATATCATTGAACCTTGTCAGCCTGCCTGTTACTTAATGACAATTCTCTGCCTATACTTACAAGCAGGACCAAGATGCACACCTGGATGAAGGGAACGGCTGTGGGGGGGGAGATACTGGTCCCTTAGGGCAGGATTTCTGATGGAATATGGCTAGAGACCAGTAAATCCATCAGTCACGTGAAAGCACATTAGCAGTACTTGGAAAAGTATAAGTGAGACTGTCCACTTAGTGATAAAAATGTCACTTAGAATAATTTGCTCTTCATGCCACAGCTGGATAGCTCCACAGCTGGCTATTGTAAAATGCTTCTATATAATGGCATTGTATAGGTTGAAACAGTTGTGCGACTTGGTGGGAACTGTCATCTTTTGTTTTTCCCAGGCAGATTCCAGCAACTCTGACCAATTCCATTTTTATGTATGTATTTATTTATGAAAAGATCCTTCAAGTATGTTTCAACTGAAGTTTTACAATCTATAGAACTGCATATGGATGTTTCAAAAAGGCTCCTCTTCAATCTCTAAAGTTTGACAGTGTAATCGCAAAATATCGTAAAAATATATCAGTTCACTAAAAGGTCTGACTAATGTCATTGGTCCATGGGCGTGTTACCTGAGTAGATATGGGGACAGAGTTGGCAGTGGGTTTTGCATGTCGTTCAGGTGGCCTGTTGTTGCTGGATCCTTAATTATGCTTGGAGATGCTTTTAGCAAGCATCTTAAATATTGCCATAGTTTGTTTGTTTATTTATTTATTTATTATATTTATACCCTGCCTTTTTTCCTGCAAGGAACCCAAGGCAGCTTACATAATCCTCCTCTCCATTTTTATCCTCACAACAACCCTGTGAGGTAGGTTAGGCTGAGAGTCAGTGACTGGCCCAAAGTCACCCAGTGAGTTTCATGGCCAAGCGGGGACTAGAACCCGGATCTCCTGAGTCCCAGTCCAACACTCTCACCACTATGCCACACTGGCTCTCACAGTTCATAGTTCAGCAAAAAGAAAAAGGATTTTAAAGGGATACTCCAATGTGAAGCTGCAGGAATGGAATTCATGAGCGAATTTGATACTGGAATTCCGTCTCAACAAATCTCGCCAATGACTAACTCACTACAGAGGGTAAAAGTCAATTGGGAATTTGTTCCCACAGAGGGGGGTGGGTTTGCCTCAGGACTTCAGCAAGGGAAGGAAAGGGTCAAATGCTTCCTCCACGCTTGCTGCAGTCTGCAGATCAAAAAATTATCAGCCCCCCCCCCCCAGCTGATGCTATTTGCTTATTTTTAAGCTTCATGTTAAATGCAAAGAGACACTGATGTTTTTTGGCCTTAATTCTCCTTCTTTTTGAGTTTGTGTACACTACATCATTAGTCTTGCTTGGCCTAGGCTGCTAGTGGGAAATTGGGTTGCACCCACATTGGTTGGCTCTTGTGTTCTTATTGGATTCTGTACAGTAATACCTTGGATTGCAAGTAACTTGGTCTGAGAGCGTTTTGCAAGACAAGCAATTTTTTTCAATAAATTTTGACTTGATAAACAAGCGACGTCTTGCAATACAAGTCATAGGGATGTAACCGCTCGCCTCGAGCAGGCGTAGCGGGCCGACATCAGCCCCGCTCACGCCTGCCAGAGACTCGCTTTGATATAAGAGTGTTTTGGATTACAAGCACGGTTCCGGAACGAATTATGCTTGCAATCCAAGGTATTACTGTATTTATTTGATCTCTGCGTTGTACTGTGACAGATCTATCACTATCATTTGCACTGCCAGTGTGGCGTAGTGGTGAGAGTGTTGGACTGGGACTCGGGAGATCCGGGTTCTAGTCCCCGCTTGGCCATGAAACTCACTGGGTGACTTTGGGCCAGTCACTGCCTCTCAGCCTAACCTACCTCACAGGGTTGTTGTGAGGATAAAATGGAGAGGAGCAGGAGGATTATGTAAGCCGCTTTGGGTTCCTTGCAGGAAAAAAGGCGGGGTATAAATATAATAAATGAATAAATGAAATGAATGCTTGACCTTTTGGGCTCACTTTATAATTAGTGTGCGTGTGTGCTCAAGGTGTATGTATATACCTACCCATTTAAGTTACCAAGTGTGCTCTGTTGCACTTTCAGGGCAGTATCCAATACTGCTTGCTTCGCTTACTCTATTGACGTACCACTAGCATAAGCTACCTCAAGCGGTATGCCAATAGCATAAGCTGGCATGATGGGCTTCCCTGGGTAGTTGGATACTATGTTCAGAGTGCTTCGTATACATTGGGTGCATTCACAGATCATTCTGAAGCATGGTTTAGCACTGCATGCATGAGCCACGGTGAGCCTTGGGCCATGAGGGGAAACTTTTGTTTTTACTTTCCCTTAACCTCAGTTGGTTGTGTTGTCTGGTGCAACAAAACTGTTAACACTAACCATGCTTAATTTCAAGCAAGCCAATTTCAGCCAAGCCAACTTCAAGCCATAAATTATGATGCTGGTTTGTTCAAACTCACCATAATTAGTTCCAGACAACAAGTCAACCCTCAGTGAAGCAAAAGTGGAACTCAGACTTCTGAACTCCACCTCATAAGCACATAAGAAGAGCCCTGCTGGATCAGGCCAAGGGTCCATCTAGTCCCACATTCTGTTCACACAGTGGCCAACCAGCTGCCCACGGGATCCCACAAGCAGGACATGAGTGCAACAGCACCCATGTTCCCCAGCAACTGGAGTACATAGGCATACCGCCTCTGATCCTGGAGGCGTCTGTGATCCTTGCCATGAAGGAGGAGCAGAAGGGGAGAGTGAGAGTATGAAGGCCAAAACAGACATTACTTTAAATGTGTATCTAGCAGCTATGACTGCTTTTCATTTTTACTCTACAGTACGTACAGGGGTCCCAGTCCAGATCTTAAAAGCCCCCCGCCCCATCTAACGTCCCAATCTGGATCAGAGCCCTGTGCCTACTCTGGAGTAAAAATGAAAACAAGATATAGTTGCTAGATACACATTTAAATTAATGGGCCTGCAGCTTGTGCACATCGCACGAAACCATGGCTTAGAGCAGGGGTAGGCAACCTTTTTGGGTCATGCGCACGTTTGGCAATTTGGGAAACTGTCCTGGCCACCACCACTAAATGACTGCCAGGGGAGGCGTGGCAAAAGACGATTAACCTGCCCAAAAGGGCAGAGGTGGGGTCTGAGCCCCAACACAAAACTCCTTTGAACTCACAGTTCTCCTACAAGTGTTGGGAGGCCAGCAAGCTTGGGGTAAGCTCTGCCTCTGGGGCTGGGAAGGCAGACTTTGATCTGAGCTTCCCAGAGGGAGGGCCTCCCCCAGAAAACTCCAGTTTCATTTCCTGCCTCACAAAGGGAGGCAACATTTCACACTTCTCTAAGCGCGAGAAGAAGAAAGAAAACTTCATTTGAAAAGATCCTGAAGCACCGGTACGGTGGGACTGGGTCCCAGAGCCTCACGCCACCACCCTGGGTGGAAGGGCAGATGGCCTGACCCGGGGCCACCCCCCTCTTGCATGGGGGGGGCAGCCCCATCTGTCCCGGGAGGGCCTCTGTGGGGGGGGGGAGACCCAAGACCCTGGGGGTTGGAGCTCACCCAAGGGGGGGAAGGGATTCGAGTCCAGGGTGTCCCGGGCCCCCCCCTCGTGCTCAATCTCGAGGAGGTCGGGTGCAATGGAGCTCCCGCCCACTCCCCCCACACAATGTTGTCGTCGTCGTCATCATCGTCCACCAGCTCTTCATGCTGTGGACACCGGGCCTGAGTCTTCTCATGCCCGCTGCCATTGCCGCGCTGTCCCCTGCCCTTCACGGCATTGGACACGCAGGCCTGGCCCATGCGTGGCTGCCGCCAGTATGGCAGCACGTGACCTTTTTGCAGCGGCAAGGCCTTAGCTTCAAGGGCTCCATTTTTATCCTCACAACAACCCTGTGAGGTAGGTTAGGCTGACAGTGACTGGCCCAAAGTCAGTCTGACTTTGCAGATCTGAGCCGCACATGCCAGCCGCCATTGCCACGCTGCTCCCGAGAGAGCGGACTCAGGCCCAATCCTCACGCAGCGGCTGCAGTCGCGGCGGTGCGTGGCTACTGCCTAGACCTCCGGCTGCGGCAGGGCCTTCGCGCAGTCAGGCAGCGCACAGGCACCCACCAGCAGGCCGGCCTGCCCAGGGCCCCCCGACCAGGACCTCTCATGTGGGGGGGTATAAGGCATGGCCATCTTGGAAGCCGCCAGAGCCGCCGCCACCATCTTGGCCACCCACGTGGTCACCACTGCAGCCATTTGAGCACGCCACACACCCCTCCCCACCCGCTGAGATCGCAGGCATCCACAGAAGCCTTGAAGGGGGGACCGGCCCACCCACCGATTAGGGCCTGAGGCAGCCACCAGGGCCGATGGTGCTTCCTCCTCCCCCCCAACCTGAAGAATCAGGCATCCGCTGGCTCAGCTGGCAAAAGTTACAAAGCCACACATATCCATCTCTCACTTTTCAGAAGCTCAGTCTAATCATGATCATGGAATTCTCCATCCTCAACTCTGCTTCCACCAGAGCATTGGTCTCCCCAACCAGAGATGTAGGCTGGCTCCCTGCCAAGTACCCATGAGTATGGTGCAGAAAGAATGTACCTGCTAATGTCGGAGATGGTGCAAACAATGCACACCATTAGCTCCGAAATAACAAGAGGCAGGGCGCCCGAACACCACCCTCGCGATCTCCACTTGTCTGGGAGACCTACTCAGAGGCAATGCTCTCCTTCATCTTCATCAAGGAACGAAGCAAGGACCGGCCTAGAAGGCAACCCGCCTGACTCCAAAGAAAGGCAAGCAAGCTGCAGTCCCGTAGCCGCAAGCACAGCAAAGTGGAGACACACCTCCAGACCTGGTCCAGTTGTTCGCCACCCCAAGTAAGCGCAGCATCTGTCTCTGACTGTGAAGAAGGAGAGCTCTCAGAGGAAAATGATGAAGATGGCGACGTATCTCCGAAGCGACGCCTATTCGCAACAGAAGCGTTCCCTAAATTGATAACCAGGGTCCTCGCTGAAGTTGATCTGGCAAGCAAAAGCAGCGTCCCCTCGGCCCCAGAACCAGAAAGCCTGGGAAACCCATCAGTTTCCCCACCAGATGAACTTCCATCACATCCGGCGGTGCCCATCCCATGGAACCTACAAAAAGTTATCCCAATAGGAATGGTCCAAACCAGCCAACCCCAAGCCTCCACATCGTGCCTGCAATAAGCTATATCGCCTAGTGGAAAAGGACATTGAGCAGCTGGCAGTGCCTAAAGTTGATGACCCAGTATCCGCCCTGACCTCAGAATCCCTGATGCTGGCCGAAAGAGATGAACTGCCAGACCACCAGGACGGCTGACGCGGCACTCCGTAAGTGTTTTGAAGCTTCCACTACCTCGGTCAGGGCCTCCAACACAGCCACCATAGTGGCACGCGCCCTCCGGGCAGAAAAGTTATTCCAGCACCAGGGATATCAAAGAATTCATAAAAGATAGACACACAGCAGCTTCCTTCCTGGCTGATGCCTCCCTCGACTCCTTCCAACTAGGAGCAAGGGCAGCAGCTTCCAGCATAGTTGCTAGAAGAAACCTCTGGCTACGCAACTGGGGAGTTGACGGTAAGATCCTCTATCCAAGATAGCAAGGACGTCTGCAATTGAGCGGTTCGTTTGGAAGTCTCAACTGGAGTTTCCTGGGGGAGGCTCCGCCTCCTCCGGGAAGCTCAGATCAAAGTCTGCCTTCCCAGCCCCGAAGACAGGGCTTACGCCAAGCTTGCTGGCCTCCTTCACTCGCGGAGAACTGAAATTCACGGTGAGTAAAGGATTTCTGTTTCTCCGTCCACACCAACAGAAACTTACAGCAATCCCAGCTGCTAGAAAGAAAATGTGTTAAAAAAAAAAATTTAAGTGGGAGGGATAGGGACCTTAGCAGGTGCCAAGAAAGGGGCCCAGGCGTGCACTGGTACCCACAGGCACCACATTGCCTGCCCCTGGCTTAGAATGATGTGTAAACACAGCTCTTATCTTGTTAGAATAGTTACAACTCCCTGTAAGGTAAGTCAGCATTGTCATCCACATATTACAGGAAGGTGGGAGGAGACTGTCTAAGACTGCCTGATGAGTACATGGCAAAGTAAGATTCAAATCAGAGACCTGCTCATTCATAGCTCAATTTTGAAAGTTGCCTCTTAGCATGAGGGAAAGGAAAGAATAAGGGCAGTAGGAGATTAAGGGCACAAGCCTATGCATGTATAAGCAGAAAAAAGTCCTACAAACTCCTAGCATTTCCTAGCCAGCATGGCTAGCTGGGGAATGCTGGAAGTTGTAGGACTTTTTTGTGTCAAAACGTGCATAGGATTGCACCCTAAGCCAATATCCAGCCAAAGCAAGTCCCTGAGTCCAGACTCCTCCACATCCTAAGCTCTGTGGATGAGTAACAGGCTCCAGCCTTGCTTGATATAACCATGTTGAGTGAAGGTGCATTTGATTTAACCTGAAGGTTTTAATTAATGTGTGTTCTGAAAAGCATTTAAAGTTTCACACAGTTTACCAGATAAGAATAATCTGGGGGGGAAATGAAATACAAAGGACAACTAGGAGGAAGTGGTAAGAAGGGATGTGGAATTTCATTGCACAAAGTTGTACGCTTTAATTACACCCTCTCAAAGGGCCCCTTGCAAAACTGATAGACAGGACAGCCTGCTGTGTTGCCAGGAAGCATGAAAACAATTTTAATTTTTTAAAAAAACCTTTCTGAGACCAGCTTTATCCCGATCAGTGGAACTTATTTTCCCCTTTGTGAGTGTACCAAGTTACTCAGACAACTGCTAGACAGCTGGAGGTGCTATTCTTGGCAGTAGCACACTTGTATTTTTTATTTTATTTTTTAGTTAACTTGACAATCACATAGTGTGTTTAATACTTAGGACCTTGTACCAATATATATATACACACACACAATTTTGCTTGGTTAAACCTAGGTTCACAATAGAGTGGCCAAGAATATTTTTATTTTGTGTGTATGAACCTCTGGACAGTTACAAGGAAACCTTTACAATCAGTATCTTGTTTTATATGGAAGTGGTGTCCGTCAGTTGCAAACTTTCAGATTATGCTCCACTGAAGTTGGTTACTTCCTTGTAAATGTATTTAGAATTGTGGTGGTAATTTATTAATTCAATTATAACTTACAGTGCAAGCAAAGACTATTATTGACCCAAAGGAAAAGCAGATATATTTTTTTTAAGCTTCTGGTTTTAATAACTTTTTCTCAATCTTCTGATGTCCCTTCCTAGTAGAATGTGTGCAAATGGCATGAGAACAGGCCAAAATGTGTTGAGTATAATTCTCCGTTAAACGTAGCTGCTGGCTTTGTCTGGTGTCAGCGCTGTCGGCTGAGGCAGATTGGAGTCTTGTGGGGGGGGGGAGACAGTGCTGTTGGCTGGTCTGCCTATAATGTTATTGTGGTAGACTTGATCCTTTCTAGAAGCAACTGTCCATGCCTGATCCTGCACCAATTTTGAAGTAGTTTTTGGTTGTCTAATATTATAGAATAACTGGCAGGTAGCTGTTCTGTAGAGGTTACACATTTCATAGTGGTACATTGATTATGTACCTAGTGCAGCCTTCCCAACCTGGTGCCCTCCAGATGTTTTGGACTACAACTCCCATTGACCTCAGATAGCATGACTAGTGGCCAGGGATGATGGGAGTTGTAGTCCAAGACATCTGGAAGGTGCCAGATTTGGGAAGGCTTGACCTAGTGTCTTTTCTGACCCAGAACAAAGAACTCCCAATGAATTGGGGTAATACAGATAATACTTCTGCTCCTTATGGAGGCAAACAGGGACAATGTACCTTCTGATCTAGAACAAACCCCTTGACTGTTGTGGTTGCAGAAAAGAACAACCAGAAGGGGGTCAGAACATCTTCTGTTAAAGGAAAGGCTAAAGTGTTTGAAAGTGTTTCGTTTCAGAGAAAAATATGAGTAAGGCAGGAATATGATAGGGGATTATTATGCTTGGGACAGAGAAAGTGGATAGAGAAGAACATCTCCCTCTAATAGAACTGGAGATTACCCAGTGAAACTGACTGGCACTAGACTTGGGACAGACAGAATAGTGCATACTTAATTTTTGGAACTTGCTACCCCAAGATGCTTCTCCCTGTCCCCATCTGGGTAGGTGAGGTCTGAGTTGCCAAACCAATCTGTAGCTAATATTCTCAGTAATGCTACCGATTGGGAGGAATTCCATTTTGTGCTTCCTATTTACATCCTTTTGTTTGGCTAGATGGCTGGATCTCACATACACATAGACATATGCACGCTCTCTCATGAGCACCTTCTGAACAAGGGCTCTTGGGGTCCACACACCCCAAGTGAGTACACAGATCAGGTACAGGCCTGTGTCTCACGCTGGCTCAGCTTGTCTGAGTGTGGAAAGCTAAGCAGGGTCAGGCCTGGTTATTACTTGGATGAGAGACCCCTCCTCTAGTTTCCTGCACTGAGCAGGGGGTTGGACTCAATAGCCTTGTAGGCTCCTTCCAACTCTATAAAATCTACTCCTAGAACTTAGATGTGTGTGTGGCAGGGCATGGTTCAGGGCTGCAACCAGTTGGCAAAAGGCACTAGCGAATAGCTCTAGGGAGCTTCTTGACTGCTTATAAGAACAATGACAAGGGATTACATCAACATCTATCTTACAGGATAAACCACTAAGAATTGCTAAAGCAGCCTTGCAAAAGCATAAGCTAAATGGAGGAGTAGGATTGTTTACTGTCAGAGTACACTTTATATTTTGCCTCAAGATTAGCAGCAATATCTGACTGGCAGATCGTAGATAAAAGGGCAGAACAAGAAGACTTAAAGATTTCACTTGTCAGTTCAGTGCGGTTTGATAAGAGAGAAACTAAAGTTCAAGTCAACTTAGCCCAGCTCTATCACCACTAACATCATCATACAGGCCTGTGGCTGTGGCTCACGCTGGCTCAGCTTGTTTGAGTGTGGAAAGCTAAGCAGGGTCAGGCCTGATTATTACTTGGATGGGAGACCCCTCCTCTAGTTTTCTGCATTGAGCAGGGGGTTGGACTTGATGGCCTTGCAGGCCCCTTCCAACTCTATGAATCTATTTGTCTATGAATCATCATCGGATTATCTTGCTTTGGTAGCAATTTCAAATTTCGGATCTGTTGGACGATACCTTCCATTTTTTGAAATGGCAAAATGTTAACAGGCCAATGTGGTTCCAATATTGTAAATTAGAAATATTATAGGGAGTTTGATCCAAAAATACCAGAAGGTAGGTGTGTGTGTGTGTGTGTGTGTGTGAGAGAGAGAGAGAGAGAGAGAGAGAGAAAACATTTGCAGAAGAACTCTTCTTGTCCCCTGGGTGAAACCATTTCATAAGTAAATGGCATTACTTAATTCGATAAGTGAATAAGAGGAAATTGAATTTCAAACATTAATGGGAAGGGGATTTGGGTGAAACTATTCTATGATGAATGGATGTGGTTATAAAACAATATTGAAAAAATGTGATAAATGTAATGCTTAAGAAACCTTTTTTTAGAAAAATGCCAGTTCGGCTGGTATCTCTCAGGCAACAAAAGATAGAACTTGCTATCAAATCTCTAGTATTTCAAAAACTGTACTCATGGGATATCTTATACCACTTATCCTGGAAGAAGTCTTGGAATGGATAACTTGCTTATTAAGCTCTGACACAATCTACTGCTTCCTTAAGGAAATAATCACAGCCACCAACTATATGTGACTGGTCTAAAAGGATTTGGACTAGCATGATTTTAAAGCAACCTACCTATTATAAGCATGCTAAGGAAGGGAGATAACTGACAAGCACATAGAAAAGGAGGCTTCATTTATATTGCACTGGAATAAACATTTCAATGAGGATGTTCCACCTTGTGCTTTATTTCAGCCTTCACCAACCTGGTGCCTTCCAGTTGTGTTGGACTACAACTCCCAGCATCCTACACGCAGCTATGGCTGGCTGTGGGTGCTGGGAGTTGTAGTACAACACATTTTCTGTCACATTACTCCTTTCACTTCTGTCACATTACTCTTTCCGCATAATAGGGAAGACACCCCAGCCACTACTCTTCTTGGCCCAGAAGCCAAATCTTCTCTGGCACAGCCAGAATAGAGTAGGAAGCTCTCAACCTTGTGGTTACATAGCATTACTCTCTGTGCTGCCAAGCAAGCTAGCTTATTTTATCCAGGAATGTATACAGTCCTTAATAGAATAAAATGAGATCCTATTTGAGAACAACTTATTAGGGAAGATGAGAAAAATTCTGGCAAACTCAGACTTGCTTTGAAGTTCCTAGTAAATATAAACTTGCTAATGAGATTGGATTCTCTCTCCCCTGCCAACAAGTGTCATTTCAGGTCAGTGGCAACAATCGCCCCCAGCTGCCGCCGCAGCCACAACCCCCCCAGCCACTGCAGCAGCAGCCACGACCTCCCGCAGCCGCAACCTCCCCCCTGCCCACCCTTCCTGTGAAAAGCAGGGGGGGTCTCAGAGAGCTGCGTCAGCCAGCGAAAGCAGCCAACAAGGCTTTTCAGAGAGTTGCCATTCCTCAGAGCCAGGCATTGACTGAGAAGTATCCTGGGACACCTCTCCTTCAGAACAGCTGCCCATCTTCTATGAGCTCGCTCCTCCTGTTCTCCACTCCTCCGTCTGAGGCAGTGGATTCACCCTGCCTCATGGGAGGGCCAGCCCTCCTTCAGGTAGCAGCTGCTCTGGCAGAGGGGTGTCCCAGGGATCATCTGCAGTAATCTCCTGAGACACCTCTCCAAGGAGCTCCTCAGAGTTTGGCAGCTCTGAAGAACCACACTGGCCACGTTTGCACTCTCCAAAGAGCCCATCCGCCCTCTGGCTTACTTTGAGAGGGTTCTTGGAGCGAGCCGGGGGGGGGGGGGGGGGCTCCTCCAAAGCAGTTGCCCATTCTCTGTATTGCTGTGAGAACCCTCTCGGTGTGAAACAGAGGGTGGGTGGCTGCTCTGGAGAGCCCCGTCAGCTGTTCTCCCACTATGGCATTTGCCACAGTGGTTGAGCAGGTCCAGTGGGACTCTCCAGAGCACCTGCTAGTGCCACCGGCTCGCTCCAGCGACATGGCAGCAAGGATCTTTCCTGGTGGGCTGAGGGGGGAGCTTGCAATTCGCCACTCCTCCTGGCCTGCCGTCTGAGGCAGGGGATTCACCCCGCCTCATGGGAAGGCCACCCTTATTCAAGTGCACAACTATTGCACTTTTGAGGGATCTGAAACAAAACATTTCTAACATGTCTCTTTGTAAAGAAGAAATCATGGCAGATTTTTAAAAATCACATTCTGATGTCTTTGCTTCTGTAGGTTTTCATCCAAGGATCTTTCAATTATTCTTGGCTGTTAGTTCCTTAATCCTTCCCAAGACCCTGTGAAGTTAGAAAGTAGTGATCATTTTACAGATCAGACAGAGGAGCAAAGCTATTGCCAGTCCCTCTAACCGTTCTGACTCTCTAGACATTCCATATTATTGAAACACTCACTATACATTACAGATATATTCACCTCTGCATGTAGTGTTCTTGATATCAGTTGCGTTTGATTTCTGCAATTGTCTGCTTTCCTCTGGAAAAATCCTTTAACGTAAAAGGCATGCTGAGTCAGCACTGAACGTATTTCACGTGGGAAATCCACTTTTATTTTCTCCCATACTGCCTTACCTCTTACAACTATGTTCTCTTTCGCAGGTTGTCCTCTGATATGATGCAGTCTTTCCTACTTGTCTTGTCCAATGAGTGACTCCGTCAGTCCAACAGCAGGCCTTACAAGGGAACACATTTCAGTTTTGCATTTTGACGTTTTCCTTTTCAGTTTGGATTTTTCTGTCTTGAAAGAACAGCGTGCTACAGTGCCAAAACAGTGATTATTTTGGCTTTGGGTGTAGAAATGCACCTCTCTCGCTAAGGAATGGAAACAGCAGGTCTCTGGACGGGAAGGTCCCTGTGCTTCTAATCCTTAGGATAGTTTTATCTCCTTCATAGCACTTGGCTGCTATTGCAGTGTTCTCACCATCCTGGACAGTGCATCTGTTTACCGGATCAGTATTCCCTATGCCGGCAGTTATGTCTTTATGTCCAGTTCACTGTTAACTTTTTGTTCTGGAGGACCAATGTAGGTGTGATGCTTTTGGGGAAGTGGGGGCACTCTAAACAGGAGTGAAATGGTCAAAGAAGGGGGCCATGCAGCACATTATCATATTTCCCTTTGTCCCACACCAGAGCTCACCAAGCTAAGCTAGTTTATAGGGTGGGAAGGAGGTAGGCATCTCTTGTCCAGTATGGTCCTGTCCTTAGCTATCTCTTTCAGGGTACTTACTGTTCCATCTCTAGCTTCTTCCAAACATTCAGCACATTTATCTTAGCCAATCATCCTGTGAAATAAGCTAGGGTGAGAGATTATTTATTTATTTATTTTATACCCTGCCCCTTTTTCCTTCAAGGATCCCAAGGCGGCTTACATAATCCTCCTCCTCCTCTCCATTTTATCCTCACAACAACCCTGTGAGGTAGGTTATGAATGACCCAAGGTCACAGTGAGCTCCATGACCTTCAGGTCCAATACTCTGACCAATGGCACAGTATAGAAGCACATGTAAATGACTCCTATCCTGTAAACCAGGGGTGGGGAACCTCGGGGCCCTGGGCCAAATGTGACCCCCTGGGGCTCCCCAGACAGCCACATCCCCTTTCCTACAACCACCTATCATTCCATGGTTTCCCAGCTTTTGTGTGGTTTTTTCCCCATTCAGAAGGATTGAAATGCCTCTCCTAATACTTAGTTACTGGCAGTAAGGGCTTTAAGCTACAAATGCTGGTATATATAGCATTTTTGGCCCTGCCCACCACTAGAATGCGGCCCGCAAGAGCTTCTCCAAAATTGAATTCAGCCCTTGGGCTGAAAGAGGTTTCCCACCCCTGCTCTAATTCATGTTTGGGGGATCCGGAACATTCATTGGGCTCATGCAATCAATCCACGGATTGCCGTTCTGTTTTGAGGACAAGAACAAACAGTAGTTTGCCAAGTCAGATGTAATGGCAAATAAGAAGTAACTAGTTGAATCTCAGCACACAGCAGGAGGATGGAATGTACAAACTCCCCAAGGGCCATTTTTTATATATATAATGGCCACTAAGTATGAAAAACCCCACCCCACTGCAGTGCCCAGCATAAATGCAGAGTGTGCTGGAAAGGAATGAGCAGTGCTAGCATGCTGCTGGGAAGGAGAGGAGTTGGCAGCCTGCGCAACATGTGCCGGTGGGCCATTTGTGTACCCCTGCTGTAAACTCTGGTTTGGAGAATTGGAAACATTGTGTGTGAATTGACCTGACTAGCTCACTTAAAGAAATTCCAACTTTCTTCAGCATTTAGGCTGTGTGGGGGGGGATCAACTTTTTATCAAATTATTTCATTGCTACTTAAAAAATAAAAACAAAAGTCAATAACATGTTAAAGAAGTGCAGCCTTACATTCTATAGGTTCTAGTTGCACGTTCCTGGAACACTATAAAGGGTTGACTAAAGCGCTACCCTTTCTCGGAGCACTATAAAGCAGGGGTATGCAACCTTTTGAGCCCATGGGCACATTTGGAAATTGTGAGAAACTGTCCTGGGCTGGGCATGGCGAGCCACAAGGGACAAGTTACTTGCCCAGAGGTATTAATGAGAAGTTAAAATGGCAGCAGCTAGAGGTTCCCACTTCGAATATTTGAATTCTTATCCAATGTGGACCGGAAGTAGCATCGTTTTTTTGTAAAAACACTGGTTGACTTAGCATAATTAACTTAAGGAAATATGCAAATTTCCATAAGTTGCAGAAGAGATTTCGATTTGAGCTTTTCCTGCGGCCCAACTACATGTTACCTTAAATGCTCAGTGTGCACCTTCCTATGGGTTTTTTGCTCTCACAAAAGTAAGGATGGGGGTGCAGTCCAGATGGGGACTGCAGTGCGCAGAGTGGGGAGGTTCTCCAGCCACAATCCCCCTTGCCAACCACATGGCACATAGAAATAGTTTTTTTAAAAAAAAACATTTGCTCCTATGGTAATTTAAGGGTTCCTCTGGCAGATTTTTTTTTTTTTTAAGTACAGAACATACACTTCCATATAAAAGGTTTATACCCTTATAAAAGCCCTCAAGTCAGGCTACCAACATTGCTAAATATATATATATATAAACCACAACAACAAATAGTAACACTTAATACAAAATTAAGCAATGTAAAAAACTAGATTAAATAAATAAAAACCTCGGCAGCCATAGGCTGTTAAAGGCTTGGGCCTTTACTATGATATACATTCTATGCATTTTTACCTCTGAGTAGTCTAGACTGTGAACTTGGCCTGGCACAAAAAAGTGTTCAGCCATCCAAAAATCATTTAAGCACATTTTACCAAGGGTGATTACGAAGGACATTCTTTTCTGGCTATGGATGCTTCTGTTAAAAGCCTGACACAGTAAGAACAGGAGACTTGGGCAGGGGGGTTGAAAATCTGAAGGTTCTTCATCCCCTCTTCCACTACCCTCTCCAGCAACAACCCGACTTGTTTATGCTGATTCAGTGGAAATAGAGTAAATTATGGCAAACTTTAATGGGAAAACAAGACTTTGTCTGCAAGCACTGCTACCCAGAAAATAAAAGAATCCAAAAATTTAAGTTCCAGATTGTACTGTTTAAATGTCTATTTTCCATGATTGAGGCCTAATCTGTTCTGTGAGCCAGACAGATTGTCAGTGAGCCGCTACATGCACACACACACACACACACACACACAGTGAGCGTTTTTCCAGCCATAAAATATACTGCAGGTGTTTTGAGGCAGATATGGCAAGATGCTTAACTTTGGTATACAGTTGGCAGATGCTTTCAGTGGTGTGCATCTGGATGAGTACGAAGAGTGAGAGTGTGTGCTAACAAGAATTCAAATAGGGAAGCTGCCTTGGAGAGACTTTAGTACATGAGTAGAAGGTTTGTTATTTTTTAGAAATTGAAGTGCGAGATTGAGCCTCAGGAAAAACGTTCAGATTGCTTAGCAGTCTGCAGAAGCCTAGCTGCCAGTGGAGAGCGTTGAAGGCAAGAAATCTCAACTGTGGAGTGAGTAAGCAGAGAAAGCAGAATTCCAAAAAGTTCCAGAACAGCCTGTGTGCCTAGCAAGTGAGCAGAAGGCAGCAAGTGTGTGATCCAAGAGAACCAGAACTGGGGGAGCCCTGGCAAGGCAAGATATAGGCTGCGTGTGCATGTCCTACACTGCATCAGTGGCTTACCTCTGACCACCTTCTGAAATTCCATTGGAAGGTGTGATGACTGTAAGATTGAACACCAAATCAGGAAATGCCTGATTTAAATCTCTCAACTGCCATAACTCATTGACTGAATTTAGACAACACGATAACCCACACTCAAGGGTTGAGTGTGGGTTGTCGTTGAACCATGAGTTGTTGAACTGTAGATTATCGTGTTGATTATCGTGTTGTCTGAACTCAGCTGCGCTAACAAGCCATGGTGGTTCACCATGGTTTGTTATCTTTGCTGGGTTCAGACAACACGATAACCCACATTTCAACAACAACCCACGGTTCAACAACAGCTTATACTCAACCCTTGAGTGTGGGTTATTGTGTTGTCTGAACCCAGTAACTAGGTGATCTTAGGCAAGCCATGCACTCTCTGCCTTGATCTCTCTATCTGCAATATGGGGAGAATAGGTTAGTATTACAGGATTGTTATCAGGATTACAAGATTTTGGGTTGTATCCAATTGTGTCCATCCACCAGCAAAATGGACCCATGCAGCCCCCCATGTTTCCCCCAAATCTGCTCTGGTGGGTTGGGCGACTGTCCAGAGCAGATTTAGGGGCTCGCAGGGAATGCAGATGGGAGGCGAGGAAGGAGAAGTCCCATTGTGCAAGAATAAGTCTGCTTATGTGATGTTGGATGTTGTCTATGTATGTAAAGCTATTGAACACTCTAAAACAGCTTTCCCCAACCTGGTTCCTTCCAGATATTTTGGCCTACAACTCCCAGCATTCGTGATCATTGACCATGCTGGCTGGGGCTGATGGGAGTTGGGAGTCCAAAATATCTGGAGGGTACCAGGCTGGGCAAGGCTGCTCTAAAATACAATATAAAAGTTAATTCTTATTTATACTAGCTACGTGGATAGCAATAAGTTACTGTTCAACCACCTACCAGGGGAAACAAATTGTTTTATCCACTGGTACAATAGCTGCATGTGTAACTGTAGTACGCCTGCCAGCTTATCCCAACCCTTTCCCTCTGATTTGCTTTCACCCAAATATGGATTATGGAAGCTATAGGACAAAAGATCTGGAGGACACCAGGTTGCCCACCCCAGTATAGAATCTTCTGTAGTCTTGGAAGATAGGAATATTCTTAGCCACTCTTTACTCCCCACCCTTTTCTGTGGCACATTGTGGTGGGAAACAGCACTTGTGTACTTGAATACATTGCAGTCTGTTATCCTCCAGAGTTTTACTTGCAGAACGTCGGACTGCATGGAGAAACCCTAATAAAATCCAGCCTGTCAACATGGCTAGCCTATCTGTTCTTTAACAACAGGGGTGGTCAATGTGTGGCCCTCCCAATGTTTTGGCCTACAACTCCCATCAGCCCTAGGCAGGATAGCCAATGGTGAGGGATCATGGGAGTTGTAGACCAAAACATCAGGAGTGCCAGATATTGCCCACCCCGGTTTTACAACGTGCAGCAAGCATGCAGATTTTTTACTCAGTTCCTTGCTAATGCCTTCCTGAAGACTGCTGAGAAACTTTAGTTGGTGCAGAATACAGGAGCTCGAGTGCTGACTGGTACTGGGCAAATGGAACATATCTCGTCCACCTTTTTTAAAACAACAACAATAAAAGCTGTGTTGGCTCCTGGTCTCTTTCTGGGCACAACTCAAAGTGCTGGTTCTAATTTTTCAAATCCCAAATGACCTATGACCGAGCTACTTCTAGGAGTGTCTTCTCCCAGACACTCCTGCTCTGAAATTGGGGGGCTTGGAAACCCTCCTCACGCATTCAGTGGCCATACCCCCACCATCTGCGCATTTGGCACAAGGGGTCCACATCAAGATCCTCCACGTGAGGGAGGTTCCTGATTAGAGCAGAACTCTCCAGCCCCTTGTGTCGAGGACTGCAACACATGTACGTTGGTATGTGCATACAGCCCCTTCTTACACGCCATTGAATGTGCAGGGGGCATGGCAACCGGGTGCACTGGGGCTGGGGCTAGCCCACGCAGGTCACTACCCCTATCACACATTCCTTGAATGCATGGGGGTTTGTCTGAATCCCTTAAAGCAGGAGCAGAGAACCTTTTTCATTGTAAGCACCAGATTCCAATCTGGGAAAGGTCTTCAGCAGATGCATTCCATCTGCGGGCAGGGCCAAAGGCAAAGTGGGTGGAGCCAAAATGTTCTTGCCAATTTTATGTCTACTCAGAAGTAAGCAAGACTGAATTGCTCAGCAGCTACCTCCCCAGGTCTCGCCCCTTTTACCTCGCAGGGAAAAGCTCTTATCTCTGATCCGCTGCTGATCGGACATGAGAGCTTTTTCCTGCTGTGCTCTAAGAAAGGGAGCCTTTTTCAGTGCTCGGTAGGGAAAGCTTTAATCTCTCCGTTGCTGATTGGAAATAAAAGCTTTTCCCTGCCGGGGAGAGGGGTAAGGCCTGAGGAAGAAGCTGGTGGGCCAGACGGGGGAACCCCACAGACCATATCGGACCTACAGGATGGAGTTTCCCCATGCCTGCCATAAAGAAATATTCTTCGGAGGCCCCCTTGTAGCCCCTTTCACCTTTGGAGATGAGACAGATGATGACCCAAGATAGGGCTTTCTCAGTTGTGGTACTCTGACTTTGAACTTCTGTTCCCAAGGAGGCTTTGCTTTTCGGCACCAGGTGAAGACCTTTTCATGTGCCCAGGCCTCTTAGATGTGTTACTGTTGGATTGTATGTTGACTTAGCTGTCGCTAGCATATTCTGGAAGCTGCTGTTACTTAAACAAAACAACATTGTGCTGTTTTTTATTGTGTGTGTGGTTTTTTGTTTTTTAGTCTATTGTTAACCGCTCTGTGAGCTTCTGGGCTGAACAGCAGGATATAAATTTTCCAAAAAATAAATAAAATTAAAGACTCTTCTCCTGGAAGATAATAATCTTCCCCATTCACTGTTGGAGATGGTAAGCAAGAACAAAGATGGGCTGTTTCCGATGTAGCTTTAGGCACTCACAGCTGTTGCTTAAGGAGATCTACACATGTCACCGTTTCCTGCAAAGACACACATTTGGAAAAATCACATGTAAAAGAGTGGCATGTAACTTGTAAGTGATAGATGCATAGAGACCTAAGACAGGGGCTCTTAAAATGTGTATATATTCTTTAAAAGTTATATTGGAAACATTCTTGGCTTGTCTGATTTTTTTTTCCCTCTTGGGTCTTCTTCCTTTGTGACAACTTTTATCATTATAGTAGTCGTCTCCTAAATGCCATCCTTTTTTAAAGTTAGCATTCAACTGACGATGCAGAATGAGAATGACTTATGGATCCAAATGATTCACTTTTTAAGCTGGCAGATAAATTTGGCCATAACCTATTTCCATGAGTGTGCAAAGCTAAACATTTAACCGTGTTAACCAGAAATTAAAGTCATTCAAGCGGTGAGGATACTGAATATATCTGCCTGAATACCAGTCACTCCTGTTTAATACTATATCACGCTGTTGCTGCAATGGGTGGTGTTTAATGGGGAAAATAATGAGTGTGTCTGTATGAGCATTCAGTAGTGTGTAAATTTGGCAGGTGTCTGTAGACACAATACTAACAGCTGTGTTTCACAAGATGCGCTTAGCTCGGGTATGCGTGGCAGGCTGAGACTTGACCTTTCTCTTCCCCTGGAAAATGTCAGCGGTTTTCATTGGCAGAAGTTCGGCTAAAGTTACATTGTCCTGTTTTATCATTTCATCGCCACAGCTGCAAAACAATTTAGGTCTGTTCCATTCTATGGTTAGAGACCAAGCTTAATTTAGCTTTCGTGCATATGAGATACGTCTGTTTTCCAGTGCAAAATCTGCTTAAATCATTCGTTCACACTTCTTTCTTAAGCATTTGCAATCGGAATGCATCTTTACCTCCTTCCTTCAATTCCTTTTGTTATATTCCTCATCCCCCACATACTTTACACAAAAAACTGTTGTTTAAATTTATTAAACATTTGTATCCTGCTCTTCCACAGCATTTGTAGAGTTCAGGGCAGCTTATAGCATTTTAGCAAACAATAACATCCAACCAAAACTAAATGATCAACAACGTAAAAGCAGAAACAGGTGAAGCAGATAAAATCAATCTAAAAACCAGAGGGGCAGCTGCAGAAGAAGCTCAAATGTCTGCCAGAATTATATATTTTTTTTAAAAAGAGTCTTAGCCAGACAGTGAAAAGCAAGGGACCGGGTGGGGTGGGGAAACAGACCTTCCTAAGGTAAAGCAGTCCAAAATCTAGTCCACAGAAAATGCCCTAACTGTGTCCCAACCAGCTGTACCTCCGCCACAATCTAGACATGAAGCAGAGCCTTTCCAGCAGATGTTAGGGGGCAAGCAGGCTGGTATGGGAGAACACAGTCCCTGAGATATCCTGGGGCCAGCCCAAGCCATTTTGGGCTTAAAGATCATTACCAGTGCTTTGAACTGTGCCCAGAAAAGAACTAGCAACCGGTGCAGCTGTTGTAAGATAATAATATGGTCCTCTTTATGATGGTAGTTCAGACTTGTTGTAACGTGATCCAGCACCCTTGCAAGGCTGAAGTTGTTTTTGAATGTATATACCTTTGTTTTAAAGGTATATGCTAGAGCTGTATATACAGTTGTGACAACATGGCCCCTTCACACTTTAGGACCCGCCGCATAAACCCTTCTCAGGCTAAGCACCAACACTTAAAAACCTGAGGGGAGGGTCAAAAGAAACCTTTCCCCTACCAATGAGGGAAAAGATTACTGGTTATTAAGGATCTATTTTAAATTTATGATACTGTGGGTACAAAGGTGTGTGTGTGTGTGTGTGTAGATTTAAAAGTAATGCAGGTTAATAACACCAAGCTGACACACAGGATTTGGGTAGCAAACAAAATAAAAATAAGTTTATTTTAATTCTCAAAATCTTAGTTCAAGAAAATAACCTGCCTACACCAAACACTTTGTAATTAACCTAAGTCCCTATAACTCTAAATACTTTCACTCCTCAGACAAGCACTGATTTCTCTCAAAACTCCTGACAGACAAGACACAAATAACTGTAAGAAGGAAAAGACAAGGGCCCAACTAACCTAACTCCCCAACTCACACTACCAGGGGTCTGCAACCTTTAAGACAAAAAGAGCCACTTGGACCCGTTTCCGAAGGAAAAAAAAAACTGGGAGCCGCAAAACCATTGTGACATTGTGCCCCACATATAAAATGTAATAATTTCCCCTACCTATGCACCCAACATAATCCACCAGCGAGAGCTGGTGGATTATGTTGGGTGCATAGGTAGGGGAAATTATCAGCTGACGGATGATGGGGGTGTTGCTGGTGGATGATGGGATGCCACCAGCAACATCCCCCCCCCCAAGCAGTAGCATCCCGTCATCAGCACCATCCAGCAGTAGCACCCTCATCATCCACCAGAAACACCCTCCATGTGGTAATAGCACCCCTCATCATCCATCAGCAGGATTTGCTGGTGGATGATGGGGGTGCTACTGCTGGGGGGAGGGTGTTGCTGGTGGATGATGAGGGTGCTACTCAGGCCTGTCTTTAATGTGGGGCAAAAGGGGCAGCTGCAACAGCTGGAGGCACCCTGATTGGGAAACAGAGCACTTCCCCCTACCCTGGGGCTCTTTAGCTGTTGCACAACTACAACTCCCAGCATGCCCGGATAGCCAAAGGCCTACCTGCCTCCTCGCCTGCTTGTGCTCTCCGCGGCGAGCCAGCTGCGCTGGTCCCTCGACACGCTGGACCCCGCGCTATGTTTTTGGCGGGGGGGGAACTTTGGCGCGTGCAGGAGCCCTCCTCTCTTCTGCCGCTCACCCGCTCGCGTCCCTGCTGCCCGGGGGGGGGGTGCTGCCGCTGCGCCAAAGTTCCCCCGCCCCGCCAAAGTTCCCCCGCCAAAATCATAGCGTGGGGGTCCAGCGCGCCGCAGCAGCTGGATGTGACGCGGCGGCGGCGGCTTCAGCGGCTCTGGCATTGACTCCAGCGGCGGCGGCGGCAGCTAGAGCGGCGCGGAGAACGCTCCGTGCCGCTCAGAAGAGCGAAATCGGGCTGCCCCCGCCAACAGAATCAGGCCATATGTGAGGCGGCGGCAAAGTTTTTTGCGGAACAGGCAGCCTTGTCCTGTTCTCCTCTCTTCCGCTGCCTGCCTGCTCGTGTCCCTGCTGCCGGGGGGGGGGTGCCGCCGCCGCGCCAACATTTTTGCGAGCGTGCAGGAGCCCTCCTCTCTTTCCTGCTGCCCGGGGGGGGGGGTGCTGCCGCCGCACCAAAGTTTTTGGGAGCATGCAGGATCCCTCCTCTCTTCCACCGCCCGCCCGCTCGAGTCCCTGCTTCCGGGGTGGTGGTGGTGCCGCTGCCGCTGCCAAGTTTTTTTCCCTGCAGGAGCCCTCCTCCTGTCTTCCACTGGACCGGTTGGAGGCACGCAGAGGAAGGTAGGGGGGAAAATATTTGGTTTTTTTTTTCCAGCATTCACTCAATAAGACGCACAGACATTTCCCCCTCCTTTTTGGGGGGAGAAAAGTGCGTCTTATGGTGCGAAAAATACGGTAAGTGACAGGTGCCCAGGCCAGCGGAGTCTCAGACCGGAGCGGAGCCGCGGCAAAGGTTTGAAAGAGCCGCATGCGGCTCCGGAGCCGCGGGTTGCAGACCCCTGCACTAAACACTCCAAACGCACTCTCCTCCCAACACACACTACTCCACTCACTCTGACATCACTCAAACACTCCTTATATACTCCTCCCCCCACCCTTTCCAAGACATCACAAACCACACCCACTCAGTTCAACATTTTATACCCACTAAACATACTAATGCAGACATACACCAGGGAACTGAATTGTGGGGTTATGCCACAACAGTACACAAAAGTATACACACTAATGGCTTCTCTGAATTCTCCATCCTATTTGTGGGCAGAGGAAATGGGAGAACAATTTTGCCAATTTGCTCATGAGATAAGGTCGCATGGGCCTTTCCCATGGAATTGGCACCTCATTCTTTGGGAAAGCCTCTCACAACTGGACACCCTGCCTACTAGAGCTGTGCACAAATGGCCTCTCAAAATTCTCCACCCTATTTGTGGGCAGAGAAATTTCACCAAATTTCTCCAGGGGGTGGAGGAATTCTCCCAACTGTTTCTCACATGTACGGCTCACCATTGGCAGGGATTGCAGCACAGCTTCTTTCTTTTTTCCTAAGGGTATGTGTGTGGGTGCGTGTTGCTGCTGCTGCTGCTGTTGCTGCAGCAAATGGCAACAGAGAGCCATTGTGTGGCATAGTGGGGAGAGTGCTGGACTGGGACTCAGGAGATCCGGGTTCTAGTCCCCGCTTGGCCATGAAGCTCACTGGGTGACTTTGGCCCAGTCACTGACTCTCAGCCTAACCTACCTCACAGGGTTGTTGTGAGGATAAAACAGAGAGGAGGAGGATTATTATGTAAGCCGCCTTGGGTTCCTTGCAGGAAGAAAGGTAGGGTATAAATATAATAAATAAAATAAAATAAATAAACAGCAGCAACTGTGTTGGCAGACTGGCTCCCGTTTTGCATCCTCCACAATGCAGCTGTGAGGGGGGCAGTGTTGTGAGAGCTCCAGGGAAGAGGTGGAGCTAGGGCTGCGCTAAAATCTGGCCTCTAATTTCCTGAAAATGTTCTTCAATTTTTCTGCCACATTCTCAGGGTATTTCATAATTTATTTTTAATTTATTTCAAAGGTGTTTTTGAGCTCATCTAATCACTGCAAGGTGGCCAAGGGTGCGGCGTGTGTTCTATCTTTCTCTTACACATCTCTCCATTGCTCTACAGCAGGGGTCCTCAAACTACGGCCCGCAGGACACATCCGGCCCGGCGGCAGCCCTGTGTCTCCTGGGGGGGGAAGGGGAGGAGTGGGTGGGGGGGCGTCCCCCCACCGCCCTCCTGCGGGGTAAAACTGCGCGCTGTTCAGCCGAGTTCCTGGGTTAGAGAACACCCACCACCACCACCGCGCTTCGGCGCGCGCGTCCACCTTGCCTTTGCAAACTCTCCTTTCTGCCAGCCCCCACCTCGATCCTTTGCAAACTCTCCTTTCTGCCAGCCCCACCTCGATCCTTTGCAAACTCTCCTTTCTGCCAGCCCCCACCTCGATCCTTTGCAAACTCTCCTTTCTGCCAGCCCCACCTCGATCCTTTGCAAACTCTCCTTTCTGCCAGCCCCCACCTCGATCCTTTGCAAACTCTCCTTTCTGCCAGCCCCCACCTCGATCCTTTGCAAACTCTCCTTTCTGCCAGCCCCCACCTCGATCCTTTGCAGACTCTTCCTTTCTGCCAGCCCCCATCTCGATCCTTTGCAAACTCTCCTTTCTGCCAGCCCCCACCTCGATCCTTTGCAAACTCTCCTTTCTGCCAGCCCCCACCTCGATCCTTTGCAAACTCTCCTTTCTGCCAGCCCCCACCTCGATCCTTTGCAAACTCTCCTTTCTGCCAGCCCCCACCTCGATCCTTTGCAGACTCTTCCTTTCTGCCAGCCCCCACCTCGATCCTTTGCAGACTCTTCCTTTCTGCCAGCCCCCACCTCGATCCTTTGCAAACTCTCCTTTCTGCCAGCGCCCACCTCGATCCTTTGCAAACTCTCCTTTCTGCCAGCCCCCACCTCGATCCTTTGCAAACTCTCCTTTCTGCCAGCCCCCACCTCGATCCTTTGCAAACTCTCCTTTCTGCCAGCCCCCACCTCGATCCTTTGCAAACTCTCCTTTCTGCCAGCCCCCACCTCGCAAGCCCTTCTCCCTCCTTGTGTTTAGCAACAGTGAGTTAACTTGTTGAAGAAACAGAGGACCGGGAGCGGAAGGGGGGGGGTCCAAAATTCACAGTCAGGCAATGCGTTTATTGGGATCAATTTTAAAAATCCACAAAAATGTGCAACCAGAATTTAATAATAATGATATTTCCCAACTGCGGGTTTTGCAACACCACCCCACCTTCTCGTGGACCAGCACGGCTAGCTTTGCTTTTTCAACAACAGGAAGGATCTGAATCAAGGTATTTTCATACATGAGGCTCCTGTTTGGTGTGTGCTGAAGGTTGCTGTCCTATAGCCAGTTATCTGAGAGTAAGCCTGTTGGACTTTACTTCTGAGTAGATATGTATAAGATTGTGCACTGTAAGGCTGTAAGCACCACTGCGTGCAGAGTGAGTAAGCATGCATTAGGATGCAGCTGCCTTGTCAGTTACTAATATCCACATGGTCCATTTAAAAACAAACAAACAAACCTAAAAAACAGAACAAGAGTGCAACCTTAACTGAAAAGCTATCCCAAACTGTGTTAATTCTGCCATTCTGTCCCTTCCATGTGTAAACATTGTGCTCCAGCTTGTGAATGTGATACAACACTTCAGCGAGGGGTAGCCTTGGTTAGTCCATGTTGCAGCAAAACCAAGAGTCTTGTGACATCTTAAGGCTAACAAATTTGGCTCAAGCTTTCATGGACCAGAGTCCACTGCATTATTAGATGCAGGAAGTCATTAGCCAAAAGCAGGCCCACACTTCCCATTGAAATACTAATAAGCTTATGTTAAAATTGTTCTTCATTTTAAATATTGTACTGTTTTTTCCTGTTTTTTTGCACTACAAATAAGATATGTGCAGTGTGCAAATCAAGCCTCTCTATACCTTTTAAAAATTTAATGTATTTCAATTTTAGACAGCAAATTAATTTATAATTAATGTATTATTAATTTATAATAACTTTCCATTTAATCAAGTAAAAAAAAAGGACCCCGGTCCATTTTTTTTACTTGATCTATTCGTTCATATTTTTTTCAAACTATAGTCCAGCCCCCCAACAGTCTGAAGGACAATGAACTGGCCCCCTGTTTAAAAAGTTTGAGGACCCCTGCTCTACAGCCTCCCAGGCTGCCTGCACTTCCTGATCTGAATGCCCTATGGGAGGAATTACCCCATAATGTCCTCCCCTGGACTTTAATTGAAGTGCTGGAAGCCAAGGAGGCTACAGGCTGCAGGAGAGATAATTGTACAACGAAAGGCAGGGCACTCACACACATTACTCAGCCACTTCATACGTAAGGTAAGCACAAGAACCCTGAACCCAACCCAAGAGAAGTTATCTGAAATGTTCTTCTCCTTTGAATTTCTTTTCAAAAGCCATTTCTTTTCTATCAAATTGAATGAGAATGGTCGGAAAAAATGTGAGAGAAATTTTTGGCACGAGTATATACATACGTCCATTTTTACATTCACATACATATATGACTGGCAAACAGAGAAAGAACTCATGAAGTGTGTTGTGTTTTACTTAGGAAAACAGCAACAGCTTGAGGCGGAACACCAGGGCACGTACGTCGAAGCTGACCATGACCTTCACCAGTCAACAGGCCGATCTGCACAGCCCCCAGCTGAGAAGCCCGGCGAGAGGAGAATGGCTGAAATGAAGAAACTCTATGGTGTGGGTGCCAACAAAATCCAAGCTATGGAGACCACCATGCAGCTCGGCTTTGATAGGAACTGTGATAAAAAGCAGCCCAAGTACTGGCCAGTTATTCCCCTAAAACTCTGAGCTGTGTGTGTGTGTGTGTGTGTGTGTGTGTGTGTGTCCATCTCCCTTTTAGGAGACTCAGAGTTGCATATCTTGATGTTCAACCAAGCATAAGGATTTAAGTGAATGAATCAAGAGTAAGCAAAAAGGCTCTTTTTTAATTTTCCTTTCCCCTTTCCAGCTCTACTTTTGAATGTGTCTGCCAGTTTCCAGAGTCTATTCCAGCTCAACAGGAAGAGCTGAATTGGTCATTTGTATTGCAGAGGATGGGGGAAATTCTCCTTTTAAATATATTTCGACTAATTTCATTTTGGCTGGCCTTGGCCTTGCAGGAAATGAAGTAGCATTTGTTTTCGCTTACGGTAGTTGTGCTAGGAAAAAGGTTAAAGACTACTCAGTCTTGTAGGCTGTCCTGGTCAAAAATGATTTATTTAGTTAGTTTTTAGTGGTGGCTGGTTTTGCCACAGATAGTGTGACTACTTTTTTTGCCACAGTGATATTCTAGAGGCAGCTGAAGTAGTTGTCCAAACTACAATATATTCAACTAATGCAGTATAGTTATTTGAGTTCTTCCTCAGACATAATAGTACAGGAAATTTCTCTGCCAGGCTGAAACCTGGCCTGTCAGGTTTCAGTTCAGAAACAAATATATAAAGCTCTCTTTTTTTTTTTTCCTTTCATTTTGGTTTGTCTGTCTTTCTCTGTCTTGCTACACAACTAGGTAATAAAACATTTATGAAACTAAGCTGTGTGCTTCGACTCTCTACAAAATTGCGTTTAGCAGATCAGGAAGTAAAACCGTCCAAGGGCCAAACTGGACAAGACATCTGTCACATAGTTTGGTCCTGCAAATAGGAGCTTTTCTCCATTGCAAGTAGCAGTTGATTCCAATCAAGACTGCAGTGGAGGCAAAGGGTTAAAGTCCCCCATGCCACTGCCCTGATCCTGCTCAGCCCCTGAGCCATGAGCCATTGTTTAAAGGAAGAACAGCTGTACAGGATGACATTACTTGACAAACATTTTCATCTGGTTTGGCCTTAAAAAGTATTGATTTCTTTTTTTTAAAAAAAAAATTGATTCAAAACAGATTTGGGTGGTACTATTCAAGAGTGAGAGAATTAACCCTGTCAACCTGAGAAAGAGGCAACCATGCATATGGTTTAGATATATCTTCTGGTCTGTCATTTCTAGCTTGTGAACATATTTTGGCACATATGTGCTACATGTTTTATGGATTTCAAACACATTCTGTAGAAAATTATTTCTTTAAAACACATTATTTTTTTAAAAAAAAGATGAACTTGTCATGAAGGGGATGTAAATCCCACCATCCCCTTTTCACGAGCACAAATCATTTGTGCCTTTGGTTTGTTTTGACAGCTTCCCTTTGGACAGCTGTCAAACCAAACCAAAGGGGGGAGGCTATTTGAAGCCTCTCTGCGTCAATGTCCAGGGTTGGCACCTGCTGCACTTTGCCAGATGATTCTGCCCATTTTTGACCCTCAAGTGTGCAGGTGCGCACTTGCGAAAGAAGGGGGGTTAAAAATAGGCAGAATCATCTGGCAAAGTGCAGCAGGTGCAACAGGTCTATTCTACCTGTTTATTTACTTAGCAAAGTAATATTCTACAGAGTATACATTTCCTAGTTACAGTCCATGTGCAGAGTACAATGCATAGCAAGCATTTATTCCAGTGGAGCAAGTGAGCTTTACCCCACCTCAGCAAAGACGCTACATTGTTGCATAAGTCCAGCAAGCAATAGTCAGAAGAAAAGAGTGAAGAGAGAGAACAGTCCTGCTCCTCTCTAAAATGGCTTCAGACAGACAAACAAGTTAATACGTCACCAGAACATACAAACCATGTGACCACCTCATTGTTCTCACACTTCAGTAATCCCTGCGAAAACACGAGATTCTAGAGCGACATAATAAACCTGTTTACCCGCCATTCTGTCCCTTCCATGTGTAAACATTGTGCTCCAGCTTGTGAATGTGATACAACACTTCAGCCATGTATATGTGTGTAGCAGTTTTGTTTTAGCTATGCTTTGGGGGTGAGCCAAAATTCTTTTGGGGGGAAGAGAATCAAAGCAGCTGCTGTTTTGTTTTTCCCAGAAAGCCTTGTTCTGAAGTGCGTGTGGGTTTTTTTTAATTTTTGGAAATTCAAAATGGCTACTTCTTTTGCGACTGACTTGGAGGCCACCTTAATAGTGGGCCACAGCTATGTGCAGAAAAACACACACTTTAACTGTTGGGGGGAAATCATTCCTCCATTCCAACTCATTTTCTTTGAGAAGTGCAGTGTTAAATACCCCTCCAAAGAAAGGACAGGAATTGAAGTAGGCTTGTGACAAATATGAATTCACGTGTGTACCATTCCTGGATTTCCCTTCTCATGTATATATGCATGTCCTGTGGGGGGGGGGGGGGGAGGGAAGAAGCAGATTAGCAATACAATCCTATGCATGCCCAATCAGAAGTAAGCCCCAATGAATTCAACAAACCAGATTTGTAATCCTACAATAAACCCTTGTTTGTTGCCAGCTGACCAGCCTGTTTTGTTTGGAAGAAACAAGCCAGGATCCTAGGTTCAGCTATCATGATAAGCTATCCCTTTCTGGTTAGTTTTACATGCTCACATGAAGGGTGGAGTGAGGCACGTGCAAACAGACCATGCATGCCAGCATATACTGCTCATTCACAATAAACCAGGAATCTTGCCTTATGATTATGACACAGTTGCCTGTTGTTTGGGTGCTGAAAGTCAAAACTGAATTTTTGATTTGGTTATTGTTCACAGCAACAAGAGTCTGCTGTAGGCACCGCATGAAGAATTTACCTCAGGATCGTGTCACAGGAACAGCTGCATTGTTAACTGGGAAGGTTGTTGCTGCAGCAGTCATCTTTGGTTGTGGCAAAGGAAATGCAAATATGTTTTGTTTGTTTACAACATTTATATACTGCTCCATATCTAAATAGATGCTGGAGTGCCAAACAAGAAAAAGATAAAAAACAAAGAACAAAACACCTTATTAAAACAGGAAATCAGTAAATTAAAAACTGGCTGGTCAACCATGGAAGACTTCCTGAAATAAAGATGTTTTCAGGAGGTGCCAGAAACAACACTGTTGGTGCCTGCCTGACCTCTAGAGGCAGGGAGTTCCACAGAAATGGAGCCACCACACAAAGTGGAATAATGAGTTGAAAGAACATATAGCAATGTTTTGATACTACATTGTAAAAGTGCCTCACAACTCGCCTCCTTTCAGCATTGGCTCATTTCTCCTGACTGCAAAAGAACGGCCACAGAAGCCTTCTAAAATATTAGTTACCATTTATAAATATGTATTGCTATACAGAAACTCTTCTGGGGAAAAGTACTCTAACTTAATTGTCCAAAGTAATTAATTAAATCTTCCACAGAAAGAGAAGAATGCAATGGGCAGTATCCAAAGCTGCCCACGTGGGACCCACCACGTGTGCAATGGGAAATTGGCTCTTTGGATAGGAAATGGAAATGAGTGGGTCAGCAGAGCTCGCATAACAGAGCTCTGCCAACCTGTCAAGAAACAAGCATTTCTGCCCATTGTGCTTGCTTTAGAAGCGCTAAACCCTGTTGTGCAAGCAGTGGGTCCTGCTTGCGCAGTGGAATTGGGAGCGCAGCACCCCCCCTTGTAGCAGTAATTTGTTACCGCTATCACTGTTTTAGACAATTGCATAGTTTTGCAGTACACAAACATAGCAAAATCAGTTGTCTCCAGAGAAATGCCATTGTTAAAACCTTCAGTACAATACGTCATCGTTGCTGGATAGTATTAAGCAAAATGGCTCTATAGGCCAAAACGTACTTGCTTTCCTTGCACAACTACCCATCTTCAGTTAACTGGAACAATCTGCATTGATACAGAAGGCACAATTTAGTCAGAATGTCCCACATCTGTAATGTTGCAATGATGGAAACCAGCTTTGCAAGCCAGTATGAAATCACTAATGCAACACAGCTTTGACTTGTAAAATTAGTTGACATCACACCAGCCTGTTAAAATCTGTCATTACTTCAAGTTGGCTTGAAGATGTATCTCCTGGGAATCAATTAGTACCAAATAAGGCTGTTGGTTGTTTAAAAAAAAAAAAAGTTAGTGGGTTAGCTACAGGTTGTAGAACACAGAGAAATAGAAGAACAGAGTAGGTTAAGATGATAGCTTGTAATGCAACAGGAGTGGGCAACTTGTGGCCTTCCAGATGTTTTGGCCTACAACTCCCATCAGCCTGAGCCAACATAGCTCATGGTGAGCAATGATGGGAGTTGTAGGTCCACTCCATTGTAACAAAGTTTTGCTGGAGGAAATACAGATTGTGGGGGGGACGGGGACAAAAAGGGTAAAATAGTAATTATTACTTTATTATTAACAAAATTTGTATTTTACCTGAGAAAACACTCTCCAAAACATTGGAAGCTTGCTGGTTTTGATTTCCCTCAGATGAGTCAAATCAAAGAAGATACCATCTTCATGAACAATATTTGCTACTAGCACAACAATACTGAGAGAAAATGGGTAGCCGCAGTGGTCAAACAGTGCAGCTTAATCATAAAAAAAATCTAAAAGATGCATATCCAAATCAGCTCTGTTTACCCAAACTGTGACTTGTTCTCAGGCTGGGGCCCAGATAAGAGCAGAGCTGGAATCAAGGGTAAGCACAGTCGGGCACCTGCCAAGAGCCCACCCCCCAGCAGGGGCCCACTGATAAGAGCCTCCTCTTCACCGTTGCAGCCTGCTTGTTCACCTCCCTCTTGCTCTGGCCCAGACAATAGTAGTGGAGAGGAGAAGCAGCAGACACCACTGCCTACCGGCTCTCAAGCAAGTAAATAGTAGCAACGATGAGAAAGAGGAGCAAGAACAGCTGCTGACAATGGTGGTGAGAAGCAGACTTGCTGAGGGAAGGCACCAATTGAGGTGCCTTGCCCAAGGGCCTTCAAACACCTGGAGCTGGGCACTGGGTAAGAGATTTACAATAGTCCCTTTGGGTGCAAGAGTATAGCCACTCCTCAGGGGACTGTCAATCACTTCATGAATCTTAAGGTACTCTCCTCACTAGTGGCCTGAGTATATGGACAGTGGACCAAGGATCATGCTGGTCCAAGGCTTAGCAAAATGGGCCCTTCCAACATCCACTGCAACAATGCAACTACCCAAGCTTCCAGTGCCATTGTATTGTCCCCCAATCGGGATCAAATAGCACCAATGGGAACTTGCATCGCAACACAGTTTATTTGAGATGTTTTGTAGATTCCCTCAAAAATATTTGAGGCTCAATGGCATTGTCATTTTTTAAAAAATGAATTGAAACCCATACAACACGCAGTGGACTCCTAGTAAGTTCAGTTGAGTTAAATGTGGCTAATTCCAAAGTAAATAAACATGGTTAGGATTTGAACACCCCTAGAGCAGGGGTGTTCAACCTCTTTTAGCCTGAGGACTCTTGAGGACCACATTCGCCTGGTGTGTGGGGTCAAAAATACCAGCATATTTTAGCTTAAAAGCTTTTAGTGCCCATAACTAAGTTTTGGGAGAGGCATTTCAACCTTTTAGGATGGGGGGGGGGACTGCATAAAAGTCAGGAAACTACCAAATGGAGGTTGGGGAAAGGGCAGGACCGGTGCAGGGCAGTTTGGCGCCCTAGGCTAAATTATATTTAGCGCCCCCCCTCGTGCCGTGGGGGGGGCTCCGGAAAGCAGCCCTGCTCTGCAACCTCCCGCCGCCGCCGCCGCCAACGGAACCCCCCCGCACGCTGCCGCTGCCGCCCCCCACCTACCTTCCCACGCCTCCTCCGAAAAGGGACCCCCGCGCTCTGTTTTTGGCCGGGGGAAACCAGAGCAACAGGGCTGTTTAAGCCCTGTTGCCCTGGTTCCTCCCGCCAAAACAGAGCGCGGGCGGGGCTCCGGAAACAGCGCAGAGAAGGTAGGTGTCGGGGGAGGAGGCGGCGCGGAGGCGAAGCGAGGCGAGGTGGGGGGAGGCGGCGCGGGGGGGAGGCGGCGCAGAGGCGAGGCGAGGCGGCGCGTAGGCGAGGCGGGGGGAGGCGGCGCGTAGGCGAGGCGGGGGGAGGCGGCGCAGAGGCGAGGCAAGGTGGGGGGGAGGCGCTCAGGCTCGGCACCACCACTACTCCGGGCGCAATCCCCCGCACTGACCTGGCTTTCTCGGTGAGGCAGGCGGGCGGGCAGGGCAGGAGCGCGCCGGCAGCGAAGAGGAGTGCAGCGTTCTGCGCCCTCTTCCGCTACGCGCCCTAGGCAACAGCCTAGTTGGCCTAGCGGTAGCGCCAGCCCTGGGAAAGGGGCGTGGCTTTCTGGCAATTTGGACACAAGGCCTGCTGCACCTCAGTCCTAGAGCTTTAAACAAGGACATTGTTTCCTTTTATTAACCCTCACATTTGTACTAGGGCCCACAAGATGAAACCCCCATCTCAGATGCACATTTAACTGTCTCCATGCTGGACAAAAAAATTTTACTGCAGCAAAATTCCAGTGTAGTTAACAGAGAGACAGGCCTGCCCTGTCTTAAAAAGAAAAGAAAGGCGGCAGCAGCAGCAGAAATATTATGCATTTTAGTAGAAACAGCACTTTGCATTGGCCAGTACAGGAAGAAAATTGTTTCCTTTTACTCAGTGGAAGGAATGTCGTCTACTAAGCAAAAACAGCAGAGTAAGTCCTTTCATTTGCATGTAGAAAAAGAACCAAAATAAACAAGAACTTAATATAAAAGAGTCTGTAGCTGCCTTTCCCGAACAAACCCAGTTTAATCAAGGGTACTGAAACACACCATTAGGAAACTCCGCCGGCATATCTGCCAATAAAGTGCTGAGTTGGCTTTCAGTTCTCGTAATTACATTTTCAATATAGCCATTCCCCCCCCCCCCCCCCCGTTCTGGTTTTCACATGCCTACAAATCCACATTTGCTGTTGGAATGTTTGTGCCTGACCATTTACAAAGTAACAGAGGTTGGAGTAGGGGAAAAGATAGCTGGAATTCATTTATTAGAGAAGAGTTAAGCGGCGACCTTTTTATTTCTATGGTGGGGTAAGAAAATAAAGATCTCATAACTTTTCTGAGAAAAAATGTCTTCTGGAAGATTGTGACTGTGCTCTAGTTGTCATTCTTCAGGATTTTTCAACACTGTCTTCCAAACAGTCCCACTGCTACTGTGCAGTATTAAGAATGGATACATTGCAAGGCTGTTGTAAGACATTTTCTTCTGGGCACAGCCCATTCTCTCAAACATGCAGTATATGGGGATAATGGTTTGTATTTGTACTGGAATTGGCAGGACATTTTTCAAAATGTTTGGAAGTTCAAAAAAGAAAACATTTTAACCACAAAATAAGACCAGACTTTGAAAGAGGGTGAACTCTGATCTTTCCTGCTACCTGTTTGTTTGTTTGTTTGTTTGTGGGTTGATGTGCTGATGCTGTTGTTAAAATCTTGTTGAGGTACTTTGGATGTCCAAACAGAGTCCTGCACAAGATAACTGATGGAGAAAACAGGAGTCAGAGCGGCTCCTGAAATCAACTGGATATTTTGGAAGTTACAGGAAATGGTAGAGGGCTTCATTTTCTACCCTAGAGAGACAGTAAAATTGAAATCCACATAAGAATTATGTTTAGATGACTGTTGAAGAATAAAGAACTTGTACCCATGATCCTTGGAAAATCTCATTTTCTTTTCCCAACTTGGTTCAAAGCGGAGTTGTAGGCAGTTTTGACCAGCCGTACAATTTTCCTGATTCTGGTATGCCTTCTGATTTATTTATTTATTTATTTAATACATTTTAATACCACCCAATAGCCAGAGCTCTCTGGGCAGTTTACAACAGTTAAAATCATAAAATACAATATAAAATTTAAAACCACAGATTAAAACAAACAGCAGAGTTAGCAGCAGCAGTTACAATAACGGAATTAAAAACAATTACAAGATTAAAACAGTATTCTGTTCATACTGAATTTGGTGCAGTATTGGCAAACAATGACAATGATGGCAAAATGATGACAGCAAATGAAAGGAAGCAGGAGGGGCAAGAGGATTGTTATTGCTACTGCTAAGGGAGTGAAGTGTGTGCTTAGATTATCATAGTGAACATCTCAGCATTACTAAACAATACTGAGCTAGAATCTAGCCGCTAGATCAGTGTTCTCCAACCTTGGGTCCCCAGATGTTTTTGGCCTACAACTCCCGGCTGGGTCATGCTGGGAGTTGTAGGCCAAAAACATCTGGGGACCCAAGGTTGGAGAACACTGCATTAGATGTTACAAATTAAACAAGATTAGGCAATACTGGGTTAAATGGACAAATAGTCTAAACTGGTCTAAAGATGAAGATGGATCTAGTGCTCGCTGGTCACTGCAGGTTCTTCTCCTGTAGTGTTATTCCAGCTTTGCAACTGGCTTTATACATATGCATGCCAGTAATTTGATCACTGATTCAGCCAGCAGTCTTGCCCCTATTGATGGGCTATATACCTTCTTACAATATTTTAAAGTAATCTATATCTATCTTTTTACATGTGCATACATTCATCGTTAATCTTACAGTAAATTGGCAACAGTTGCAAAACTGTTCTAGGAATTGGGAGTATGTGTGCTGATGATGTCACAGGTGCTGGCCAAGAGGCAACCTCCACAGCCATACTGAAACTTTACCATACTGAAAATATGCAGAACTAGTTTTTCACAGAATATAAAAGGGTATGTTTGTGTTGAATATGGGGACAATGCTTTCAAATTGTCCCCACTGATCTTAACATGGTCTTCAACATAATGTTTGAACACGCACACATTACTTAGAGTGCAGAGAAGATCATTTTCAAATGTTAACCTAAGCTGACCATTACCCTGCTCTGTGTCGGTTACAGGAATGAATTCTCTTTTAGGTATATATTCTTTATGCACTCTCGGAATCACAAAGACATTGTTTTTGTCCCCATTTGTCACACATACTGGAGAAATAAGGGCATGCCACTTATTAGTGACAATCTATTTAGCATGCTGTAATTAACTCTGAAATGGTACTCACTAATTTCCAGATAAAATTAACTATGGTTCATTGGGGGAGGGGAATTATGCACTCCATTTAATGTGCGACTATAATTATTTTAAACAGTCACTGCTCACATTTACATACCAAGGAATGATTGAAAGGAAGACAGCCTGTTTTAATTTTTGTAAGGGTCATTATTTAATCCATTATTTTAACAATTAATGTTGGCACATAGTTATTAAGGCTGCAGTCCTACACACATTTATCTGTAAATGGGTTGAAGCCAGACTTACTCATACTTAGAGCAGGTCCACTGAAATCAATGGGACTTATATTAGCCATGACTAACTTGATTTCAGTGGGTCTGCGTTAAGCATGACTAAACCTGGATCCAACCCAATGTTTCCTTTTACTCTATTCTGATGCATGGCTGACATTTTCATAGATTGGGCGATACTTGAGAGAGAACAGCCCAGTAATTTATTAGATGAACATCTGAAGCAGGTATTACGCTCACCCTAAGATCAATATAGTTTTTATTGGTACCCAGCAGCTGAAACCAAATGTTCTTAATGGAACCCAGCAGCTGGAAACCAGAGTATGATAACTCACAAAATTAAGCGTACAAATGTCAGAGGAGGGCCTGAATGACCTGAAATTTAAGGCTGAGTTCAAAGCACTGCTTAATGACAGTGTAGCTCCAAATTATGTGTTTAGTCCCATTTTAACATCTTAGGCCCCTGCTTGCGAGACAACATGGAACTCTGAAGTTTAAAAAGCAGTTATATAGTGGGGTTGTCTGGGCAATTATAAAGAGAAAACCTATTGTGAATGCATCCCAATGAGTAGAGCTGGGGGGGGGGCAGGGTGGAGGGAGAGAATCATAGCTCAGTGGTACAGCACATGCTTTGCATGCCAAAGGTGCTGAGTTCAGTCATTGGCATCTCCAGTTAAAAGGATCAGGTAGTAGATGATGTGATTGACCCTGGAGAGAGCTGCTGCCAGTTATATTCCAGGGGTGGGCAAAAAGTAGATCTCCAAATGTTTTGGAATTCAACTCCCAGCATTCCTGTCTCTTGGCCATGCTGATAGGGGCTTCTGGGAACTGAAGTCCCAAACATCTGGAGATCTATACCTTCCGCCCACCCCTGAAATGGACAAACATTCTGACCTGGAATAAGGCAGCTTTCTATCTTCCCAAAAGTGGCCTATTTTTCTAAATATATGTTTTTGTGCAGGTTTGTTTAACCTCAGAGACTTTTTGGAAGAGGGTCTGTGGATGGTTACACAGCTGCTTCCAGATGGTGGGTTCTTACTGTTATCCATTGTGCAGTTTTCCCATTTTTTCTTCTGAAACAGATTTGTTTTTCTGGTAAGGACAGAACAATTGGTATTTATAATGTACCAAGTTTGGGTTCTAAGTGAGACTAGGAAGCATTTAGATCTGGTTAGATTATACATTGTTATCTCTTAGCTTTTAATCTCACTATGTAAACTTGTTCCTCCTAATTTGTATATGAACCCACCAGCTTTCTGGGTGCTATAAGTTTGCTGGTGAAGTAGGCTGTAGCTATGAACAAATGTTAGCCTTTATGATGTCTTGGAGCTTCTTGTAATTTTTTCCATAAGTCACTGGCAATCATCTGCCTTCATAAAATGATGGGATTGCAATATACCTCTGGCCGAAAACAAGGACCAAGTGTTTCCCTGTGGTTTGCTGAAATAGAAGCTTGGGAGATAAAACAGAGGCTTCAGCATATGAGTCTCTATCTTGACCTCACAGATTACTTCAATGGAAAAGCAGCTGCTAATAATTCTGGAGTTAGCTATGGTGCAGAGGTTTGCTGAAATGTGTGTGGACTTCATACCAATTGTCTGATCAAATTCCACTTCAGTTTTGTGTGTGTGTGTGTGTGTGTGTGTGTGTTTAAACTTTTAATTTTATTCATAAAAACAAACAAACAAACACAAACACAATAACGGACTTCCAATCTTCTCCACAGCTTAATCAACCACAGTTATTCTTAAAATCTTTTCTGTTAACAAAAAATCACTTCCAGTTATGGCAAAAAAGAACCCTAAAAGGAACAAACACCAGAGGTCTCCACCCTCCCCCAATATACATCAACTATTTAATCTATTAAATTCAACATTTATAGATACACCAAAAAAGAAAACCTATAGTTTCATTAAATAGTGTTTTCAATTCCAAAATACAGTATATTAAGAATCCCAAAAGTAAAAAGTGACTATAAACTAATTAGCAAGTGACCACATAACAAAAGCATTTTGTATTCCCCCCCCCGCACTCTCTAGTACCTAACCATCTAATCAACACATTTGTATTATTACAATTACTCATTATTTCTTTCTATCTAAACAGAAATTCCTTCACTTTTAATCTCCAAGATATATTTTTTTAAAGAAAAGAAAAGAAAGATAAGTCTAAAAATTAAGAAATAAGTGACATCTGACAAAACAGCAGAAGCACATAAGCCATCATGCTACTTATAGAACAAAAAACAAAAGACCTTCCCCTTTAATACTTCAAAGCCTCCACAAAACAACACCCCCAACAACAACAACAACAACAAAAAGAATTATTATTTTTAAAATAAATATTTCCAAACAGACCAAATATAATTATACCTTAATTATAATAATTTTTCTTACATCACCATTAATATTTAAAATTCAAATAAGTCATATAAGCAATCCCTTTACCTTTGCCATTAATATTTAAAATCAAAAGATTATTTATATTTCCAACTAGACACGTAATACAGTATACATCAACCCTTTATCTTTTGCCAATAAAAGACTATGAAGATAGTCTCTTTCATTGCTTTCCTCTGTCAAAGGGATAATCATTAAGTTCCAGGTTTTGAACCAAGAATGAAATCAGCTTGTTCTGTTGTTTTGTGGGCTCCTGCATACCGGTCTCCAGCTCTGCCATCTTAGATTTTAAAAAGTGCGTCACAACTTCTTGCTGAACTGTCTTCTCATGCCAATTCAATCCAATTATAACTTCACAGTCTCTGTGAATTTCTGGTAAGTTTCCCAAGTCCTTATTTGCTTCTTCTGTCTTCTCCTCTGCCGGTCCTGTAAAGAAATCTGTCTTACGTTGTTCTTCTGATTGATCCACTTTAAGATTTACGTTCAAAGTCTGGATTCTTACTTCCAATCTGTTTAGAATTTCTCTCTCCATTTCGTTCCACAAGTTTAAGAATGCTGCAACTGCAAACATCTTGCCTTGCGTATAGATATTTCCAAGATGCTTCCAAACATATCAGATTTATAGACCTCCTTTCAGGTTTCCTCTCTTATCTTTTTCGCCTCCCAGATAAACATAGTCTACTTACAGTTAATTATAAATCCCACTCTGCTGCAGAAAGATTCCAAATTAGCCACTCCAGATGTACTCCTTTATTTTGGAAGCGAACATGCATACTTCTGATGATCGGTAAAACCGGTCTCCGAATACAGCGCCGTTTTCCCCCACCTCAGATCACCCGCTGCCTTTATCCGTCATAAGACAGACAAAAAGCAATTTATGACCCTATGAGATAATTTGGGGGTAACCTCAGATCTTCGCTTCTCTAATGAGAAGTAGATCCCCCAGCCTGAAACATTCTCTGGCCACGAAATGCTGTACCAGCTGCCCCACAGAATTTCTGTGCGGCTTTCAAAGCTCCATGTTCACCCGGAAGACCGTGTGTGTGTGTGTGTGTGTGTGTTTTTAATAAAATCAAGTTAACCCAGCACTCATCCAAGACATTTTGCCGCCTGAAGTAATGAGAAAGATGGTGCCCCTCCCAGTTCCACATGCAAAAGCCAACCAGACTGGCAGTTGACTCTTACATCAACACCGGTAGCAGGATAGCATCCTCCATCAGCAGGTTATCTCAGGGGACATTAGAGATCGGTGCATGAGACACACAGCTCTGTCCTGCAACACCTTGCTGTCGCTCCCTGCCCACCAGCATCCGCTGCCTGAGACAGATGTCTCATTCTGCCTAATGGTAGGGCCTGAGTTAATCATTGTGACTAGGCCCTACCATTATTGTCATTATTGATGGCAATCTACAATTGCCATGTCAAATGCCACCATGGCATTATGTGCATGCTTCATGAAACTGGTAGTACCATAAGTACTGTAGCATGAATGGAACCATGCTTGTGAAGCTTAACCAAATGTTAAATAAACACATAATATGCACACTTCAATCCTTGCTAGCTTATGACAAATTATAAGGCTAGAATTATGAAGAAAACACTCTAATATCAGCATAGATCAAATAGTACAAACCAGAATTCAAAGCTTTTCACTACTATTGCAACAAGGAAAAAATGAAACTTCTGTATGAAACTTAATTTTCAAAAGAAATCTGGATGCTTCTGAATTTTCAGGTGAAAATCCCCACTCCCATTTTCTTATTTCCCCACCCCTGTTTTCTTATTCATGCTGAGCTGTTTATTTTTGCTTGAGAGGCGGATAGTGTACTATCAGGTCCACTAACTTCTGTCTTTACTTTTTAAGTGAATCAAAACTTAAATCTCTTAAATCTCTTTGCTTGTAGAATTGCAATCTGTATTTGAAAAGTTGTTCTATATTCACCCCTTTAGGATGTTTTTTTTTTTTTTTTACGCCTTTCCCTGGAAGGAATGAGGGAAAACATACATAGAACTAAGATTTTCTGATACCATTGACAGAAAAAGTCGTACAACCCCCAGCATGCCCCAGTCAAGGTTGTAGAATATTTTCTGTCTAAACATTCATAGGATTGCATCCTTAGGATGTATTTCTTCTGTTTTATTGCTGTATACCTGGAGAATATTTATATTGAGTGGCATACAAAATTATTAAATAAAATGCTTATATGATATGTCTTTAGTCCATTTTGAAATTGCAACACAAATTCCTATGTGTATGTGCACATGCAGAATATGATCCTGCAAGCGATTGTGGCAAGACTTTAAATTTAATCATATTAAGAGCCCCTTTGCTCCACTCTCCATTTCTATGAATGTGTTCCTACAGATAAAGATACTTAAGTGTCTACAAGATGTCTACAAGATCTAGACCTTACTTTCCTTACTCTTCTGTTTAATAACTTGCACACTCCTTTGATTAATTTTATTAGGAAACCAATTAACTATGTAAAATGTACTAATTGTCTTCCTGATACTGTAAAACACAAATGCATCATCATTTTGCCTTCTGGGTTTTCTTCTCCTATACTATGAAGTGGGCATCTGGTTAATAGTCATGCACTTTAGATATTTATGATGATGATGATTCCAAATTTTTCTAGAGTGCAAGCTCAGCAGGGATAGTATTTAGAAGGGAAAGGAATGTTCAATCTCAAAGAAGGCTTGTGTTTTATCTTCTGTAAAATGTGGCTTTATCAATAATTTTAATTTCTTTTATTATATGTGTGGAGGAAGGGGGGGCTGGCTGGCCCGCCACACCCCCACCCTTTCCTGCTCCAAAGGAACCAAGACCCCCTGAGATCTCAAGGTACCAGATTGCCAGCCTCAGCAGTCTGCAACCCTACTTGAATCTCTGTTCAGGGACTCGCCTTCAATTTCTGTAACCTGGATTTAGATAATGAACTCACAGAGTACTACAAAACCCATGTGGGGTAAAACCACAACAAGGTTTATTCTGGTAGTATTTAAACAACAAGATTAGGGGAAATGAGAGAAGTACAAAAGAGAGACAGAGAGACACTTTAGTACACAGAAATAGAGCTAAAACACAATAAAACCCGATTCCTTAATAACTCTCAGGCACACACCAGTTACCTGAGGGTATTCTCTTCAAGGGTTAAATCCAGCACAGCCTTGTTGCCCGAGGGAGATTACCACATCTACCCGAAGGTCCGAGATGGGTGAAACTCCCACAAGGCTTGCCTTTACTAGAGCCCTCAATCCAGCTAATTTTACCAGGAGCTGCCTGGGGTCCTTGGCTTTCCGCCATTACCACAGCCGGGTAGAACAAAGACAAAGACCAAAAACCACGCCTTGGGAAATATACCTTTCCCCCCCTCCCCTCCTGCCTCTTAGCCAATCACCATGCACCTCACCTGGCCAGGCAGGGGGAAGGGAACTCATGACTTGAACTATTTACATATGAAAGCCCTCTCCAAGGCTTTCGTTTCCTCCCAGCCCCCTCAACTGGCCTCACTTGGTTACACATGAGGAGGCGCGCGCGCGCACGTGTGTGTGTGTGTGTGTGTGTGTGTATGTGCATGCATGCAGGAACCCCCAAAGGCCCCTTTCTCCACACGCTAACTATGCACACCCCACCCCCAGCCTTTAGCCGGTTCACACATGAGTGTGTGTGTGTGTGTGTGTGTGTGTGTGTGAACCCCCCCCCAAAGGCTCTTTTCTCCACAATATGGCACACATAATTGAACATAACATCACTACTCTGATTCTGATCCTGATAAATATATATATATATATATATATATTTAAAACTATGGTCTATTTGGCTGAAATTTGCAATTGGCAATCACACACCCACACATTTCAGATGTAGAAATTGCATCCACAGTGTCGAGAATGATCTAAAAATGTAAAATAAAATCTATCCTGACCATAAAATCAAATGGAAGAATTTGTGTGTGTAACAGTATGTGAATTATTTCTCACCCTGGAGTCTTAAAATAGTAAAAGATATAACGCACACAAACAAAGCAAAGGTAGCTGTGTTGAAAGTAAGAAAACATCCCAAATCCATAGTAGTGTAATACTTTTACTAGGCAAACCAAAAGATCACAAAAACTTTAAAGAGTGGGGTTTTTTAAACTTCTCATCTGATGAAGAAATTTGGAGATCTTGAAAGCTTGCACATTGTTTGTTTGGCAGCAGCATCTCTTAGATATCCATCTTAGTCGTGCCAACATAGTTTAGCAGTGTTATAATAGGAATTTTTGTCTGAATTGAAAATCATATGATTAATAAAAATATTTTCCTATCTTAATTGGATAATCTATATTAGCTGGTCTGAACTGGTTTGGTGCCATCATTTAGCACATTACCTTGTCAATAGTTTTTTTTTTTTTTTTTTTTAGATATACTATGAGAACTTATAAAATATTGTTCTTCTTGTGTGGTATCATGATTTTTTAAAAATGGAATAAGGCTTCAATCGTCTATACATGCTTACCTGGGAGTAAGCCCCATTGAGCTCAGTGGGGCTATAGGACTGCACTATAAATCCTGTTTACTCAGATGTCCCACTCTGTCCAATGCAGCTTACTCTCTAACAAATGTGTTTAGTTTTGTAGCCTAACAGTCCACTCCTATACACGTTTGCTCAGAAGTAAATACCACGAATTTCAAGAGGACTTACTTTTAGGGAAGTGGGTATAGGATTGCAGCCTCAAAGGGGTCATTCCATTTATAGAATATGAAAAAATGAGCATGTTTTTCTTGTGTGTGTGTGTGTGTGTGTGTGTGTTTAAACAGTATTAACAGTAAGGGACAAGGGTAGAGGAATAGCTAAATAGATAAATGAAAAATTCTTCCATATTGTTTTTCACTTGCTTCTTAAACCTTTGTACCAATGAGTCAGCTTTAGACAATTTTAATCCTGATCCAATGCACTTTTACTCAGAAGCTCCACTGAGTTCAGTGGATGTCATTCCGGGCTGTAATTCCTGTGCACAGGAATACAGCCTATGACATATTAAAACAGAATCACAACCCCCTAACACACAAGATCTTGGACCTGACATTCTCTGTACGTCCCCTAGATGAGCCCAGAGGCAGCCTTGCACTAGTCGCATCAGAATAATTGCATAACTACAACCAGCAACTCCTTACAGACGCCTGCTTACTATAGCAATGCTTTCTCATGGTCCTCTTTAGAAAACCATAATTAAAAACCATTCTTTTTTTTCTTTTCTCTCTCTTTAAATAACCTTTCCCCTAGAATGAAGAACTCTGATAGATGTCCAGACAGAAAAAACAGAGGAAGACAAATAAAGGCAGTTGCTGCTAGGAGCTATTATATTCAGAACCAGACAGATAGATACTAAATTGCCTAGTGAAGTGTAAGAATCTAACTAGACAGACAGGTAGTATATAAGCAAAAGAAATGGGAGTTTATGTAGCAAATTTTGCAAATGCAGGACATTCTGTAACTGTTCTCTGAACTTCAAGTGAGGTTGGACTACTTTGAATTAAGGAACATCCAATATGTGATAAGAGCATTGGACTAGGACTAGGGAGACCCAGCCTTGAAGCTTGCTGGGTCCCTTTGGACCAGTCACTCTTTCTCAGCCTAACCTATAAAAATGAGAAGGCTGCCCTGAGCTCCCCGGAAAAAGGGTGGGTTAAAAAGGAATTGAATAAACGTGGAATTGGAATAAGTAAAGCAGATCAGACCACACAAAGCCACCATTCGCTGAACTGCACACCACACATTATCCCATATATGCACTGGCTGCAGCTCGACATTAAACACAGGACTGATAACAAACATGACAACCGTATATTAAGTTCCCCTCCCTGTTTATAACATGTTGGAACCCTTATTCTATGTTGTGACATCATGAGGTTGCACATTTCTCCACTCTCCCCTCCAAATCATTGGCTGCTGCTGTTGTTGAAGGCAGGGAAATCCACACCACAACATCATGTTGTCACGAGACTTTAAGGACTGTCTCCATATGTACCTGTCTCCATTAATTAAGATGTTCTGTGGAGATCCTCCTGTGGGGGTGATCCCACCATCGAAGGCAGGAGTGGGCAACTTGTGGCCCTCCAGATGTTTTGAACTACAATTCCCATCATCACTCACCATTGGTTATGTAGGCCAGGACTGATGGGAGTTGTAGGCCAAAACATCTGGAGGGCCACAGCTTGCCCTCCCCTGTTCTAAGGTGAGACAGTTGTGAAACATTCTCTCATGAGAGGTTTGCCTAGTGTTATGACAGATAATATGATTCCCTCCAAGGAGAGAGGCTAACCCCACCGTATTGCAAAAGGTTTGGGATCTTTGGCTGGAGTAAAAACGTACCCAGTTGGGTGAAGTATGACAAACAAATACTGAACGTTGAGACACAATGTGTTTAGAAGGAAAGAAGAGCTGTTTATTTAAGAAGAAATATAGAGCAGGTACAGTGTCCTGGTTCCTGGTCTTAAAATGTTTTACACCATAATTCAGGCAGCAAAATATACCCACTGCATCTTCAATCATACTCTATAATTCTGGAGAAGACAGATCCCTGTGCTCTAGTAGACTGCAAGGGGGGGGGGGAGAAGCCCCTCCCCACGCTGGCAAGGAAAGGAAAGAATAAGGAAAGAATCTATAACTACCTGTCTTGTTGTTGGTTCCCTGTTGGAAGGGGGTCCTGCATGGCAGAGGGGAGCAAGAGGTGTGTGCATTCCTGCTTGCTGACTTCTATGGGCTAAGCTTGAATTCTTACTTATACCTTTTCTGCTACACCTCGGGCTACATGGGAGGGGCAAGGGCTGTCTTTGTCTCCCAGATGTTCTTTAATCACTGTTCTTTTGTGTGCTAATAGTTGCCTTTGTTCGAGGCTGGGGCCCTTGATGTGGGTTCTCCTACCTTGATGGGTTTAAGATTCTCATTGAATCTTTCTATTTGGGAAGGACACCCTCCTGCAGGGCTTATTCTAAGGTTCTTTTCAGGAATGTTTCTCCTGTGCCTTTAGGGTGTGTGTGTGTGTGTGTGTGTGTGTAAATCTAATCTGTGCAAGATTTGCATCTGCTGCCCATTCATGCTTCCTAGATCTTAATCACTCTCCATGCATGCCTTCATTTGCAATCGGGCTGCTCTTTTCTCCCAAATCCTTGCTTACCCAATCCTATTGGGACCTGTTGTGGAGTTCTTTGTGCTTGACATAACTATAACTAAATTGTTATTAAATTATATCTACTCATAACTGTGGAGAGAAAGCCTGAGTACACTGCTGAATGTCTGCCTAATCCCCACCCAGGGCACAGGAGACACAATTCTGGGCAGACCGGTTACACATCTGCCACATTCAATGGGACACATTTACACTTCCCTCAAGGAAGAGCATGGGATTCCAGAGGTGGGGGGGTGCAGTCTCAAAGAGCTGCAAAGTACCCCAAAGTACCCATGGAGATGCCAGCACCCCACGGGGCAGGACCAGACCACTTGGTCATCAAGGGTGGGGAGGGGGTGGAGGAGGGTAGAAAAGATACGTGCCAAAGAACCAAGGGTTGTTGGGAACACGGTGCAGGCTTGCACAGGTCAGGTCGCTAGCTCCAGCTAGGGCCAAGCAACTTCCAACCCCGGGAAGAACGCCCGGGCGATCGGCAAAGCAAACCGCTATGTTAGACCAAAGTCAGAGTCTCTGGTGTCAGGCAATATTCTGCATTCGAGCAAAGCCTCCTAGAAAGCAAATTGAATACTTCCGTTTCCTATCTGAATTTACTGTTCTGTACAGGGCACGACTTCGGTGCCGGTTAACTCTTAAGGTGCCGAACCCGCGCAACGGACCAGGTTCAGTCCACCACAATAACACGATCTCCTACTTTATTGTCTTTTTGATGCCAGACAAAACCCTTATTTTCCTGAGCTGTTAAGATACAATGTTAATTCTGCTGACTGTTTTATGCTGCTTGTATGATATGATTCTGTGGCTTTTAGTTTATTTTTTTCATTACTGTATGTAAATTTTTATGTGCATTAATCACTTTATTCTTTTTGTAAACTGCTCTGGAAATATGATTGTAGATCAGTATAAAATACTTTAAACAAACAAACAAATAATGATACAAGGAGTTACTGCATTTTATGGAAGGAAAAGGTTGAGAACTTGACATGGGGATATGGGCTTTGACAACAAACCCTTGTTTTCCATAACATAAGACACGAAACACCCTTATTCTGTTCTGCCAAATGTTTTGAATCATGTATTTAGGATTATGCTCACACACAATATTGTCACAATTTTAGAACACTTGCCATGATAGAAAAATGAATGAGAAGTCAAACAAAGCACAAGCTATTGGTTTTGACATTCGCTAAGAGGTTAAACTATCAGCACCAAATTTAGGGGCAGAAGTGGGTGTGTACTATAGGAGGGAAGATGGACAGAGGAGGAGCAGCACTATAACAGTGATGATAAAATGTGTGTGTAACTGAGGTTAATGAATATAAATGGAGTATGCAAATGGGCTGTGTGAGAGACAAAGTACCGGTATTACTTTTTTTTAATGGCTTTGAATTTTCATGGGTCCCCTCTTGTAAAATAAGCCATTTGACACCTGAAACCTGCCATATTATAGATTTTACCACAAAAAGAAGCATGATCAGTATTATCATGTTATGTTCTATGGGAACCACCATTATGTTCTCTGAGCTCCAAAATGTTGAAAAATAAGTGTGGAAAGCTAAGCAGGGTCAGGCCTGGTTATTACTTGGATGGGAGACCCCTCCTCTAGTTTCCTGTATTGAGCAGGGGGTTGGACTCGATAGCCTTGTAGGCTCCTTCCAACTCTATGATCTATGAAATCTATGAAATAAAAATGAACACACAGAGACACAAAACACACTGGGAGCTTTCCTTATTTGGACCCAGTTTGGCTAGGACTCAGCACCACTGCTCTTCCAGTCCTGATGTGACGTTCTGGAGTAAGGAACAATCGTTTGAAAGAAGAACTATCTATGCAGTTAAATGAGACAAGGGAGAGGAGGAGAAAAGCATTCTGCGGTTCAAGAAAGCCGTTGGTTGACCAATGGAAAAAGATTCAAAAGAGGCCTGCACGACAAGAAAGGCATGCTATATAAGAAAGGGAAGGTAAAGAACTTTTATGTTTAAGTTTTAAAAAAATGTTTTTAAAAGAAAGACTACAACAGCAGAGATGTTGACAGAACTCCACTTGCTGGAGCTACAAGGCCATGAGTTTAATGGGGACTGTAAATCTTCTGGGCAAAGGCTATGATGTTTTTATGTTATTCAAAATCCATCACATAACATACATTAAATGCTACTAGTAGTTTAAATTACAGGCAGGTAGATTTACAGTGCATCTTAAGTGGGTGGGTGGAGGAACTGAAGCTACGGATCCTCCACCAATTCCAAAAACCAACCAGCCAGGGCAGGAGGCAGGGAGAATCTCCACTAGGCTGTTTAGCACAGCAGATCCTAGTTTTTGTGGACATTGCCCCCTCATTGAAAACTGTGTGTATGGGGAGGGGAGAGAACAGAGTGGATCAAAAGCCTCTCCCGTCCCTCCTCTGGAACACCCCATTTGGGGGCATACCACTGGCAGGAACACCGCCAGCAGTAGATTTTCACATACAGAGCTTTCGATGGGCATAATGTGGACCACAGGGGAAATGTGCCCCCCACCACCACCAGCAGAGTTCCTCTCTGGTGGTGGCAAAGGGGTGTCTCCACCACATCCTAATTCCCCTCAGACAGCTGGCCAAGGGGGGGGGGGGTAAGATTGTTCTGCCCATATAATTATTGGGAAAAACTTAGCAGGGAAAATGTTGCCAATCGGAGGTGGTAAAATCTTCATCCTTGAAGGTTGTTAATGGCATGTTAGACAGACACTTGTCAATAGGAACATAGGAAGCTGCCTCATACTGAGTCAGACCATTGGTCGGTCCATCTAGCCCAGTATTGTTGACACTGACTGGCAGCAGCTTTCCAGAGTTTCAGGCAGGATTCTTCCCTAGTCCTGCCTGGAGATACTGGGCACTGGACCCAGGTACATTCTGCATGCAAAGCATGTGCTCTACCACTAAACTACAGCCCTTCCCCTTTGTGGTGTGGAATATAATAACTGCCTTCCTGGGTCATACCAGAAGTTTCAGCCAACCAACAGTTGTCAGTCAGAAATCTCTGTGCTGCGTTAGATAGCCATTCTACCTGTTTGTCCTCAGCATCTGATAACTGGAGAAACAAACAGCCTCTAAACAGGGTCCCCCCCCCCATTCTTAGCAATTAAAGCTATATCATTTAATACACTGCCTTTTAAGCTTGCATAAATCAATATCAATTAATACACCAAAACAATCAATTCTAAAATATATAACCACATAACATATAACACTAGCAGATTAAGTAGTTATAAAGTTAACCCTAAAATCATTCAAAAGCTGGCTAATATAAAAATGTCTTTAGGGTTCTCCTAAAAACCAATGGAAAGGAGGCCATATGTTTCTTCCTAGGGAAAGTTTCAGGGAAACCATATGGGGCTACCATAGAAAAGGCCCTTTTCATGGTACTCACCAACCTAACAGCCCTTGCTGAAGGGCCAGAGAGCAAAGCTTCAGAAACCAATCACAAGGCTTGGGCAGGCTGATGTAAGTGCAGGTGGTCCTGATAAGCTAGTCCTAAACTGTTTAGGGCTTTAAAGGCTAAAACCAGCACCTGAAATTAGGCCCAGAAATGAATAGGCAGCCAATGTAGATGATGCAGAACAGGTATAATATGATCTGAATGCTGAGCTCCTACAAGTCAAGTGTTCTTGCTACTACATTCTGCACCAATGGATGTTTCTGGAGTCTCTGGACCATCTTTAAGGGCAGCTCCATATAGAACACAATAAAGGAATCTAGCCTGGACTTAACCAAGGCATGTGTTACAGAAGCAAGTTCCACTTTCTCTAGATAAGGCTGCAGCTGGCAAAAAGCACACCTGGCTACTGCTGACACCCGTGTTTCCATAGAAACCGCTGAATCCAAGAATACTCCCAAGTTGTGCATCACCGTCCAGTCTCCAGAGCAGTGCATTTCCCTACTCACCACACTTCCATCTTGTCTGGATTAAGTTTCAGTTTGTTTGTCCTCATCCACCCCAAGACTGTCCTCACTCCTGTTTAGGGTTTCCAATAGTAACTATTGATAGATGTGCAGCTCAAGTTCATGCATATTCATTGGGGTTTACTTTCAAGTAAATGAGCATACAATTTTAGCCCTAACTTCCATACTATGTGTCCATGCACCATATCTTATGTACCTTTACCAGAGAGCAAGCCTCAGTAATAAATAAGGGGGTACTTACATCATGCAAACATGCTCAGATTAATTTTTGACCATCTGTGCCATCACATTCTATGTTCAGTTATTTCCCTCCCCCACCCTCATGATTCTTCATCCCAACTCCCAAACACTTTATTTATTACGTTTATATTTCCTCCCAGGAGTACAAGGTGAAGAACACATGATTCTTTCCCCCTCCCCCATTTTATTCTCACAACAACCTTGTAAGGCTGGTTAGGCTGAGAGAAAGTGATTGACCATTGATTGGCCCAAGGTCACCCAGTGAGCTTCGTGGCTGAGTGGAGACTTGAAGCTGAGTCTCCCAAGTTCCAGTCCAATACTCTCTAGCCCAGCCTTGCCCAACCAATTGGTCTCCAGATGTTTTGGACTTCCAACACCCATCAGACCCACCTACCAGGGCCAATGGGCGGGAATGCTCGGAGCGGTAGTCCAAAACATCTGGAAGGCACTAGGTTGTGAAAGGGCTGCTCTAGCGCCTATGCCGTTTGCCATTTCTTCCCTGGCCTTCCGCGCTTCTAACAGGCAGAAATTCAACCGGCACAGCTTTTCCTAGCACAGAGTTGTGCTGAAGGCTGGCCTTTGGTGGGTGACACGGGGCTGCCACCCGGCAGGGCTGGCCTCCCCCTGCATTCTTCACGAATGTGCGTATGTTGCTCTTGAGGGCGCGCACCCCTTTGCGCTGCAGGCAACATGACCGAGCGGGAGCTCTTTCCCCCGCAGGGAGAGTCCGCGCGCGCTGCCAGCCAGGAGCCCCGAAACCACGTCGCGCCCCGGACTGGGCGGGGACAAGGGGCGCCCATGGGAAAGTGAGTCCCGGTCGGGTTCAGCCTGGGTCCCGAGTCCCCGGCTCCTCACCGAGGCGCAAGGGAAGGCGCGCCATGGTCGGCGGACGGCTCGCGTCTTCGCGCCGTCGCTTGCTCACCCGCCTCGGTGGGGCTGCTCCGCGCAGGCCCCGCCCCCGTGCCGGAGCGCGGCCGGGAGGGCGGGGCGCAGCCAGGCACCGCTCGGAGGCGCTGACTGAGGCGGCTTGTCCTTCGAGAGCGCCGGGAGTCCGCGGTCTCCTTGCTCGGAACCCGGGAAAGCCAACCTTGAAAGGCAACGGGAAGCTGCCACCTGCACGAGACCATGGGTAAGCGAAGCGCGGCGGCTTGCTCAGCGTTGCCCTCAGACTACCCACTGTTTAATTTCTCCCGCCGCCTTTTTAAAAAAACATTGTGAGATTCCAGCAGCAGCCTCGGGGACCAACACTAGCCAGTCGGACACATCCTTGGCGTTTTTGAGTGTCTGCAGCAGTGCCTGCTGCTACAGCCTCGCATCCTCTGAGTTGAGAAGCTCCCCTTTTCCCTCTTGTTGCAGATAGGTGTGTGTGTGACGGCTGGCTGGGATGAGAAAGGCACTCTGCACATGTTCAATAGTACCCTGTTTTTCTGTGCACTGGTCTTGGTGGGGGGTGTCGCTGAGTATTGGAAACAAGTTGTGAGGGCTTTAATTCTGGTGAGCCCTGGTAGGGATGTCGAAGAAGAGTCCTTCAGAGGGTGCTGCTCGAGGCAGCCAAGTGGAAAGTTGGGGGCACTCGAGGAACCTAGAAAATGGGAGGCAGGGAAAAGAAGAGAAGAAAGAGCTGTCAAGAAGACTACCTCTCCCCTTAATATTGCGGAAGACCAAGCAAGGTCAGGTTTTAGCCCTGCTTGTTACAGATTTCCCTGCAGTCAGTAGATTCCTGTGTCCTGCTTAAAGCTTACGACAGGATACAAAGCAGTCTGGGGGGAAGACGTGTATAAAAACATGGGCTATGTGGTTTGTTGGTGCATGAATTGAATCTGTAGTAATCCTCTCTGCTCCCATGTGTATAGTTCCCACATACTCTCTGCACCCTTCTGTTTTTTTATTTTTTGTATTTTTTCTAAAGATATGCACACACAGAAAAAGATATAATCTGTCTCTACATTCTTCAGTTTGGAAAGGGATGGTTAGGAGACTCAAGAGGAAAGGCATAAGTAAATCGCTTCATCTTGTTGAAACCTCCAATACAATGTCAGCTTTTCAGAATAATTTTGTCTGCCGAACACAACTAAAAATGTATGCTTGGCTATAATTCATCTGTCTAGGTTTGCGTATTCGTTGAGGCTTGTTTGACTTAAAGCTTGCTTTATTAAACACAATCAATTGATCTGCTCTGAAAGTCATGGACCTGCTGGGTGTCCTTGTGAGAGAGATTGCAGTTAGTTCTTTGTGCAAATGAAAATCCCCCCCTCACAATTTCCCCCCTCCTGTATTTGAAAACAATATTTAACTATCATTAAAGCGCTCAAGTTATTAAAATAACTATGCACTGGAGCTCAGCCTTTACAGTTGAAAGAATATGGCAGATTTTACTAATCTATTCCAGCTGTAGACTGCCTTAAAAAAAAAAATCCCAGGGATTTGTTGGATGTAATTGTGAGAATTAGCCATGGTATAGGTTCTTTGTGACACGCCTACACACTTAATACTTGTACAGTCAGCAAAAAATGGTTAATGTGCTGTCAGAGACACTGCCTTGGTGCATGTGGTCATCAAATAAATAGGTATAGCATATGCAAGATGTGGTCCCTGACTTGTATTAATCGCTAAAATCACTTTTTGAGTGAGGGGCCACTCTTCTGTGGGGGTGGAGAAAGTGAGGCACACCTAGTCAGCCAGCATAGGGATAGAAATGGTAGATTAGACATAACTCTCTGAGGAGTGAGTGTTAGCAAAGGCAGTTGTTTTAAACCTTAACTTACATTTATGGTCAATAAATTCATGGTATATTACTGTGATCAAAGTTTCATAAGCATTCTAACAGGAATTTCTTCAGGAGATGTTTTAAAAATGTAATCTTTTCTCTATTAACTGTGGTTTCTTCTTTAAACAAAGCAAAATCTGGTGAAATGTGTAAGACTTGAACTGTGGAAGCAGTTGTGATTCATTTTTAAGTGGATTTCTGGAGAGTGGTAATATTCATAGGAACAACAAATTAAGAATAGACATAATAAGCAAAATGAAAAAAGTTGATTTAGAGTTCTATAAACTTTATTTCTTGGCTATTGGCTTGATCATAATTATCCTTGTTTTCTTTCCAGTAAGAATATTAACTTTTTCCTCCTAAACTATTTTGGCCTTGTAAACTTTAATATGTACAAGATGTTAGATCTTAAAATAATTGGGATTCAGCACACAGATGGATCGCTGACTAACTATTGTACAGTTTGCTTACAATAAGCCCTTTTAGTTTACAGGGTTAAAATTAATTCTTTTAGCTCCTGGGTGAAGCAGAGGTTTGAACATGGAAGGGAGCTTTATAACATGCTTACACTCTAATTTACACCTCTTAGGCTGCAATCCTAAACATAGTTATTTAGGAGTAAGTCCTCTTGAACTCAATGGGACTTACTTCTGAGTAGACAAATAGGCTTGTGCTCTTAAAGAAACAACACAGCTGCTCAGTTTTCATTTTATATTAGCCAATGAACCTTATCAGCACAAGGCTGTTATTTATCAGTTCATAGTCCTGTGTTAGTATGCACATCCTGATGTTTGTGGTGTACATCTGGTTTTAATTTAAATTCTATAACTACATGGTCTTGGTTAGCCAAAGCCAAAAGGGAAACTAGATTAGTTCTTGTGGATGTACAGTGTCAAATTAACTGACATCCGCACACACTGCTTTTTGGCTTCCACAATTTCTTGTGCTTTGAGAATTAAAATTAGGCTCCTGAATTATGATTTTTACTCTTTTTTAAAAAAAGAGGAAAGTAAAAGGAAATATGTCTGTGTTAACCCAGGCAAACAATGAATGCAATATCAATCCTAGTTAAGTCAATGGCAATATTGCCAATTACAATATTACAAAGAGCCAGTGTGGCGTAGTGGTTAGAGTGTTGGACTGGGACTCGGGAGATCCGGGTTCTAGTCCCCGCTTGGCCATGAAACTCACTGGGTGACTTTGGGCCAGTCACTGACTCTCAGCCTAACCTACCTCACAGGGTTGTTGTGAGGATAAAATGGAGAGGAGGAAGATTATTATGTAAGCCGCCTTGAGTTCCTTGCAGGAAAAAAGGCGGGATATAAATATAATAAAATAAATAAATAAATACATTAAATGAGATGCATTACACCTGCTGGCCTTGAACCAGCTTGAGTTATGCCCAATGAGGGCTTTAGATGGCAGATGCTAATTTTCACCTGTATAAAAACACATACTATTCAGCCAGTTCAGTGGAGCCTGGATGAGCCATTGTGATGCAGATGTATGTATTCATCCAGGTATACATGAACATTGGCTGGATGCATAGCAGGCTCACTGGTTTTGTCTAATGGGCAGTCACAGACAGTTCATGCTGGAGTTCATTTAAGACATTCTTAATAACTTTAAAAAACTGTTTATCATGCTAAAACTATTTCTGTTCATTCATCAAAGATCGTTGTCAGCTGTCTTTGAATAGTGTTTGCTGCTTTGCAGCTGTCAGAGCAGAAACGTGCCACTTAAAAATCAAAACAAAAACTAAACCTTAGGGAGTAATGAGCTATAGTAGCAGGTCAGTCTGCTACATGAGGGCTACCTGTTTCAGTGATATGCATCTCTTTGTCTAAGACTGAAATATTGGTGGGCATTTTGCATATGTTTGCATCCAACAGTGCAAACATATGTGTGTTTACTTGGAAGTAAGTCCCATTATGTTCATAGGGTTTACTTTCAAAGAAGTGTGCATAGGATTGCAGCCTAAGAACCCAGAATGATTTTTTAAATTATTATTGGCAGCCTATGATATCTGCTTACGTACGGTAATTGCTTCTGTGCAGGGTTGGAAACTGATTAATTGTTATGGAAGTTGGAAGACCACTTGTTCTATTAAGATGCATTAATGCAGTAAAACATTAAGATTTTAAATGTTTATTGACTGACTAAATTAAATCACGGGGCTAAGGCAATATTGAAGAATATTGATTAAAATGTGGGGAGCAGAAGGAGCCATGAAGAGCACAGTCAAGATGATAAGACAAGGCTAGGGGACAGATGTAAAATGTTTCTTAGTTCTGATATTGTAGCTTAGATATTTCAATGTTTTCAGCTTATACATGTTTAATATCATTTGTGGGTAAACCTTTGAAAAACAATTTTATATGAACATTTTTCAAGGAAAAAACAAACTCCTGAATTAAAGCCATCTTAAAAGACTAAGAGAATCATTCTCCCAGAAATGATTTGTTTATATGACAAATGTGGAATAAGGTTTTTATTTATTTATTTATTTATTTATTTATTTATTACATTTATACCCCACCGTTTTTTCTGCAAGGAACTCAAGGCGGCTTACATAATCCTCCTCCTCCTCTCCATTTTATCCTCACAACAACCCTGTGTGGAAGGTTAGGCTGAGAGTCAGTGACTGGCCCAAAGTCACCCAGTGAGTTTCATGGCGGAGCGGGGACTTCTAACTTTTGGGGCTTTTGGGGCTTATTTCTTCTATCAGTTAGTATTCTAACTTTTGGGACTTATTTCTTCTATCAGTGTTGTTGACAAAGCAAAACCAGATGTGATACTAAATGCATCACTTGAAGTTGCATTAAAAAAAAAAGTAAATAGCGGCTGCAGGAGGGGGGATTTTTGTTGGGAATGTGGCACATAGGGAGGTGGGGAGTAACACTTCTCTTCTCCTGATAAAAATCTCCCTGCCTTCCTCATGACTATTATTAACCAAGGGTGGGGGTCCAGCCCTACAACAGACCATGGGTTATTTGATGGTTGTTTAACCCTCAAACAACCCCTGCCACCCAGCTTCGGATGACATGACAAACCATGGCAGTTGAGTATTCGAAATGACTGCTGGCATGCACCACAACCCACTGTGGCTTAAATAAGGCATGGTGGGCTGCAGTGATCGTGCAAACCAGGTCATAGACTGTTCAGTGCATCCTGAAGCACATCTTAACCACATTATCTATACATGTGGAAGGCTACATCCTGTTGGTTTGGGACAATGGCGTTCCTCTGATGCTTTCCTTAAGAGACAAGGTCCTGTTCCTAAGTATGCCTAATCTTGCTGTCACAATTCAGAAACAAAAATCTGTTTCCTCCATTTGATAGGGACCTGGATGTTTCCCATTCCCTTGTATTTTATTTTAATTTTTAATTATTAATCAATTCTGGAATTTGGACATAGCTGTTTTGTAGATTGGACTAAGGGAGCTGTACATCTTGGAAGGGGTGAATTTTAGGCCAGCTATATTACTGTCAAAAAGGTGTAAATGTCTGCTTTGAAACTTTGATTAAGAACAAAGATACACAATAACTTTAATAACTCAACATTGAGTTCTGGTAGATGTTTCAGTCTGATGATGGGTTCATACTTCTTGTACACATTTCTGCTTGGTCTGGATTCTCCACTTGTTGCAGTGTGGAGGAGGGAGCTATTCCAGCTCGTGTTGCCAGCTGTGACCTGGAGACTACTATTGTTGCTTTGACAATTCTAGGTCAGATAAACAGGATTGGGAATAGTGCTACAACGTTCCGCCTGTCTGCCCACTGTGGGGCAAAGCTGGAGTAGCAGTAACGTAGGAAGAGGGTGAATGTGAAGAGCTGCCAGAGGTCCCCATACAATCCCCCATGTTCTTTTGGTTGCCTAGCAACAGAAACAACATGCAGTTGGGAGTAGTTGAGCAGAGGGAAGGAGTATAAGGACAAGGGCTCTTGAAATGGCCCAAGAACTCTGGGAGAGAAAAAGGAGGCTGGATAGAAGCAGAGGATAAAAGGCTGAATGCTGGAAGGGGGAGAAGAAGGAAGAATCAAGAGCACAGAGGTTCAGGAAGAGTGGCTGGGGGGAACAACAGGAAAAGAACAAAGACCAGAAGGTACCAACAGAAAGGTGCTAACTGGCTCACTTGGAGGATTTAAAATGAGAGTCAAAAGGAGCCATAAAAACAATCAGGGAAAAAGTCAAGTGCGATAAATAGAGGTGCAGAAGGAGAATGCCAAGGAGCTGAAGTAGATGACTGGATGCTAGGAATAATAGGAGAGGCCCGAGAGCCTGTCAGGCATTCCTCCTAATCCTGCAATTACTTACCAGCATTGCTTTGTAGCATTAGCATTCATCCTGATCCTGCAGCTACTTATCTGATTATGTGCTGTAACAAGGGTTAATAAAGTGAAGTGGCTGTGACTTTTACTGTGTCATGTCATTCCTTTAGTATGGAAGCTAGGAGATATGATGTGACCCAGCCATACAGGAGGCTCAAAGTTTGACAATGAGTAGATGGATTGCTGTCCAGCACAGGGTGGGAAACATTCAGAGATGCTATTGGACTGAAGAGACCTAACCTTTGCAAAAGCAGGAACTGGCTCTTTTAGAATAACAAGTTCACCACAAAATATTTTGCTATTGAGGTTTAGACTTACTCAGTCTTTTCCCTCTGCAACAGTGGGAGGACCTATTGAAAAGGTTCACCCTCAGAGAATTATGGAGTCTGAAGGGCTCTGGGGGATTTTCCTACTGGTATGACTGGCACTCCTGTTGAAACCCTGGTCACTCTGAAATTTATAGGTGACCTGGCCAACTGACATGATCATCCCCAAATGCCCTCTCCCTCTGAGCAGGGCCTAGGCAGTTCCTTCGTATATACCTGACCTGAGGGCAATGAAGCAAGATGGAAGACTGCTAGAATGCAAGTGGAGAAAGACTTGTGCTGAGTCCAGTAGAACATGGATTATGGCTCACTATCAAGCGTGTTCTGTGATGGTGACAAAGAGAGAATTATTTTCCACTACTGTAGCATCTTTCCAGTGCAGTCCATTGGAGCTTTTCTGAGCGGTTAGAGGCCTGTTACAATCTGGCTCTGAGAAAGAGATGGTGGTACCCTCAGCAGCCCACTGTGAGAAGTTTGCAAGACACTTTGAAGATAAAGTCACTTTCATCTGTCACAGCGTAGACTCCAGCTACTGCAGCCACTTTGTTTTGCAATATTGATGCTTAGCCAGCAAAATTGATATAAATGCTTAACGGTACTGTAATATAAATAAATGTTGATCAGCAGACTACGTTAAGGGATCAACAAACTAACTGATATTGACCAGTTACGGTAAGTGTTGCATTGTAGCCTGATTTTAATTGAGGAGAAACAATGATATAAAAGGCTTTGCAGTCTTGCTTCTGGCCCTCAGAATGCAGATTGTACTGCAAAGCCATTTCCGAGGTGACGAGACTTGGCATCCTGATGGGAGTTTCAGCACCCAACATGGCTTTTCATAACTGTGTGGGTACCTGGTTTGGAAATTAACTACTAGTGAATCTTGTAATCTACTCTATAAATGTGAAAGTTTGTCTGTGTGTGGGTGGGTGTGTGGGTGGGTGTGTATGGGTGTTTGCATGCGTCGCATAGGCTCCTACACGGTTGGACAGATCTGCCCCAAACCTGGCACGCATACTCTCCATCACCCAAGGACAAAGACTGGTGGGTTCAAATCTCCGAAAAAGCCCTTGCTGCGCCTGTACGGCCCAAAATAGATGAGAGCCAATGGTGTCACCTGGAATGTTTGCAGGGACCATTCAGGAGTGGATATGCAAATCTCTCCTACGGCAAAACAGAATGTTCATATGAACTGTAGCTGGGGCCTACACGGGGAGGTGGGGAGCTGGGATTACATTGTTGGGTGGTCCCAAGGGGGAGGGGGAACAGGGATTTCATTACTGTGTAGTCCTGGGAGGGGCAGGCTGGGATTTCATTGTTGCATAGTCCCGGGGTGGGGGGAGAGCAGGGATTTAATTGTGTAGTCCCGAGGGGGGGGGAGCAGGGATTTGATTGTGTAGTCCCGGGGGGGACGGGACACAGGGAATACATTGTTGTGTAGTCCGGGGGGGGGGGAAGCAGGGATTTCATTGTGTAGTCCCGGGGGGGAGGGAAGCAGGGATTTCATTGTACAGTACCGGAGGGGGGAGCACGGATTTGATTGTGTAGTCCCAGCGGGGTGAAGCTGGGATTTCATTGTGCAGTCCCAGGGGCGGACAGAGATTTGATTGTGTAGTCCCGGGGGGGCAGGGAAGCAGGGATTTCATTGTACAGTCCTGGAGGGGGGAGCAGGGAATTCATTGTTGTGTAGTCCTGGGGGGGGGGAGCTGTGATTTCATTGTTGTGTGGTCCCGAGGGAGCTGGGATTTCACTGTTGTATAGTCCGGGGGGGGAGCAGGGATTTCATTGGTGCTGGTAGTCCTGGGGGAACAGGGATTTCATTGTGTAGTCCCGGGAGAGCAGGGATTTCATTGTGCAGTCCTGGGGGAAAGGGAAAAGGGATTTCATTGTGTAGGCCGGGGGGGGGGGAATCAGGGATCTCATTGTGCAGTCCCGGGGGAGCTGGGATCTCATTGTGCAGTCCCGGGGGAGCTGGTAGTCCCGGGGGAGCTGGGATTCCATTATGTAATCCCGGGGGGACCTATCCTATGGAGGGATTCAAAACAGCGGACAGCTACCTTAAGGAATTTCGAACAAACAGTGCCTATGGGAAAATGACGACCCGTGCAATGCTGGGTAAAAAAAGCTAGTTGGCTAATAAACTTTGGTCTGCTTTTGAGTAAATCAGATGGATTTGCTGGATCTCATGGTTGTTGTTTGTCTGAAGAAGGCAGCCTTCCCCAACCTGGTGCCCTCCAGACGTTTTGAACCAATGTCTAGCAACCCCAGCCAGCATTACCAATGGTCAGGAGTGCTGGGAGTTGTAGCCGCAAATTTCTGGAGCGCACCAGGTTGGGGAAGGCTGGAATAAGAGATCATAGAAGTCACCATATCCTTCTGAGGTAGTGGTAACCTCCGCATCAAGAGTAGGCAGTCCTCCTTAAGTGGTTGCACTGCCCACAGGGTTTCCAGAACTGCTGTTGAACCAGCATCCAGAGCTTGGGGCCAGTATTACACCAGCCTTTTTCCCTGTAGACTTCTTCTGTGACTTCCTGAGGTTAGAATGGAGAGCAGAAACCTATGGAGTGATATTTTGTTTGTTGTTTTATGTTTAAAAAACAAAACAAAGCACCTTATGGGCCTACCTGGATTTTAAGATCCTCAGGAGAGGCCTTTATCTAAGTGGGTTCACAGGATCACAGAGGGAAAATAAGCCATGGTGGCTAATTTTCCCTCCCCCTGTGTACTGGTTACAAGCTGCCTAATTAGCATAATTACCCTTGCAGGGCCTGGGTTGTTGTGACATTTGAATCCACCACAGGTGAGTGGCTGGGGTGGTTTACAAATGACCATGAAACCCATGGCTTATTTTAGGGTTTCAAGGTAGTTATTAAACCACCCCAGCCACCCACCCTTGCCGGGTTTGGATGACATGACAACCAGCACCCAGTGAGGGTAGTTATGCTCATTAGGCAGATTGTGACCAGCTCACACAGGGAGGGCTTATTTTCCCTCCCATGATGGTGTGAACACAGTCTTGCTGTCCCGTCACCCTCAGAAGCACATTTGGCAGGAATGCAAGAGAAAGCCTTCTTGGTGGCTGCTCCCGGGGCCTGGAACTCCCTGCCAAGGGAGGCAAGGCTAGGTCCATTTCATTGTCTCTTGGCGGGCAAAGGCATTTTTATTCAGGCAGGGTTTTGGTAGTTAATCTGTCTTGCTTGCTGGACTCCTTTTTTAACTGGAGGGTGCTGTTTCTTATATTTTAAGTGATGTACTTTTAATGTGTTTGAACTGGTTATTTTAATAAGGTTATGTTTTAATTATGTAACATTTTATATGTATTTTACGATTGTTAGCTGCCTGGGACATTATTTTAGTAGAAAAGCAGGATATAAATAAAATAAATAAAAAGCAGAAAAGATGGAGTGAGTTGCCAGTGGGACACTGCTTCCTGTAATGTGTGCATACAAACACCCTATCATGAGAGATAATTGTACAACACAGTTTCTCCCTCTAAAGCAGGGGTGGGGAACCAGTGCTCACCAGACCAGATCCATCCCACTGCTAAATTTCATCTGGCCTGCAGCAAAGGGCATGAGTGGGACATTTCCCGGGCAGCATCAGCTGCAGTTACCATGCTTGTTCACTTGGCTGCCCACCACTTGGATCTTTACACTTGGATCTTTGCTTGTGTGCCAGGGCTCCCCACCTTCTTTCTCTGTGTTTGCAGGCCATGACATCTTCTCAGCCAGATCTTGGGAGCCCAGCACCTGCCTCTCCTGATGTCAGGGCCATTTCTCAGGAAGGGAGAAGGCAGAGACTTTTCCCACACTTTGAGCCCTCTCTTCTCTTTCCTGCTTCAGCAGCGGCTATTGAAAGCAGCCATAGCTTAACAGGAGAAGCAGCAGCAGTGATGGCCCCAACAACTCTCTCCTTCTATTCCTTATTCCTTCCTTCCTTCACTGCCTGCCTCTTCCCAGAGCTGCTCTGCCTTCATCCTTTGCCACCTCCCAGAGGCTGCTAAGGGTACAAGTAGTAGAATGGAAGAGGAGTTGTAGCTCAGTGGTAGAGCACCTGCTTTACATGCAGAACATTCCAGGTTCAATCTCCAGGTAGGACTAGGAGATAATTCTGCCTGAAACCCTGGAGAGCTGCAGCCAGGCAGTGTTGACAATACTGGGCTAGTTGGACCAAAGCTCTGACTCAGTTACCTGGTTCATATGATCACTGTGGGTTAAGCATGCCTCAGTGACTGGGTTCAGACAATATGATAACCCACACTCAAGGGTTAAGTATGGGTTGAGTGTGGGTTGTTGTTGAACAGTGGGTTGTTGTTGAAACATGGGTTATCGTGTTGTCTGAACCCAGCCAGGATAACAAGCCATGGTGAACAACCCACAGTTCACAACCCAACAACAAACCATGGCTCTTCATCATTGGCTGTTCGTGGTTAACAAGCCACAGCTTGTTAGCACAGCTGGGTTCAGACAACATGATAACCCACATTTCAACAACAACCCACGGTTCAACGACAACCCACACCCAACCCTTGAGTGGGGGTTACCGTGTTGTCTGAAATCAGTCAATGGCTTGTTCAAGCCGTTGCACGTGCTGGGTACCATTTGCCTAATTACCCACCCAACAACAGCCTATGTGTTATTTAAGGGTTCTTCCCCACTCCAACAAGCCATGCCACCCAGGTTTGGATGACATGACAAGCCACGTCTGGGCAGGTGATTAGGCAAGTGGTGCCCGGCACACACACTGCAGCTTAAACAAGCCACCATGGCTTATTTAACCCATGGTGATCATGTGAACTGGCCCAGTATAAGGCAGTTTCCTTTGTTCCTAGTACTGGCCAACACTCCTTTCTCTGGTGCTGTCAAAAGCCCCACTGGCTAGTGTTTTCTTCTCTCTAGGAACCAGCTACATGTGAAGCACATTAGGATAGCCAAACCCTGCTTAACTGGCCTGGTGAAAGAGCAGCAGCATGCCAGGGATATGAAAGACGGTAGGGGGAAAGACTGCCGTGCCATTTCCACTCGGTCATGAAGCTCACTAGGTGACCTTGGGCCCATCACTGACTCTCAGCCTAACCTACCTCACAGGGTTGTTGTGAGGATGACATGGAGAAGAGGAGGAGGATCATGTAAGCCACTTTGGGTTCCTTGCAGGAAAAAAGGTGGGGTATAAATGTAATAAATAATAAATAAATAAATTTTCCTCCAGGCTGGGCTCCTGTGCCTTTAAGTAGCTGTGTAACAGGCAGAAATCTAAGAGGTGAAGCTTTCCCCCAGCAGTGCAACATCATTCTAGGAAAAAGTGTCACCAGTTTCATTTTGGTTAGTCCTGTCCAAATGGGGACAGATGGCAACTCTCTACTAAATGCAAAGAGCAATTCTTCGACTCTTGACCTGGAAACAGTAAAAGACAATCTACTAAAAACCACACATTTAGATGTTTAGATACACACACACACACACACACACACACACAAAGATGGGTAACTGTGTTAGTCTGTTGCAGCAAAAAACAATGAAGAGTGTTATGGCACTTTAAACACTTACAATTTACAGTCATGCCTTGGATTGAGAGCATAATTTGTTCTGGAAACGTGCTTGTAATCCAAAACACTCTTATATCAAAACGAAATTCCCCCAAAAAAATTTGTACAGAGATTTTTAATTTAAGCCGTACTACAGTACTTGTATTGCAAGACGTCGCTTGTATATCAAGTCAAATTTTTTAAAATAAATATTTAAAAATTTGCTTGTCTTGCAAAATGCTCTCAAACCAAGTTACTTGCAATCCAAGGTATTACTGTATTATGGCATAAGCTTTTGTGGGCTACAGTCCTCTTGTTGTTTTTACCGTTTTATTGTTTGAACCACCCTGAGACCTATTCGTTGTATAAATGAAATGAAATAAACAAACACACATACAACAGGGAAGGGAGGTAATGAAAGAAGTTGCAGCTTCTATTTTTCTGCTTTTTACTTGTGTATGGCCCTGGACTGATTCCATCCCACCCCCACTCCCTGTTTTTTGGGTAATAGACTGTGATAGAGAAAAGATTCCCCAACTCTATTGTAAAGCAAGCACTACTGCAGGAAGATCTTGTGCCAGGGGAATAACTGGATTTGGCTGCCTGTTAACTGTTCATGTGTTCCTAACTTCCCTTTTCCCACCTCCTTTTTTCAGACTAAACCCTGTTACATGCATGAGAAACAATCTTGTAGCCAGATTCCTTGGCAAGAGAGCTACTAAACTGAATAGGTCTTGAACCAGCAGAACACTGCGGGTTTTCATAAGAGAGGAGGAAATGAACAGGCCAGTTCTTCTCCCACCCCACCCCCCACCCCGACACCCCTTTTAAAGGACATAGCTAGAGAATACCAAAGGAAAGCTGACTATACAAACATCAGCTATGTGCATAACATCAGCTATGTGCATCACAGTCTCCTCTTCTGAGAAGATTAATGCCACTTTGTTTTTCAAAGAGAAGAGGACAGACACTTTTAAGCAACCATTTGAAAAGGTAACTTCAAAAGAATCAACTACGTTTTATTTATGTATTTACTTAAAACATTTCTAGACTGCTCTTCATTGAAAGGATTCCAGGGTGGTATACAAAAGTGTGAGGGAAAAACCCTATTCACATAAACACAGTACAATAAAAACAACTCTATAGACCTTTCCCCTCACTAATACTCATAGTGGGATTTAGATTTTGATGAGAAGTTGTGTTAGTTACTCCATGCACAGATGTTCAAGAACATACTTTTGACTGTCATCTGGAGCAAGGGCTTCGATGTACAATTTAAACTGGGAAAAGAAAGACAAATGTGTTTGTGTTTAAACTGTGCTTTCTTCTTCTGAACAGCTGGAGGCAAATCTTGAAAGAAAAGCAGCCCTCTTTCTTCCTATTCAACTGTACATTATGTCCAGGCAGGATTAAAAACCCTTTGTGAGTCACAGTAATGGTCAAATCTGATTAGTATTGGTCGTTATAGTTGGCTACATTTCAATTGTGGGATCCTTTGGCCCATTCCACTCTTAAAGCCTCTCTTTTCATATGTGTGTGCTATGTATGTTTCTGATAGACATGAAAATATTAATTTGTCTACCCTTACCCAAAAAACAGAGTAATCTTGAAGTTTTATTGCCTTTTTGTTCCAGTTCCTCCCAATATCATCTGAATAACACAACTTGAATTTCTTCCACACAGAAACATATAGGTGTTATAGAAATAGAGAGTACTAAAGAGTAATTCTAATGAGCATTCACATGGTCTCATCTGGTGAGGAGACCGAGCATGTTTTTCCATGTATGAACTATAACACATCTGATAGTCTGCTTTTGCAATGATGATACCTTTTGGAGCTAAGGATGAAAATACACTGGTCTGCAGTGTTTTATGTATGTATGTATGTATGTATTCTATTTATACCCCACCTTTTTTCCTGCAAGGAACCCAAGGCAGCTTACATAATCCTCCTCCTCTCCATTTTATCCTCACAACAACCCTATGAGGTAGGTTAGGCTGAGAGTCAGTGACTGGCCCAAAGTCACCCAGTGAGCTTCATGGCCAAGCGGGGACTAGAACCCGGATCTCCCAAGTCCCAGTCCAACACTCACCACTATGCCACACTGGCTCTCTATATTTAATATTAGGAAGAGGTTTTAAACTTTCTTTGATAAACTGTTCCTTAAATAATCCATTCTAGTTGACACAATTGCACATTACAGGTTGCTTTAGCATTAATATACAGTCATGTGAAAAAGAAAGTACACCCTTCTCGAGTTCCATGGTTCCACGTATCAAGACAGAAAAAAAATCATTGGGCCCGTAGCAAGTCTCAAAATTAGATAAAGACAACCGCAGATGAACAACAACACATGACAGAGTACACTGTGGCATTATTTATTGTACAGAAATACAGCCAAAATGGAGAAGCCATGTGGGAAAAACTAAGTACACCTTATGATTCAATAGCTGGTCGAACCACCTTTAGCAGCAATAACTTGAAGTAATCATTTTCGGTATGACGTGATCAGTCTCACACATCGTTGTGGAGGAATTTTGGCCCACTCTTCTTTACAACATTGCTTCAGTTCATTGCAGTTTGTGGGCATTTGTTTATGCACAGCTCTCTTAAGGTCCCGCCATAGCATTTCAATCGGGTTGAGGTCTGGACTTTGACTGGGCCATTGCAGCACCTTGATTCTTTTCTTTGTCAGCCATTCTGTTGTAGATTTGCTGGTGTGCTTGGGATCATTGACCTGTTGCATGACCCAATTTCGGCCAAGTTTTAGCTGCTGGACAGATGGCCTCACATTCGACTCTAGAATACCTTGGTATACAGAAGAGGTCATGGACAACTCAATGACTGCAAGGTGCCCAGGTCCTCTGGCAGCAAAACAAGCCCAAATCATCACCCCTCCACCACCGTGCTTGACAGTTGGTCTGAGATGTTTGTGCTGATATGCTGTGTTTGGTTTTCGCCAAACGTGGCGCTGTGCATTATGGCCAAACAGGTCCACTTTGGTCTCGTCTGTCCAAAGGACATTGTTACAGAAGGCTTGTGATTTGTTCAGATGCAACTTTGCAAACCCAAGCCGTGCTGCCATGTTCTTTTTAGAGACAAGAGGCTTTCTCCTGGCAACCCTCCCATACAAACCATACTTGTTCAGTCTTTTTCTAATTGTACTGTCATGAACTTTTTTGTTGCACCTGCTGTCTGCGGCCTGTAGCGCCCGAGATGTAACACTTGGATGTTTTGCAATTTCTCTGAGCATTGCACGGTCTGCCCTTGGGGTGAATTTGCTGGGAAGTCCACTCCTGGGAAGATTGGCAACTGTCTTGAATGTTTTCCACTTGTGAATAATCTTCCTCACTGTTGAATGATGGACTTTAAATTGTTTGGAAATGGCCTTGTAACCCTTCCCGGATTGATGGACAGCAACAATTGCTTCCCTAATTCATTGCTGATGTCTTCTCTCCTTGGCATTGTGGTAACACACACCTGACTGCTGGAGACCAGCAAACTCCTGACACTTCCGCTTTTATAGAGGTGGTCACACTTTCTGATGATCAATTCATCAAGGGCATTTGCTTAGCAACACCTGACTGCTCCTTAGCCTCTTCATACCTATGGCAGCAGTAAGGGTGTACTTAGTTTTTCCCACATGGCTTCTCCACCTTGGCTGTATTTCTGTACAATAAATAATGCCATGGTGTACTCTGTCATGTGTTGTTGTTCATCTGCGGTTGTCTTTATCTAATTTTGAGACCTGCTACGGGCCCGATGATTTTTCTTCTGTCCTGATACGTGGAACCATGGAACTCGAGAAGGGTGTACTTCCTTTTTCACGTGACTGTATATCATTGCACTTTTAACTCTCTGGTGATTTATTGCTACATACTTACTGTTGGATCATGCTGATAAAATCTCTTTGATATACTTAAGCATTCTACACTTTGTTTTCTAAAGTTCTTAAATTGAGCCTCAACCTCATTATGTTCAGGCATGATTTCTAAGTTCACATATCAAGACAGCACTGACACATGGGTACCTGCTCCCTAGATCAGCCTTTCCCAAACTGGTGCCCTCCCAGTGTTTTGTGCTTCAATGCCCATCTCCAGACAGCATTACCAGTGGTCAGGGAAGATGGGAGTTGTAGTCCAAAACATTTGTCTGGCACCAGGGTGGGGAAGGCTGTGTAAATTGTTGTATTCATCTTGTGGAGTTCTGGATATCAGTTTGATCTATGCAGGACTAAGGCGGGTCATCCAAGGAACTTCTTGCCTGAGGTTGGCGTCAATTTCACCCTTTCTGCTAGACCATGGGGAGGAATGTGTTTATAGAACAAGAGTGAAAAAGCTTACTGTGTATGTTTTATTACTCTTTTATTACTCTTGACAAGGCAGAAAATGAAAGGAATGGCAGTGAGGTATATTGCATCTCTGAAGACAGTAATGGTGTGAAAACTGAGCGCTACCTCCACTGCTAACTCCATGCAGACTGGAGTGGCACAGTAACATTGGTGGTCAGGTTGTCTGTTGCCTAGATCTCCCAGTTCAGACATTGATTCATACAGTGGTCTTCAGGCAAGATTCAATGGAACGCATATCAGAGTTATTCTAAAGATAAACAGACAAGGAATTGTAAATACATGTCCAAACAGATCATAGTCATAAATATCTCTTTATTTATGCAGACATGAATCATCATGCACATTTGAAAGATAAGAGATGAAAACAGCGGGGTAGAAAGTACTGGGTTCATGACCTTCATAGGACAATAATATTCCACCTTAATTGAGGTGTTTGTTTCCCAAGCATGTCATTTTAGAGACAGTTTACCTGGAAAGAGGCTAGGAGGGTGGCTACTAGGAGAAGGGCCTTCTCAGTTGTGGCACCCCATCTCTGGGATCAACTCCCCAAGGAGGTGCGCCTGGTGCCTACCCTTTATTCCTTCAGGCGCCAGGTGAAGACCTTTTTATTTACCCAATATTTTAATGGTTAGATTTTTATTCCCATTTTTATTATCACTACTGTACCTCCGGTCTGATTTATCTGGCTGTTTTTGTTTTGTATTGTATTATGTTGTATTTGTATTTCTATTTTAATGATTGCCATCTCACAGCAACCAGGAAGCAGGCCTCCATGGTGGCAGCCATCTTATGGAATGACCTCCCCCCCTGGTATTTGGGAGGCACCAACTGCAACATGCTTTAGGTGCCAATAAAAACCCATTTCTTTACCCAGGGCTTCCCTGACTGAGTGTGCTGCCCAGTCTGTTTCTTTGCAATTATAGTGCTGTTTTAGCAGTCATTATGTATTTTAATGTATATCTTGTATTTTAATGTCTTTAATTTTCTTGTAAACTGCTTAGAGATATTTTTTAAATATAGTCAGCAGTATGTAAATCTAAGCATAAACCTCCTCCTCCTCCTCCTCCTCCTCCTCCTCCTCTAGTTTCCTGCATTGAGCAGGGGGTTGGACTCGATGCCCTTGTAGGCCCCTTCCAACTCTATGAATCATCATCGAGTGAGTAAAACAAATGTGTATAAAACACTTTTTCTTAGAGCCAGAATTAAAATGGCTGTTTTTCTCTTTAGTACTACTCTCAACATCATGTAGTCTTTTCTTGAAGAAAATACATTATCAATGCAAATCTTTATTGCCATCAAAATGAACCAAAGTTCATATTGCTAGCAAGTGAATAGACTGTGAGTAAAGAAGATCAGGCTGCTTTCATATTAATAGCTACAAATAAATAGAAAGATTCACTGTAAGTCCTACAGTAGAGATGTGTCCCTGTCATTTACAAATATGGCAGATGCCTCCAACCAACTGGAAAGAAGTCATTACAAAATGAAAAGTGGCCTGAATACCATTACTATTAGCTTGCTGACTCTTGCTTTTGAGCAAAAAAGTGTTTTAGCTGTAGTGTATATGCTTCAAAGTGTAATAATGGTTCTGCTGATGGGAACAACTTTGTTTAAGTGTCAGCCTTGCACTCACTTGTCCAGAGCAAGTAACAATTCCTTAGACAGGGAGGCTGCTATAACTACTTCCACCCCACAATGTGCATGTGGAAGTGGATCAGGACATGTTTGTTGTTATAGCAGGGCTATTATATGTGTGATGCCAACTGATGAGTTGTTAAGCCATGTTGGCTCCCACAACTTCTATCTGGGATTCAAATCGTGCCACAGGAATTATTTTTACCCATGCTCATTTGCAACTTAGGGCTTCCTCATGTATGATACTTTCATTAGGCTTATGTGACTGGGTGGAATGGCATAAGCGTATATACATTGCCATGTGTGATTGCATATGTATCTCTTGCCACATGTGCACATGTTAGGAAACCATGGTTGAAAGCAAGTCACAAATGTTCATATACCAGTGTCCTTGAGCTTTTTCCTGTGCCCATGCAAGGAAAGCAGCATGCATGAAGCAGCTTTTGGACATAGTTTTTCTGAGTTACCCCTGGAGTCTCAGAACATGCATGTCTGATATCTGAAGAAGCAAATATATATAATTACTTCCTTTGTTTTAACTTAAATTCAAAGATTTGACTTAAGGGAGCATTCCCATGAACAAAAAAGTTAATGCAAGAAGTGGCCCAGGTTTCATATCTAATCTTTGAAATTGGCCAATACCCCAGTACCAGAATAAGTGATGACATATTTTTTCCCCATGTGGGCTTCATCACTATCAATATTTGCATTGAATTTTTTAGAGTCTCTATGGGAAAATACAGATTACCTTCAAAATATTTTCAGAGTGCCTTTTTGAATGTCTTTCTTCCCCTGGTGTAGAATTTCTGCAAGGGCAGCAATCTATTCATCCACAAAATGGAATATTATCACCTTCTACCCTTAAGAGTCAGAAAGGTGACAAACATAAATTTCAATTTAAGATAAAGTGACTTTCTACATTGCTTTATTAAAACAAAGAGCCTATTCTGTACTGATGAAATTCACTCAACTATTCCCAAGCCTTCGTTTGCCACAGAAGTGCAAAGCAATGGGGGGGGGGAATTGAGGGGAGAAGTAGCAGGCTGGGAGCAGGGACCTCTGCAATTCATCTCCCAGGCTGGTGGTTTTCTCCAGTTGGAGATTCTGAGATGTGTTTGCCAGTCAAAAAAGGTAGCCAAGGAAGGGGATTGTAGATGATAAGTGGTGGCAGACAATAGGAGACCACCTCCCACTAACTGCTTCTCCCCTGCAAATTCCTCCCCTGCTTCAATTTTGCACACTAATGATAAATACGAGGTTGTAAATTCTGTGTTTGCCCCCAATAATGTAGTTCCAACACTTGGGTCTGCTGTACCTTGTGTCTCCATATAACTAACTGGTTTTCCTGTGCCGTCTTCTTTGAAGGATCATTAGCTACTATTTGCTTTAATAACTGCAACTTATACATTACTATCATATGATGATAGTATCATATCATATGATGAATAATTACGAGACAGAACTCTTTAACAAAGCAGGATTTGCAAACTTCATTAGAATTTATAAATGGCTCCTCATTCAGAGTTTCTGTGCACTCACAGAATTACAGATGAAAGCACAGAAGAAGCACTGGTTGGGACACAGGTGTTGGCTTTGTGGAAAGCACTAAAAAATGTCTATTGTAAATTAGGGATGGCGCAGCGACTTGCTGGATTCAGTTTCCTACATGGCTATTATTGTTCTACCAGTCATGGATTCTTAATTTAAAAAAAAAATTCCATTGTGGGGGAAATAATAAGTGGCTAGATGCCCAAAATTTGTCCAAGCTGGTCAGGGTTGGGTAGGGGAAAGTAGGGGGGGGGGGGGGGAATCAGAATGCACATCCAAATATGGATGTCTGTCAGTATTATATTACTCTCAATTGGACAACTGTCCATTTATAACTGTGCACCATTGGAGGAATGCACATCGCTAAAAAAAATCAAAACATTTCCTTCAATCCTGTAGCTGGCACTTTCCAGCATGCTCTATGTATGTGTGCTTGCAGATCAAACTTTGTTCTTTTCCCCCTCCTCAAATTGCATGTTTGCTTGTGCATCAAGGCAAGGCAACAAAATGGAGTGGAAATTGTGGCACACAACCAGGACTACTGTGCATGCATTTTTTGTGCATATAAAATGCCAACATGCATGTGCCAACCTGCTGCTACATTGCTGATCAGTTTGTGACCATGCTTTCCCAGGGTAAAAAACCAACAATGCTGGATTCCATGGAATCCTTGTGCATATTGGAGAGTGTGGGGAGGCAAGTGGGGAACTGTGGAAATAAAGGGGCAGTTTTCACACATTTCTACTAGTGATTTTTGTTGGGTTTAGGTATCAGCTGGCTGGTGTTCATAAGGGAGAAAAGCTACTTAATTTTCCTCTGTGTAAAAAGTTGTCTGAAATGCTGAGCTGTAGAAATTAAAGCTTTGCATCCCCATGATTTTTGACTCCTATTAATAGCTGCCTGACTTTAAAGTTACCAATGATAAGGCATGAGTTATTCATGAACCTTGTAACCAACTTTCACTTCTACTTCAAAAAATTGAACTTCAGGGAGCCTCACTATTGTGAGTAGGATACATTATTGCATTGCTCCTATCCTAGACAAAGGGAGTGTTGAACCTCAGGCCTGCTGGCCAAATCTGGCCCACCTGGGGTCCCAATCCAACCCTCCGGGGTTTGCCAGATACCCATGCCCTTCCCTCTTGCCCTTCTCCCAACCGCCAACCACTTGGTGGTTTCCTGACCTCTGCATGTTCTAAAAAAGTTGAAATGCCTCTCCTAAGGCTCAATTACTGACAGTAAGAGCTTTAAGCTAAAGCTTATTGGTATTTTTTGCCTCACCCCTTTTGCATTTGACCCTGCCCACCACTGGAATGTGGCCCCTTAGAGCTTCTTCAAAATGGAATTTGGCTCTCGGGTTGAAAGAGGTTCAACACACCCTGTTATACAATTACTAGCTCTCGCAGTGTAATATTGTAATCATAGCCACATCTGTATAATCAATTATTTCTCATGTTGATATCCCTCCCTTCCTCCAAGCTGCTCACAGCAACATGCATGGATGGGGGTTACTCTGCTTTATCCTCAAACCCATCATGTGAAGGAGGTTGGGCTGAGTGTGTGAGTGTGTGTGTCTAGCCCCAGGTCATGCAAACCCTTGCATAATCCCTGCTGGCCAGGTTCACACACCATGACAGCCCATGGTCGGGGTTGAATATTCAGGATGGCTCCCACAGGCGTTGTGGCTTAAATAAGCCAAGATGAGTGGCGTCATGTTGTGCAAACCCAGTGAGTAAAAGTCTAAAATGGGGTCTAAAAGTGAGATGGTTGATAAATTTCTATACCTGTGAAATGTAAGACTTTCTAACATCTCTTCTGAAGAGTGTCAAATAAAGAGGTCCTTGCACACATGGGCTTAGCTCATTCCTGCTTAATGTGATCATGAGAAACATGTATGTGTTCTAACTGGTGCTGTGGTCAACAGTGGCAACACCCTGTGTAGCCCTGGAAACGTTATCCCTCGTATAGTTCTTATCAGGGTAATCTAGGGATTAATCTAGGGAAGTGGCAGCTCCCACCTACTTGGATGTGCAGTGTTTCAGTACTGACCTGTGGAAATGCACAGGAGCAGATGGGATCCTAAGATGGACAGACACATGGAGACACAACCCAATCATGTTTGCTGCAAGAATTTTATTGATGATAATCTCTAGCTATTATATGGAAGCCCTTGGAGATCTCCCAGTTCATCTCCTTCATGTCCAGTTTGATTCTGCTGTATCATTTTGCCCCAATAAGTCTTTATGGTTTATGAAGAAAGGAGCATGAGATTGGCCCTTCCCATGTGGTTGCTGGCCATTAAAATGTTATGGTAGCTCTGAGAGATGAACACACAGAAAAATGGCTTCCATGCCACTACTGTAAAGTATGAAGGGCACTATACTCAGCTGTTAACTTGGTTATTAATATTTCAATCAGTTATTTAAATCTGAGCTTTCTCCTATTTCAGCACATCTTTTACTTACTGGTAAGCCTTTAGCCTTTCATAACGTTGGGTATGAAGCTTCTCTTCAGAACATGTGGTATGAGTTTGTACCATGAACACTGGCTCTTCATAGTGTTTATAAATACCCATTGCTTCCTTATGGAAAAACCTCCCCATGGAAAAACTCTGGCCATGCTTGTAACAGGTGTTCCTCCTGCCCTTCCTAGCAGTAAGACATATTGAGGAACTAGAAATCTATCAACTGGAGATACAAGTTTCATCCTATTTTTCAACATATAAAATATTGCATAATTGCTGTTGGATGTTCTGTGCATCAAGCTATTGCTCTATATCTCTTCAGCTTTTCTCACATGGTGGCCTATCTCATATGGTTAAAATTAGTTTTTAGTTCTTTTGAAAAGTATATACAGGTATATCTTTCTTAGCTGGCTGTGGTTACAATAGCACTTCACTCTGTAAAGTGTGAGTGATGTGAACTTAAGCCTCCTTTTATTATTTCATCAATGTACAGGCAGGGATGGGGACTCGGACTCCAGGACTCGACTCGTGAGTCGGACTGAGTCCCCCCTCTGACTCGAGTCCCAATATTTTTAATGGGATTCCAGACTTGACTCGGGACTCGAGACCAAGGACTCTTCAACATCCCTGGGCTGTGCCAGAAGGAGTGGAGAGGAGCGCGATCGCCGGTGAACAGTGAGGGTGAAATTGTGATGAGACCTCACCATTCCAGAATGGGAGGCAAACATTTAGAAAAAATCGTGTTTCTCAAATGCAACATGGATAAGTTTTAGGAAGTACCGCAAGTTTATTTTTTAAAATCATTTTCCTAAAATGCAACCTTTCAGACATTTTGGGTTTGGCTGCTTCAGCCTGCCTGTTTGGGGTTCCCAGCCTCCTCTGCCTGTCTGGTTATTTTGGGTTTGGCTGCCTGGTCTGTTCTTGCCAAAATCAGTTGCAGAGTTTTGAAATAAAAAGGCACACTTGTGCCTAGAATTTATTTAAGCCACACATCTGAAGTAGACTTATTCTTTTTTTTTTTTTTTTTTATAATTTTTTTAAATATTTTATTAAATTTTAAAACAATACAAAGAAAATAACATACACACATAACTAATATTGTGCTCCCATCACCATGGGACCAAACAATCCAATAACTCTATAATTGTTCATTATTCCAAAAATACAATATATCTTGACAGGGTAAACTCCCTTTCCCCCTTTTAAACACATATTCCAAAAATAAACCCCAAATATCCTTAAAATTATTTTTCTTTAATTGACCCCTTTTGCATTTAATATTACAAGTCAACATATCATTCAAAGCCATATCCCATACTTCCTTATACCATTCAGTAATAGTGAAAACTTGCTGGATTTTCCATTTCCTTGCTATCATTAGTCTACCTGCCGTTAACAAATTTATGATTAATTCTTTAACATTTTGTGAACCGATCACCTTTTCCGTTATTGTTAGCAAAGCTAGTTTAGGGCATACCTCTAAATCAACTCCAACAATTTCTGATATTTCCTCAAAAATCATTTTCCAAAAATCCATTACATTTTTACAACTCCACCACATATGAGCATATGTACCCAATTCCTGACATCCTCGCCAACACATTGGAGAACATTTATTATCTATTCTATTTAATCTCACTGGGGTCAAATACCATCTCCAGATTAGCTTATAAAATTCTCTTTAATTCTTATAGACATATTTTTCAATATTCGCCTATCCCAAATCTTATTCCACTCATCCTTTGATATTTCCTCTTCAAACTCTGTATCCCAAACTATTTAAGATTTTCTGCTTGCTCTTCTGATTTCTGCAACATTTTATATAACATCTTTGTAAGACCCCTAGCTGATGCATTTCCTTCTACAAGTTCTCTAGACATAACCACCTGCTCAAATGCAGTGAAATCCCTTTCATGCTCATGTCTCCTCTTCCATTTCTTACCCCATTGTACTAATTGAATTAAATTTAACCAAGAAATTCTTCCTGCCCCAACCCTATCAATTATTTGCTGTCTTGTCTCCATTTTTTCCAGCCAATCCATTAAAGTTATCACCTTTTTCTCTCTAAAAATTCGTTCTAAATGTCTAACATTCTCGGGAAAATCTTCCATAACCACCACTGGAGTAAGCGGGGATATACCTGGTAAAAATATTTCCTTATTTCTACCCCAAATTTCTAACATATTTTTTAAAAAGGGATTTTCTAATCTTTTTGTCATAATATGTCCTTGTTTTGTAAATAAGAATTTATCCACCCTATTACCCAATTCAAATGCTTCTATTTCCCACCACATAAAATCTTTTCTAACAATAATATCCATGATATATCTAAGTTGATTAGCTATATAATACCATTTTAAATTAGGGAGACCAAGTCCCCCTATTTTTTGAGCTTTATACCATCTATTCTTAGTAATCCTTGATTTTTCCCCCCCATTACAATAGCTATTTAACATTACTTGCCACTCTTTAATTTCTTTCTCTGATATCTTATATGGTATCATTCTAAATAAAAAATTAAACTTCGGTAAAATCTTCATTTTAATCAAAGCTATCCTACCAAACCACGATAATCCCAATTTTTATAATCCTCTATTTGATTTTTAACTTCATCTTTTAATTTTTTAAAATTACATTCCCCTATTTTATCCAAATCTTTTAATATATCAATACCTAAATATTTAATTATATTTTTTATCTTTATATCCACTCCCCTTTGTTTAAATCCCCTTTCCTCCAGTTTACTATAATTAAATGTCATTATCTCCGATTTATCCCAATTAATTTTTAACCCTGTTACTTCTCTAAATTCATCTAAATGTTTCTCTATCCAATCCCAATTTTCTATAGGCCGTTCTAATGTTAACAAGATATCATCTGCAAAAAGGTTTATCTTACATTTGGTCTCTATTCCTATCCCCAATAATTTCTTCTCCTGTCTTATCGAATTCGCTAACAATTCCATAACTAACACAAATAATACTGGGGAAAGGGGACAACCCTGTCTAGTTCCCCGGCCTAGGCTAATAGTTTCTGTTATTCCATCGTTTACAATTACCGACGTGACATTATGAGTATATAATTGGTTAGTAATACCTATAAATTTTTCTCCAAACCCCATAGTTTTTATTAACATCTTTAATGCAGGCCATTCCACACAATCAAAGGCTTTAAAAATATCCAATGCAAGAACCCCCGCTTTCAAATTATTTTTCTTTATTAAATAAATTATATTCAGAACCCTTCTTGTTAAATCTGCCATTTGTCTTCCTTGAATAAACCCACATTGATCTATCCCTATATACTTATTTAAAAAACTATTCATTCTTCTAGCTAAAATTGCTGTCAATAGTTTAGCATCTTGATTAATTAATGATATTGGTCTATAAGAACCTGGTTCTGCTAAATCCTTCCTTGGTTTCGGGATTAAAATGGTCAAGGACTGTTTCCATGACGGGGGGATCTCTCCCCCCTGTAAAATATCATTAAACAACCGTTTTAACTTCGGAATTAACATTTTTTTAAAGACTTTATAATATTCCGCCCCCAGACCATCCAGTCCTGGCGTTTTCCCCTGTTTTAATTTATTTATAGCACTTTCTATTTCAATTTCTGTGAATGGTTGCTCCATTTTCTCTCTATCTTCATCCTGGATTTTTATTTTTAAATTTTTCTCGATATATCTTCTACTCTCAGCTTCCGACCATTTTCCTGCCTTATATAACTCCGTGTAATATTCATGAAAATTTTCAATTTATCCTTTACTAGATTATATTCTTTACCCCTCTTATCTTTAATCATCCCCACTAAGCTTTTTTCTTTTTTTTTTTGTGCTAATCTAGCCAACATTTTAGAGTTTTTATTACTATTCTCAAAATACTCCCTTTTTGTGTAAATCAAATTCCTTTGTACCCTGTCCAGTTCTTTATTCTCCAATTCTTTCCTTTTACCCTGTAATTCTGCAAAAATCTTTTTATCCCTCTTCTCTAAATACTTCTTTTCCAAATCCCTAATCTCCCCCTCTAGCTTTTGATAAAAAACTTCTTGTTGTTTCCTCAAATTTATTGCCTCTCTCAATCCTATTCCTCTCATTACACTCTTCATTGTATCCCATATTATCGCTTCAGTACATTCTTCTGTTTGATTAAATTCCCAAATTTCCCTCAATTCCTTCTCTATTTTCTCTGTTAAATGTTTATAACGAAAAATATTACAGTTCAATCTCCATCTTTTCGCTTCTCTATAATCCTTATGTATCTTCAAATCCATGTTAACCAAAGCATGATCTGTAACTTTTATCACTCCTATCTCTGTGCCCAGGACCCTTGAAAACAGTGTCCTGGACACAAAAATAAAATCTATCCTAGAATAATTCTTATTTGCTGATGAGTAAAATGTATATCTTTCCTCATTCCCCTTGACCCCTCTCCAAACATCTAGCAACCCTTCCTTACTAATTAACTTATTCAAGATCGTTAGATTATTTCTCTGATCTTCTCTCGTCGGATTGGATTTGTCTTTTCTTCTATCCAATACCATGTTAAAGTCCCCAGCCATAATAACCCTTTGATTTTGAAAATTACCCATTTCTTTAAACACATGTTGATAAAATTCTCCTTGATTTTGATTGGGAGCATAAACATTAACAATAACATATTCTTCCCCTCCCAAGGTCCCATACATTATAATATATCTACCTGTATCATCCTTTTTCACCTTTAGAACATTAAAACCACAATTCTTTGAAATTATAATTGCTACTCCTCGCGATTTAGATGATCCACATGCTATCTCATATATTCTAGACCACCTCAATTTCAATTCATTGACTCCTTTCCTTGCCTGGTGCGTTTCTTGCAAGAATATAATATCTGCCTTATCCTTTTTAAGAAGTGCTTCTATTCGCCTTCTCTTAGTAACTGACCCTAGCCCCTTAACATTTAAAGTTGAAATTCTTAACTTATAATCCATCTATTAACAACATTTTTTCTTTTTGGTCCCCAAAAGTGAAAATAATACACAATAAAATACCCCTTAACCCACCCCCACATTCATCTAAACTATCCCCCCTGCTTAGCCAGGGCAACTTGCCCCACCCTAAACCTACCCACCTATCCCGGGGGGGGGGGAAAGGACCCATCACCAGCCCGAACAGCAGCCCCTCATTCCCTCCCGGATAACTTCTTTATAAAACATTTTCTATTTCTTTTTTCTTCTCGTGTTGAAACGACCTCTTATACAATTCCTCCACTGGCTCCTTCTTCTTCCAGTTGACCCATCGATTCTGGACCCTCCGCATCATCATGAAGCCCCAACTCTCCCAGCAGGCCCATGCCTTGATCACATGATGAGATCTTGTATCTCTTACTGTTCCACACAAAAGTAAGAAAAACTGGGTAACCCCAATTGTATTGTAATCCCTTTCTGATCAAGACTGCTGTACACGGTTTAACACTTCGCCTCCACTTTATTGTTTGCTGACAAAGATCATTATAAATTTGCAAAGTAGCCCCCTTGAAAGCTACTTGACCTTTCTTTCTAATCTCTTTCATGAAGACATCCTTCTTGTATAAATTTGCAAATTTCAGTACAACATCTCTGGATGTCATACCACGCCTTAATGCTCCCACTCTATGCACAATCTCAATGTCCATATCATCCCAAAAAATTGTTTCTCCAGAGACAGCTTCATTCATCCATTCCAAAATACTGCCTCTTAACTTATATCCAGTCTCCCCCATCTCCATGGGGAAGCCTCTGATCCGAATGTTGGAACGACGTTGCCTGTCTTGCATGTTAATCATCTGTATTTCCATCTCATTAAATTTCATTTCATACTTTTCAAAACTTTTTTCATCCTTCACCTGGAGTTTTTCCACCTTATCCACTCTAGCTTGCAGCTCTTTAACTTGAACCCCTAAATGATCTATGGACTTTCGCATTTGCTTCATATCCTCTTGATGCAGATTTTGAAATTTCTCAATTGCTTCTATTTGTTTCTGCTGGCCTGCTTCCATAGAGCTTTGAAACTGTGATAGAATTTTCTCCCAATCTGGTGCTGCCCCTTTAAGCTTGGCTGGAGATATTGACTTTGGCTTGGCACCAGCAGGGAATTTGCCAGCTGAATCTGCCATTTTTCCGCCCTTCCCCCTCGCTGTCTCGAAACTTTCACTACCTCGTGGCTTCTTATCAGGACCCTGTTGCACAGTTTGATAAGAACATTCAATATCTTTAGTGTCAAGGATCCTAATTAGCCTTTTCAAACTGTTATCCGAGGGATGCGCCCGATCGCGTTTCCAAAGAGGGGGTAGGGACTTTTTCACCCGTCTGGAGCTCATAAACAATCCAGAGCGAAGCACATCAAAAGAAAGCTATTCTTGTTATTTCTTTGTTAGCTCTATATCTGCATACTTTCCAGAAAGCAAACAGCAAAGGAATTTAAACTCACGCTTTGTCTCTCCTGTGTATTTGCAGATGTTTTCAAATCATTCCGGGAGCTCAGCAGAAAAGCTACTGCTCCATAGCCAGCGCAGGCTCCTCCCCCTGAAGTAGACTTATTCTGTTGGGGAAAACCCCCATTAATTTTAATAGGGACTCGTGGAGTCAGCTTTGGGAGTGACTTGGGACTTGGGACTCGTGAGTCACCATTTTGGACCAAGGACTCGGACTCGAGACTTGGGTCCAAAGACTCATGACTCGAGACCAAGGACTCTTCAACATCCCTGTGTACAGGGCACCTTTATTGAATAATAGACACAAAAATAAAAAAAGATGTGACCATGCCCTGAAGGCTTGCAATCTAAGTTGTGACAGTCAGGGGAGACAATCTGAGGGAATGGAGGAAAGGGATTGGCAAGGCTAATGTACTGAATATGAGCAAATGCAATTATTTGTACAGATAATTCATTTCAGTTTGGAGTGAAGAGTAATGAGGTAAGCCAAAAGGAGGTGGGGAGAGAGAGAGAGAGAGAGAGAGAGAGAGAGACTTGCAGTAAGGGCCAAAACAGATATTACTTTAAATGTGTATCTAGCAGGTACCCCCCCCCCCATTTTTACTCTAGACTAGGTCCAGGCCCCCTGATCCAGATCAGTACCCTAGTAGGGTGGGGAGCTTTTAAGATCCAGATTGTGCCCCCTGCACCTAGAGAAAAAATGAAAAAAAGAAGTAGCTGCTAGACACAGATTTAAAGTAATGTCTGTTTTGGCCCTAAGAAACAGGTGGTACTACATAGGTTTCTGGGAAGGAGCATAAGGGTCAGCAGTGGAAAGCAGGCAGAATCATTTAAGTGAGTAGAAAACCTTTTGGGGTAGAAGGTAGTTGAGTTGGAGGAACTAAAGTCCATACATAGAGATACAATGGGAAATAATTTCCAGAGGGTAGCTTTGTTAATCTATTCCATCAAACACAAGAAAGAGTTTGGGGAGGCTTGTGACAGCTTTGAAGATAAAGACAAGTAGTTTATGCCAAATGCCCATGGAGGGGCTCTATGGAGGGGCATCAAGTGGTCTAAGTGACTGATTTTGGCAATGGATTTTTAACAGAGATGAAAGGATTGAGATGGGTCAAGGAAAGATCAAATAGAACATTATAGCATGTAGTAATAATGGTGGACCAGAGCATGAACCAGAATTTTAGCTGAGTGGATGAGATGCGCCAAAGGCAGTGGACAAGGTTGTTTTGGGAGAAGTATTATGGCTAGGTGGCAAGTGGAATATTGGAAGCAAAGGAAAGGATGTCGCCAAAGATAAAGATGTTTTTTTATGCTCAAACTACAGGGTGAGTGGTGGTGTAGATGATGGCGATGGAGAATAACTGAAAATAAGATTTGGGGGGAAAGATGAGTAATTCAGTCTTGAAAATATTGAGTTTGAGATGGTAATGGTACACATCCAAGTCAAAATAGCAAGCAGGTAGCTGGAACTGTAGGGCTGAATGGAAACAGAGGAGATGAGTGTAGAGAGTTACAGCAAGAGATGGGTAAGAAGGCTAGTGCACATCCTGAAAAGCCCCACAGTTGAAAGCTCAGGGGTTCGCTGAGCATTTGACCAACTCTTGAAGGGCACAAATGCCAGGCCTCTGCCAGTTGCTACCCGTTCTCCCAAGGCCAAAAACCCCACACCTCACCTTGGAGACAGGGGTAGCAGATGGCAAAGGGTTCAAAGAAAGACTGGAGAGTCCTGGCAAATCACCCAGTCAGAAATGATCTGCAGAGCATCATTTCCTGCCTGGGAACTAGGGGACTTGTAGCCCAACCCATGGCGAACCTATGGCACGGGTGCCACAGCTGGCACGCAGGGACCTCTCTGTGGGCACTCGAGCCATTGGTCACCAGATCGCGAAAAGACTGTCCCCTTCTGCAAAACACTAATGATCTTGTTCTTTCTCACAGTGTGGAACAGAATGATTTTATTCTAGAATTCCTGTTACAGAATTCTTTTCTACATTGTTATCACATTTAAAAGATTTTGAAGAATGATGCACAGAGCATGGCTTGGATGTAAAGCCCTAACTGTTGACCCGAGTGCTGCATGTGTTGCTCTCAAACTAACGGAGTATGAGCCAAGGTTTGACAAATTATCAGCATGCATGCAATAGCAAAAATCACATTAATTGTGCAAAAGCATGCCCAATGCAAACTTTTACCTAATGCAGTGTTTGCAGTCCAAGACATAAAGTGTTCTTGTTTATCTTGCTCATCCTAGTATAGGTTGACTTTTACTTTTACTAATCCGACACCTGTAGAAGCAGGGAAAGGACCCGGAGTAAAGCTTGCCCCATACAATTTCAGTCTGGCATATAATCATATTACAAGTTGAGAATCCCTTATCCAAAAATACATGTGCCTAATTATTTAAAAATTTGTATAAATTCCCTTCAGGCTATGTGTACAATGTAGTACTATAATAATTTTTTGAGTTGATTTTTTTTCAACAAAAAACTGTTTGTATCATTGTATCATTGAAAGCTCTGTTATTGTGTTTTTCTTTTAAGACAAAAGATGTTAATTAGTTTGGACAACTGTATGAGTTGTTTTTCTAAAACGAAAACCTCGGTATTCAGGTTTAATTGCAGTGTTGGCACTTTGAAATAAATAAGTTGGTTTTGTGTTGTAGTTTGGGCACTCGGGCTCAAAAAGGTTCGCCATCCCTGCTCTATAAGCTGCTACATGGCCCCCTTTCTCCAATGAGTTCTTTTTGGCCCTGGGGCAGGGGACAAGGTGGCTGCTGGCAGAGGACTGGGAGTACAAGCTAGATAGAGGCAGGCTCATAATGGTTCAAGAAGGGGTGTTCACATAGGCAAACACCCCCTGCTTGAATTCTCATCCCATCATGAGCATATAAGTGGCACTGAAGCCATGTGATTTTATTTGGTCCCCCAAGGGTTGTGTGTAGAGAGAATTTCAGGAAACCAAGAAGAGAATTTTGAGGAACTCTCAACAGAGAAGGGAGAACATTGGTTATTGGGCCACTGTATAGTTAGTAACTCCAGATGAATGACCTATGTGCTATTTTAGCAGCATAGGGAAATTATGTATTATCTATGTTCCATTCTAGTAGAACATAGTTTGCTTTTTATCAGTATTATTGGTTTTTACAGCAGTTGAGAAGTTGACATTGGCATAAGTTCCAGGGCTTCATACAAGAAATTTAAAAACCATCTGAAATATAGGGATGTGATACTAGGATTTGCCCAGTGCATTTCTTTAAATATGGTGGAACACAATACTCTTGTAGCATGTGCTTTATCTTTCTGCTTTGTAACTGAAAGATTTGGAAGTATGATGAAGTTGCTCTGTATATAAAAATAGTAGCAATGAATGCTGTGTGCATTTACAGATGTGTTCTGTACTCTCTTTAGAGAAGCCAGCAAGAAAACATCTCCCACGCTTAATAACTGTTTACCCAAAGGGCCAAAGGGCTTTACCATAACATCAAATATTTGTAGATAAAGTATCATCTGCAGTTCAGCTCCCTTCTGCATCTTAAATATTTTGGTTTAAAGGCTCTACATGAAGTTGACATTCAACTAATATTTCCTGTTGGATTAAAGCTTGAGATTTTTTGAGTCTTCTGAGCCCTTGGGAGATTTCTATTCAGAACCAAATGTGAGTCTGTGTTCATCCTTCTGTGATATTAAACTTGGTAACATTTCTTTTATTCATAATTATATCTGGACTGGTGCCATCAAGCAGTTTTCCTTCCTCCTTTTCTTTGGCGTGGTTCTTTTTCCTTCTCTTCTTCACTTCCGACTCCAGGGAAAAGCAGCTGAACCAGAGAGAACAAGGAAGCAAAATAGTCTGGTGGATTCAGTTTCCATCTTCCTGCTGCTAAAGAATGAGATGCTGCTTGGAATGCAGATGAGTGCTGGTAGTAAGGGACTTTCAAGGTGCAGGAACCAAGAGCCATTACAGGTTCCTGGGGCTTTTGTACACTTAATGCTTTGTTTTGAGGCAAATGTGTGAACTGGAACATTAAACGTTTTCATATTTTGAAAGTGATTCACCCTGATCTGGGAATCCTTCCATGTAGAAGGGATCTGCTCCACCAAGAAGAGAAGTGGCACCTAGAGTGATAACCTATTGGACAGGGGAGAGGGGTGCCTGGATTTTGGAGTACTACCACCCCAAACAAGTTACTGATGCCATCACAGGAGGCATCTATTTGGCAGATTCATCACGCAGAATGCACCGCATTCTCAAGGGGGTGGTTCTTGCTCTCCCCAGTGCAGTAGCCTCCTGCCTGGATTTGACTTCCAAACTAGATGAGCAATTCATTTGTAGAAGTTTGTTCCATGGATTGTCCTTGCTGGATGTCTTTTTTCCTCCATAACTCGCACTTGCAGGGATAAAACTATGTGTTGTTGTGTTTTTAGATCTTTCCCAGCTGCTGGTTTTCATTCTGGTTTTATCTTTTAAACTTTTAAAGGATTTATACTATGTTTTATTATGATGGGTTTTTTTGTGAACTGCCCAGAGAGTGTTGGCTATGAGTATTGGTCAGTCTGGAAATGTAATAAATTAAAAATAAATAAATTAGGGGAGTTCATATTCTTAAGTAGTTCATATTATCTAAGGACAGTCTCAAAGTGGGGTGGTATGCAATCCCATTTCCTTTTAGGTGAAAATGTAACTGCCCAACTTCTTTGCATGTGAACATAATTGAGTTGCTGGGCTAACCATCCTACTTCCTTTTTTCCTTCCCACTGTGGACATGCTCTAGAACAGGGCACTCCAATCTTGGGTCACCAGATGTTGCTGGCCTACAGCTCCCAGCATACCCAGCCAGCATGGCTAATGGCAAGGGATTCTGGGAGCTGTAGTCCAGCAACATCTGGGGACCCAAGGTTGGAGAGCCCTGCTCTAGAGAATGAGAGCTTTTCTACACAAGGCATTTATTCTGCATGCGTGACTCAGTTATTTATGGGCTCTTTAGAGGATGTCATTATCCTCCAGGTTAGTTTCTGTTTCTTCAGAGCACTTTCCCATGTTTTCTTAGAACAGGGGAAATGGGGTATTATATTAGAACGGAGAAAATGGTGCTGTTTCTCCTTGTGTATTTGAGCTATTCCACTATAACACAGCTCCACCTAGAGCTTATGTAGCAGAAAAGCAAGAAAGGAAGAGCTCTGTGTAGTGCTCGGATCTCAGTGCTGCAATGAAACTGAAAGTAGACACGGTGATTAACAGCCTTGTGTAGAAAAGCCCTGAGAAAAAGGCATCCTTTCTCCACTCCTGAAAACCTCCCCCCACTCTGTATGCCAGGACAGCACCATAAGGCTCCAATATACTAATTATAGAACTTTTCCATTTTCTCTTCTTTCTGACTGTATAATGAGTTCTATAATATTTTATAAGGAATTAGAAATAGAAACTTGCTAGCCAGATTTACCAGCACATTTCTTTTTAAGTATCATGAAACACCAGTAGTCAAGCTGTATTTTTACATGTCCCCATTTGTATATCATACTAACTGCAACATCTGAGTTCTGAACGTATCTAGGTATTTCCTGCTACAGTGCTGTAACCAGTCCCAGGGTAGTACTACATGAGGCTTTCAATGCGCCCTCACCCTGCTTCATTTATGGAATTTTACAGAAGGTCCAGACGTTATCTTCTACTCGTAACCCTCCCATGACTTCCCACCACTTCTTCCATCTTTTCTCCATCCACAGATAATCTGTTAAGTAAGAAAAGATGGGAATAGCTGCACAATGCCCTTTGACTGATGGTGCTAGCCTGGAGCCCTCCAGATGGAAGCACCCCCAGTTGGCTTGGCACCTGGCCTTAGCTACTTAAATCCTAATTAAAATGTGCACAAATATACATGAATCACATTAAATTCTCTCTAAAGCTGGAAGATTCACAGAACTCCTGGGTGTGACCTACTCACTTAAAGAAAGTGGGTTTGGGAAGGGGGGGCTGGAAAGAGAGAGAAAACACAAGAACTCCAGGCAAAATGATTTGTCATAGTCAGGAAGTGGCTACTACTTTCATAGTGGACTGTAATAAAGATTGAGCAGAGACTTTCACCCACACACGCTCTGCTGCAAACATACCGTACACATAATTTGGGGCAGTGTAGAAAAGCATTTCTTTGGAGTGTACTTTCATAGGGTCTAACTAAATATTAGGGAGATTATCTGGCTGCCACTGACCCAAGTCCCCCTGTAACATCTACAAGAAGAAACATGTTTCCTTTCTTTAGTTGCTGCTTGCAGGGGGCAGGAAATGCTGAATGTGGTGACATCATGTGAGTAGACATTATTAGGAAGACAAAGGTTGACAACAGTGATGCATCCCCAACCCCACTCTGAAGGACATCTCATTAGACTCATAGGGTTCTACTTTCCAAGTTAAATACTCCTGCATAAAAGAAAAGAAAACTTTGGTTAACTTCACAACAGCATATTTTGATAGTAGTAATTATTTTGTAAACGGGGTGCCTCTCTCTCTCTTTTCACTAGCCCTAAAACACAAAAACTGCAAAATTACAGAGAGGCTTCTAAGATTATTTCTTAATAGGCAAGTATATAGCAAATGCTGGTTTTAGTCTTCTGTGATCAGTAGAAACTATATTTCAGAGAGGGTGAACAAGTTTAAAACACTTCATTAGTTGTTTTCTTCCTTGCATTTTAATTAGTGCTTTTGTTTTATATCTGAAGCAGGAAAAGACCTTAGTTCAACTCTGTCTTGTTCAGAGTTTTTTCACTAGCACTTCCAGTTATTGGATTGATGCCTAAGATGGTTTGGAATGGATGCAAACCTCCCTATATTTTGATAGAAAGAAGCTTACTTGGAGTTGTCTGCATGATGGAGACAAAAAGCTCAGAAGGCTGCATGGATTAAAAGAAGTTTAAAACATATTTTACATTTAGTTAACTGTGAAATAATTCATTGTAATTGGATTTTTAAGAAACCTTGGGTCAGCTGTCAGTGAAGATAATTTTTAGCTCTAAAATGTTACCTTTGGCAAACAATTCACATAGTAATATGTAAAAGACTAATAACTGGGCTGTAATTTATCCACCACATATATTTGGATTTAAATTGGTTTATAGGGAGCTATCCTGATCCAGTAAATCGATGTCATTGACTTTGTGAGTAGGACCAGAGCTATAGGGCCAGCGAGGTTATCCCTTCCAGGAGTAGGCAACTTGCAGCCCTCCAGATGTTTTGGCCTATGTGAAGAAATGCCTTGCATAAAACTACTGTTGTTATCTAACATTTACTCTGTGTAGCCTCTGTGATGCAATAATGTATCTGAGTAGACATGAGGTCTTGTTTTGTTACTGTCAAAGTCCTGTGTGGTAGCTGCTTAGTGGTGTTCTGAAGGGGGAGGGAGACACAAACATTTTAAAATTTGTTAGATGGGGCCTGGATCAGGTAAACTCAGTTCTGATTGACTGGGGATTCTAGCTAGGTAGAAAAGAATGTTTGGGAAAAGACAGTTAAGGTATGACAGTTGAGGGAGTCGGTCTGTGGAGAATGAGGGAGGAGGTCTGCTGGTTGGTGTCGTGTGTTCTAAAAGGACTAGGGAAAGCTGAGGAGAAAATGAAGGCTAAGGCTGGAATATTAAGCTATTGCTCCTCTGTGGGATAACCTTATGTGACTGGTGAAGATCAGCTGTAGGGAGCAGGTGGCTGTGTTATGCCAGGAGGTTTCCCTAAGTTCTTGCCAGAAGAAGGTTATACAAGAAAGCAGTAAAAAACAGATAAGACTGTCTAAGCAGTCATAAATACAACAGAAGGAGCTTTGGTGTCAGAGGAAAACTGTACCTAGAAGCCAGACCTGGTTGGAAGTGTATTTGGGTGGGATGGAGCTTTAGGGAATTTGGCCTAAAGTAAAAAGAAGTCATTAAAAGGCTTGTAGCAGCAACAGTGTCTCTTGAATCCTAAATAACTGTCACTAAGCATTCTTTTGAAAACCCTAAAGTAAATATTAGTAATTTCATGTACAAAATAGCCCTTTAATAAATTACTTGCTTAATAGTTCATCTTGTCTCTAGTGTTGGAGCCCATCTCATACATGAACCTGTTATACCAGCCACTAGGATGTTTTAAAGTATTCTAACAGAATTGGTGGCAGCAGGAATAGGTCAGCTTGTGAAACTTAAAGTTATAGTGGCAGAGAGTTTCCTAGGCCCAGAAATTTAAGCATTTGCTCTAAACAAGAAACCCCACTGGTTGGATTGCCCAGCAGTAAAGGATCAGTTTCCCCATAGGTGGTGGCACTGCTGGGGAGAGGAAATCCCCAATAGCCTACAACTCCCATCAGGCCTAGCCCATATAGCCAGTGGTGATGGATGATGGGAGTTGTAGCCCAAAACATCTGGAGGGCCACAAGTTGCCCACCCCTGTCTTATACTTCTGTTTTAACTAGCGTGTTGTTCAAACTGAGACCTATTCTGTGCTGAGTTGTCTGATGTGCAACTTCTTGCATATCGTTGATGATTCTGAGGATATTGTTAGGGTGCATTCTTCATGCAGATCACTGTTGCATACATGAGCTGAGAGCAGCCCCAAATTCACCCAACACTCCCAACAATATACAACTGTACATTGCAGGCAGGTGCTAGTGGTGCAGGGGCAAGCTGTCTTTCAGGAGAGCTTGTCTCTGAACTCCAGGATCCGCTGTGGTACAGCATGAAAACATCTGGACTAGAGTGCAAATTGGGCTGTGAACATCCCAATTGTTTTTCCCCCCTTTCTTCAAGATGATCTTCCTGGTTGCCCTCCCATCTGTAAATTTAATATTGAGTTCTGAATGTATTTATTTTTTAATGTTTTTAAATGGTTCAAAGAAAATGTGTGGTCAGTGGGTGGTTTTTAAAAAAATAGGTTTGAATTTGAGTGCAGTGAGGGGGTGTGTGTCGTTCTGCTTTGGGTGTCACTCCGCATCATTTTAATAAAAAAAGAGATTTTGAGACATAATCTCCAGGCAAAATGTGTTTATTTGGAAGCAAGTCCCATTGATTTCAGATGAACACAAATTGCCCTGGTCCCTGGGAAGGGAGATGAAAACATTTTCCCATGCTGATCATCTCTACTGTATGTGTAAGATGCTGCTGGTGGGTATCAGGCATGTTGTTTTGGCCTTGGAAGAAGAGATATGTGAGCAGAGCACCAGACAGCAAAACTCAAATGAGACACAAATATTGGTTGAGACACACGTCACATGACTGCACTTTAAGCTTGTTTCTAGATCCAGGCAGTTTTCCTTGTTTGCTCAGACTGAACTGTGGAAATAAGCTCAGAGCCTGTCTTCAGTTATTTGCAGGGAGCAGATCATGTTGATGAACTGGTGGTGTTCGAATCAGCCAGGGGCTAATCTATGAGCCTCCTGCTCTGCATGGCAGCACCTCTTGTGGTGATCCACTCAAGGCTCCAGAGTGGAAGAAGAAAGCAACAGGGAATGTCCTCCCAGATTAAAGCATTCTCTCCCACTCCACCATCCCTGGCCTGGATATATGTTTCCTGGTCATGCCTGGGCCTTTGCCTGTGTAACAGCTAGACACTCCCTAGTCTTGTTCTCAGTGTGTCTGCCTGCTTCTCCTCTAATCTCCATGCCCATCTGCTTCCCTACCTTCCTTATCTGCCTACTTTAAGTTTCTGTGCATTTTTGATCTAGCTATCTTCCGTTCAGATGTCTCAGCTTAGACCCTGGCCTATAGCTGCCTCTGCAGTGATCCTTCTGTGGATCTGTCCCAGCTCTCTGCCAGTCTTGCTGAGACTTGTGCCTTCAGCTCTCAAGGTGCTCAGCTGTCAATGCTGACAACCAGTGATGAGCTTGGCTGACTTTTCCATGTTATGGGAGTTTGTGGGCAGCTGTTACTCATGGGTTAGGACAAGTTCATCGAGTCACTCAGCCACAGGTCTGTTTGATCCAGGCAGACACAAGATTTACTGCACCAAAAGTGATTGTACAAACTATTCTTTATTTCCAAGTAAATGTGTGTTTAGGATCAGGGTAATACTAATAGAATATTACCTCTCATGAGTAGCTGGCAAGAGTGAGCATCTTGTGCTAATAAAGCCATGAATTATTTAGAAAACTTACTATGGTGTGTGTGTGTGTGTGTGTGTTTACACATACTGCTCATCTACACTACTCATACTATGCCAAGGCAATCAAAATGTTACCTGGTTAAATTCCAAAAGAGGCCATCATGATGATATATTTCTGACAAACATATTTAAATAACTAATAAATTTCACCTTTTAAGTAACAATCCCATGTCTAAAAAAATAGGTGCATCCCTATATCATCTTGCAGAGGTGGCGCTATTTTATGTGCTTACTGCATTTGTGGAAAAGCTGAGCATAATTCATTTCCCCTCCACATCTTGTTTTCAGTTACTAAAGTTGCTGCTTTCTGGGTTGAAATTTATATTTTCCTTTTATAGGATGCTTAGGAGGCATTCTGTTCTAGAAACAGAGACAGCATTGCTATATTCTGTTCTAGCTCTGAGAAACTGACAGGATCTTTGGAATTAAATTTGGCAATTTGCCTGGATATATTCAGTTTTTAACAAGTGCTGCTTTGTGTGTTGGCATCCCCACGCTTCCCACCCCCAAGTTTGGTAGCTGAAGAAACAGCGAGAGAAAAAAAGCAGCTGCTAGGAAGAAAATGGGGAGAGAAGGAATGAAAGGGGGGGGGATTATTTTACAGCAGCTGTTAAAAGTTGGAGGCTTCATTTTTAAATTCCTTCTAAATTGTAAAAATTTATTGAATAAATTTGCTTTATTCTTTCAAGCTGCAGTATGATAATTTTTGTTCAGTTTAGATTCCAGTTGTTTGCTGAGCACTATGCTGTCTTTTAAACTCTCACTATGCAGAAATTGTAAGATGCTTAAGAGACATACCGGTAAATGAAAAATATGTAACTCATAGATATTTCCCTTCAGGAATTCCGGTGGTAGACCTTTCCCCCTGTCTGTTTCATGTACGCACTTCTGTTTTTCATTTTTGGTGGTGGTGGGGGGAATTAAATAGTTCAGCAGTGTAGCAATCCTAATTCATACAAGCAAATACCATTATAACAGGCTATTGATCATAGGGGTGGAATATTACAGGTATTACAACAATGTAAGTGGTCTTCCTTAAAAGCTAGTTTAAGGCTGCAATCTTATATCCACTAACCTAGGAGTAAGCTGTACTGAACTTAGTGGGACTTATTTCCTAGTAGACTTGTAGAGGATTGCACTATAAATCTTCCCACCCATTTTTTCTCACGGCAACAATATTTAGTTGTCTAAAAAGAAGTAAACATATTTACCAGGATGTTTAGTTCATTCCAGCCAGCTTGAAAGAACAGCATTCTACCACGGAGAAAGGCCATGTCATATCTGCTTGGATACTGCTTTCACTCTGACTCTTGAGCATCAGTCAAGCTGTTTAAAGATGGCCCCACAAACCAACCCCAAGAATTTATAATGCCCTTTTAGACTATTCTGCACTGACCCAGACCCTTGGATTACATAGTCCACACAAGTTCTACTCTTGTCCTGTAATTTTCTTCTTAATGCCTACTTTTGGAAAGCATTCCTTGGACCATGATGGCCTCTCCTTTTTATTTGGCTCTCTCCTCCTGCCTGTTAAAGTTAAAGTGAAATACCTGTCCAGTCTTCTCCCATCATTTTTGTTCCACCAGTGTTTCTTAGAAGTTCACTTTCATGTACAATATACCATGTAGCACATGAATTATGCTAAGTAAGTGTTTAAAAAGTGGTAGTGTTTATTCAGCTGCTCAATTACATCCAGACATTTTTTAAATACAAGTTGTCTGGAAGAGAGTGAATAGGCAATATTTTTTTTTTTAAATTTTTTTTAATTAAATTTTAAAACAATACAAAGAAAATAACACACACACATAACTAATATTGTGCTCCCATCACCATGGGACCAAACAATCCAATAACTCTATAATTGTTCATTATTCCAAAAATACAACATATCTTGACAGGGTAAACTCCCTTTCCCCCTTTTAAACACATATTCCAAAAATAAACCCCAAATATCCTTAAAATTATTTTTCTTTAATTGACCCCTTTTGCATTTAATATTACAAGTCAACATATCATTCAAAGCCATATCCCATACTTCGTTATACCATTCAGTAATAGTGAAAACTTGCTGGATTTTCCATTTCCTTGCTATCATTAGTCTACCTGCCGTTAACAAATTTATGATTAATTCTTTAACATTTTGAGAACCGATCACCTTTTCCGTTATTGTTAGCAAAGCTAGTTTAGGGCATACCTCTAAATCAGCTCCAACAATTTCTGATATTTCCTCAAAAATCATTTTCCAAAAATCCATTATATTTTTACAACTCCACCACATATGAGCATATGTACCCAATTCCTGACATCCTCGCCAACACATTGGAGAACATTTATTGTCTATTCTATTTAATCTCACTGGAGTCAAATACCATCTCCAAATTAGCTTATAAAAATTCTCTTTAATTCTTATAGACATATTTTTCAATATTCGCCTATCCCAAATCTTATTCCACTCATCCTTTGATATTTCCTCTTCAAACTCTGTATCCCAAACTATTTTAAGATTTTCTGCTTGCTCTACTGATTTCTGCAACATTTTATATAACATCTTTGTAAGACCCCTAGCTGATGCATTCCCTTCTACGAGTTCTCTAGACATAACCACCTGCTCAAATGCAGTGAAATCCCTTTCATGCTCATGTCTCCTCTTCCATTTCTTACCCCATTGTACTAATTGAATTAAATTTAACCAAGAAATTCTTCCTGCCCCAACCCTATCAATTATTTGCTGTCTTGTCTCCATTTTTTCCAGCCAATCCATTAAAGTTATCACCTTTTTCTCTCTAAAAATTCGTTCTAAATGTCTAACATTCTCGGGAAAATCTTCCATAACCACCACTGGAGTAAGCGGGGATATACCTGGTAAAAATATTTCCTTATTTCTACCCCAAATTTCTAACATATTTTTTAAAAAGGGATTTTCTAATCTTTTTGTCATAATATGTCCTTGTTTTGTAAATAAGAATTTATCCACCCTATTACCCAATTCAAATGCTTCTATTTCCCACCACATAAAATCTTTTCTAACAATAATATCCATAATATATCTAAGTTGATTAGCTATATAATACCATTTTAAATTAGGGAGACCAAGTCCCCCTATTTTTTGAGCTTTATACCATCTATTCTTAGTAATCCTTGATTTTTCCCCCCCATTACAATAGCTATTTAACATTACTTGCCACTCTTTAATTTCTTTCTCTGATATCTTATATGGTATCATTCTAAATAAAAAATTAAACTTCGGTAAAATCTTCATTTTAATCAAAGCTATCCTACCAAACCACGATAATCCCAATTTTTTATAATCCTCTATTTGATTTTTAACTTCATCTTTTAGTTTTTTAAAATTACATTCCCCTATTTTATCCATATCTTTTAATATATCAATACCTAAATATTTAATTATGTTTTTTATCTTTATATCCACTTTCCTTTGTTTAAATCCCCTTTCCTCCACTTTACTATAATTAAATGTCATTATCTCCGATTTATCCCAATTAATTTTTAACCCTGTTACTTCTCTAAATTCATCTAAATGTTTCTCTATCCAATCCCAATTTTCTATAGGCCTTTCTAATGTTAACAAGATATCATCTGCAAAAAGGTTTATCTTACATTTGGTCTCTATTCCTATCCCCAGTAATTTCTTCTCCTGTCTTATCGAATTCGCTAACAATTCCATAACTAACACAAATAATACTGGGGAAAGGGGACAACCCTGTCTAGTTCCCCGGCCTAGGCTAATAGTTTCTGTTATTCCATCATTTACAATTACCGACGTGACATTATGAGTATATAATTGGTTAGTAATACCTATAAATTTTTCTCCAAACCCCATAGTTTTTATTAACATCTTTAATGCAGGCCATTCCACACAATCAAAGGCTTTAAAAATATCCAATGCAAGAACCCCCGCTTTCAAATTATTTTTCTTTATTAAATAAATTATATTCAGAACCCTTCTTGTTAAATCTGCCATTTGTCTTCCTTGAATAAAACCACATTGATCTATCCCTATATACTTATTTAGAAAACTATTCATTCTTCTAGCTAAAATTGCTGTCAATAGTTTAGCATCTTGATTAATTAATGATATTGGTCTATAAGAACCTGGTTCTGCTAAATCCTTCCTTGGTTTCGGGATTAAAATAGTCAAGGACTGTTTCCATGACGGGGGGATCTCTCCCCCCTGTAAAATATCATTAAACAACCGTTTTAACTTTGGAACTAACATTTTTTTAAAGACTTTATAATATTCCGCCCCCAGACCATCCAGTCCTGGCGTTTTCCCCTGTTTTAATTTATTTATAGCACTTTCTATTTCAATTTCTGTGAATGGTTGCTCCATTTTCTCTCTATCTTCATCCTGGATTTTTATTTTTAAATTTTTCTCGATATATTTTCTACTCTCAGCTTCCGACCATTTTCCTGCCTTATATAACTCCGTACAGTGATGGTGCTTCCTTTGCAAAGTGTAACAATAAAAGATACTAAATCATATATGGTTTCTTTTTATAATCAAATATTGATTTTGATTTCAAACAAAAACCTGTGTGAACTAATATCGGTGTCTGACTTTATTGATGATGAGAGGCCATTACTCTGATTCTGTTGCTCCAAGTTTGTTTAGGATGGGAGCTCAAATTGTAATTAAAAGCAGCAACATTTGAGAGACCAAAAAGTAATCCTCGTTGCTACAGCTGAAGCTCAGCATGCTGGTGGATAATACAGCAAATTTAATGGTGGTGAAAGGAATTGTAAAATTTTCATATTGGGCTCGGTTGGATGGTTGGGTGGAGAGAACCTGCAATTGCAATGTGCTTTGTGAACTTTAAGCATTAATTTCCCTACAAGATTAACAGGACCAAGGAAAAGGGCAAGGTGCTTGTAAAAACAAGTGGTTAACTGATCAAACCCAGAATATGATGGTGTACACATGTTGTGTCCAACAACTCTGTGCACTAACTCCCCACAGTTGCCCCCAGTCTGTCCCCATCACCACTTGAGGTCCTTAATCATCTCCTTTTCCAACCATATCCTTCTTCATATCCTTAATATCTTTAGCTGAATTTGAGAGTAGTGTCACCAGGAAATTACATTTCCCTATAGTGCTGCTTTGGTTATTCATTCTTACAAGCATGCTCCGAGCGTAGTGAAAATGGATATACAACCATGGGAAATTCATCTATGAAAAACTGATATAACGCTTCATAATGTTGACTCTTAGGGCCTAGCTAGATTTATTTATTATTTATTTATTTAATACATTTTCATACCGCCCAATAGCCGAAGCTCTCTGGGCAGTTTACAACAGTTAAAATCATAAAATACAATATAAAATGTAAAATTTAAAACTGCAGATTAAAAACAAACAGCAGAGCTAGCAGCAGCAGTTACAATAACGGAATTAAAAACAATTACAAGATTAAAATGATTAACATGATTAATATGATTAGATGTGACATTAATGGCATGAATGCAAATAATGTGCACTTTTTGTTATGTAAATAGCAGCCATAGGGAAGCCTGAGCAGCCTTGGGACTGTGAGGGATGGGGAGGGAACTTTATCTCCCTGCTACAGACCCAAGGAAGCTCACCTCTTTGAAGCTGCTGTTTGCATTTCAAGGGAAGCCTCCATTAGAACCAGTGGGGGCTTCCCTTGAAATGCAAATAGCAAGCAGTTCCTCATTTGATGCCTGCAACATCAAAGATCACTTACATGTTATCACAGGCCCAATGTGACAGACAAAACTTCCATGTTACTTAAAATGCAGTATTCCCCCCCCCAAAGGAAGCAGTTGACATGTGCTGCTGCAAGTTGCAAGAAAAGTGATCACACATGGTTATACACATGGTTATACAGAACTCAGTTGGCCCATAGCTGTTTGTTGCAACATTCAGTCCTGGAGGGTAAAGGAGAATGGTCCAGCTTTCTCCTTCATCCAGCTTTCTCCTTCCACTATTGGAAGATAGCTTCAATGATCTAGAGTAGCCTTCCCCAACCTGGAGCCCTCCGGATGTGTTGGACTACATCTTCCATCATCCCTGAGTTGTAGTCCAGAAACTGGTTGGGAGGAAGACAGAGTCAATGTGTCCCTTATGCTTCATCCCTGAGCATCTACTCTCTTTAGTAATCTTGCACCATTCCATTTTCATTGTAATGGGTTACCTGTGCATAGGATCTCCCATATATTTTGTTTATTTGAAAGATAATAGCAGCCCAGGGGATGGAAATCCAGATCAGGAAAGTGGTGTGTTAGGGAAGATTGGCCCCCTTTCCCCATTTCCATGGTCCTGAGCCCCTGTGGCTGCTATTAACATATTTTAAAATGTGGGAGATCCTATTCACAGGTATCCTGTGTCATGTATCCAGAGCACCTCTGAAAAGTGCAGTGTTTGCATAATAATACTCAGCTAGAATACTGTGGTTTCTCCCCTCCCCCACCCAATCATTAGACATTTGTAACATTTCTCTCACTGCAGTAAGAGTGCTGTATGAATAAGCATATCTACCATTCCTTTTGGAGGACATTCATTGAATATAGTCTGCAGCTGGACGGTAAAAACTGATCTGTATTATTAATACTGACATGAAAGTTATTTCCTTTCAGTTCATGTCAAACTACCTTCTTAACCCATCACTTTTATGCTTGCTGTTTACCTTGGAAATCTAGACATTTGTGCATATGTGGATGTATGCCCACAGTTTACCTTTCAGTATATGAGTGTCTTTAATTGGTTTAAGCTTACTGAGAAGGAATGTACACTGGAGAGAATGTACATATGCCTTCTCTTTCACACTTTGTGGATCTAGATCAGGACCTTTAGGGCTCAATCCTATGCAAATTTAGACAGAGAAAAGGCCTACAACTCCCAGCATGCCCTAGCCAGCATAGCTGGCTAGGGCATGCTGGGAGTTATAGGCCTTTTCTCTGTCTAAACATGCATAGGATTGCGCCTTTGGTTTTTCATCTCTTTCCCTACCCAACTGGACAGGTGAGAACCTTGCCAGAATAGGGATTGTGGTGGTGCCATAATCCTTTATTCCAGTCCTCTGCAACCCGGTGCCTTCAAGATCTGTTGGACTACAAACCCCACCTGCTGACCTCACCCCTGAGTTCAAAAGTCCTGTTTAGGCTTTGTACACATCTCTCTCTCTCTCTCTCTCTCTCTCTCTCTCTCACACACACACACACACACACACGCAGGCATCTGTGTGCATAATCAGGAACCCACCCCTTTTCCAGGGTCCCAGTTTGCACATACAAAAGTAGCACTTGTGTAAGCTTTGTGCACTGCACACAGGATCCAGTAGAGGTCAAGTGTAGGGCCAGTAAGTGTGACCCCCAGTCAGGCCCCTCCATATTTCCATTCAATACCTGATTGAGCCTTTTAGTCTGAAGAGAAAGCATGTGACTTCACAACTGTCTGGATTGAGCCCCGGAGTGAAACTTCAGCTGCAGTCCAAAGGGTTACTGAAGAAGGGGAGAGGAGACAAAATTTCAGTTTCTTGTGGGAGATGCTGGTCAGTAGATGCATTTCAAGAGTTTAATTGAAGTGCCAGGGATCAGCAGGTAGTTCTTATGAAGAGGAATTGCCACAACGGTACAAAAACAGTCATGTGGAACCATCAAGTTCCCATTTGTCACTCCGATCCTGAATATTTGTACTGGAAGATCTTCCTGCAACCTTACTGTAACACTGTGGGACATGCTGGTACAATTTATTTATTTTATTTATTTATTATATTTATACCCCGCCTTTTTTCCTGCAAGGAACCCAAGGCGGCTTACATAATCATCCTCCTCTCCATTTTATCCTCACAACAACCCTGTGAGGTAGGTTAGGCTGAGAGTCAGTGACTTGTAATGTACTGGCTTAGCAATTTGAACACCCTATATAAAATGTTTGCATACCACTGCAGTTAGTAGAATGGGGCTGTAAAGTGTCCTTTGATTTTGATTTTTCTAAGAAATACAAGCTTGAGTGATACTATGGTAGTAAACCGTTTCTGCTTATACGTCCAGCCTTTCACTCTCACTAGGGAAGGGATAATGTGGGTGGGAATAAGTAACTGCTGTCTCCTTTGAGATAGCAGCTGAGGGAGTATGCTGTCTGTTGTCCATGTGTGCAATCTGTTAAACTGCACATCCTGTTCATTTTATTTCTCTGTTCAGCTTGGATCCTTATTGGGGGAAGGGGACACACAGCATGTTCTGTTCCAATAGTCGTAACATTCTAGTGATCTTAACACAAGTGAAAATCATCAGATTATTCTTTTTGTTATAGCACTTGAAGGCATGAAATTACACTTTGTCATAAACAGCAGTGCCTAGTCTATGAATACGTAACTCCTGCACTGTGTGTGCCCCCCCCCCGTGCACATATGGGAGTTGATAGTTCAGAATACATACCTATGCAAGCATAAGTTGGTTGCCAGCATGGTTCCTGGCTTCTTCAGTAGCATGACAGGGAAGGACCTCTTCCTGAGATAATGGGTGGCTGCTGCCAGTTACAGTGGTTAATACTGGGCTACATCAAAATCTGGCTTGGTGTAAAGCAGCTTCATAGGGGAGACCATTGATCTCCCCCCCCCCCTCATTTCTTAAACATTGGAGAGAGAGAGAGAGAGAGAGAGAGATTGCTTATGTTCTGTATACAAAATCATTGGTCTTTGCATAAATGATATTGGGATGACTTTATCGAAAAGGAATTTAAAATATATTAAGCTGTAGCCTGCTTCCATCAATAACCTCCCATCAACCCACTGGCTTAGCTGCTATGATGGCATAGCATGGAACAAGTCCTCCCAACTGCTGAATGGGAAAAGTGAGTCATACAATATTGCCTATAATATAAACAGTGTGAGTTGCTGGAAGTGGAAAATGGAGTTTGGTTAGGGGAAGCTTGCCATATTGGGGCCCAGGGAGAGGATGGTCTGTGTGCTGTTGCTGGGAGAGGGAACTGGAGAGGCTTAGATGCTGATGAATGACTTGGCAGAGCTCTGGAAAGGCAAGTGGGAAAGGGACCCATAAGGCAGGGAAGCTGAGTGAAGGGGGACCAGAATGTAGATGGATTAACTTGACATGAGTGTGTCCCCAGAGGCAGTAGACTTTAATTACAGGGAATAAAAAGCAGGATGTCAAGCATATTTATATCAAACATTTTAGTTAATTATAGGGATTGCTGTTATAACTTGAAAAATAGGTTGTTTATAGTTTTTTTTGTTATATTTATATGGCTGATGTAACTTCTGCTATATGCGCAGAACTAAGTGAACACAGAGTGCCAAAGTCAACTGCAGATATAGGAAGTACAGAAACTTAAACCATAGGAATACCAATCCTAATCAATCTTGGGATGAGAGAATTTTCATCACTTGAGGCCTGTTACCTCAAGTGATTACTTGCATGTGTGAATTTAGCCATCAGAGTGTTTTTGTATAATTTTCAGTGCCCCGATTATGGGAGTAGGTTAAGGGGGCCCTAATGAAATCCACAATCCTCCCCCTTGACTCCCCCCCCCAAATTTTAAGCAGGTCCTCTCTCCTCCTCTAACTTTTTAAAAAGAGTAGCCAACGAGGTGAGGCCCCCTCTGGCTTACCATTTCATTTGAGTGTCATCATTTTGTTTATCATGTTGGATTACACTATTTTCCAAAACAGACACAAATGATAATTTGCCTTGCCTTGAACACATTAGGTTTAAACAGACAAAGTTCACACTTCCATCTACAATCATTAGGTGATATGACACAGTGTGTTGACCTTTCCTCAAAACTGTAAAAGCACATGGTAGGTGGAAGCCTGGAACTAAACTCATTTGCCTAAATTCCACTCCAGTTTGTGTTAAATGGTGGTAGTTACATATGTAATAAATAAAACATGGCAAACATGCATATTTGCACAATTAGCTCCTTTAAAATTAAGACAATGATAAACAGTTTGACATTAAAGGAAACTGATAAACATGTGGTACTTCTGAAAAATGAGGCTACAAGATTAGACATTTGTGAGTTGTTGTTTTTTAAGGGTAGGTAATAATCTGTTCAGAACTTAATATAATAGAGTGCACTACAACATAATTAGATTTGTTTTCCGTTAAAGTAGCCTTGGCATTAATGAAGGCTTGCTTCCAGTACAATGAATGGACTTGAATGGAATAGTAAGGAAATTATTTTGAAAGTGTTTCACTGCTGGCTAAATAGAACCGATGTATGTATGAATTGTGGATCACAAAAATGAAGCTGTTAATAGATGGAATATTGTACAAATTTTAGATAGCAGTGGAAATTGTTGGTCAGATAATTAAGGAGCTTATTGGGATATAAGTAGAGCCTATGCACTATGATGTAATGGGTCCTTCAGGAGAGAAAGTTGTGGTGCAGAAGAAGCTGCACATTGTATTTTGATCTTCAAGTGGGTGGATGGGTGGGGAAATCTATTGACACTCCTGCTGTTGGCCATTGTGTAGATTTGTGGCACTTACATCTAAAGATGGCTGATCAGAAGCCAGCTTTTTGGGATTTCTGGGTGGGACACCATGGGCTTCCCCACAATCACCTAGAAGCTAGAGGTCAGGGCCTTGATGGCCTGCATAGCTTATGGCCTCTTTTCATGACTATCCAAAGCAAAATAAATTATGCAAAGGAAGCAAACATTTGGTTAATTTGTATAATGTAAGCCAGGGGTAGGCAACATGGTGCCCACCAAGACACCCTGCTCTTCCCAATTTTTATTTTAAATATTTTAATATTTTCTTATTGGCAGCTGGGATTGCTTCAAAGCAAAGTGGGAGCCTCTAGCTTCAGCCATCTTAATTCCCCATGAATGTCTCTAGGCAGGTGTGAGGGATTGAGGCCTACACAGGATGGAGTTTGTTGAAGCCTGAAGGCCCAAACACTTCCCTCGAGTAGTGAAGCCTGAAGGCCCAAACACTTGGATGGGAGGGGGGAGTTTGAGAGTTTTAAGTTACCCAATAGAAGTTAAGAATTAGATATCCTATTCAAGGTCACATGATTATAACCTTCCATTCCTGGGAAGGCTATATATGTGGGGTGTGGTCAGCTAGCAGTCAGTGTGTGCTGGGAGAGAGCTGGAAGCAGAAGCACAGAAACAGCAGAGAGAAGCAGAGAGAGAGAAAGCAAAACTGGCTGCATAGCAGATATAGGTAGTCTGAAGTTATACTAGAGAATATTGAATTGTTTGTTTGTTTGTTTTATTTTATCATACTTGCTTTTGGATTATAACCACTCTATTAAGTAAAAACCCTAATATTATAAGTAAAGTGCTGTTGTTTACCCTGGAGTTTGGAGTGACTTATTCACCACGTCTACAGCCTACACCCATGCTAGTAGAAGCTGTAAAGGGACTTGATCTCCTGGAACGGGAGGGGCTTTGAGGAGAGGCATAGATCTCCCAAAGGAAGGTTAAGGGGTCCCTGCAGTAGCGGAACCTTGACAGCAGGTTACTTGTCCTTTGTGACTAGCCATGCCTACCCATGGCAGCCATTTTGTGGTTGTGCCCAGGACAGTTTCAAAAATTTCCAAATGTGCCCATGGGCCCAGAAGGCTGCCTAGCCTTGACTTAAGCAGATTGCAGAATTCAGCTTTTCTTGACACAGAATTTGGGTTATCTTCATTCAGAATTCTTTAAAAAAAAAAAACATTTAACATGAAATGGGCCCCAGGACTGGCTATTTCTTATCAATAAGCATTGCATTTCCTCAAAATTATTCCTGTCCCACCAAATTCTTCCCATTTCTTGATATCCATTTCTCTAGGGTTTTGCTTGGACCAGTGTTGCCCTAAAAGGCTTCTCTTTAGCCAAGACTTCACAATTTTGTTCATCAGTGGTACCCAGAAATTTAATTGTGGCAACCTACAGGGAAAACCTCCAGTATAATCCACCACATGACTAACTGTTTGTTAAAAGCAGGGAGGCAGAGATCATCTCTCAGTGCCTCTGTCCTGTACAACCCCTTCACTAAGCAGCAGATACAAAAGGGGCAAGATTTGCCTTTGTGGAGCTGGAAATAAGAAGCCCCTGCCATGTTGGCTACTAGAAATAATGGTTGTCTACTAAGGCCTGATAAAAATGTGTGGTTTTCTGTTCTTGCCCAAGCTTCCAAGTGTCCACCCATCTTTAAACTAAGGCCAACACGGAGTCCTGTTCCTGTCCATCACAACCATCAAAGTCGCCCAGTTTTACTTGGAACTCCTCATTGCCAGCACCCAAGACAATTGATTGTGGGACTCCTGCTGGTGCCACATCTGGAAAGTAAGGGGGCAGGGTAAATCCAAGTTGGTTTCTTTATAACTTGGCTTGGGATGGACAGCATTTTATGGAGAAACTTTCCATGAAGTCAGAATGTAACACAACTTTAGTGAGCTACATTATATCTGTCTTTCATATGGAAGCTTCTTGGCATTCCTGAGAAACTCAGTAAGGATTCTTGTTTCTGTGTGCCTGTGTAAAGAAGACCACACAAGCTAGTAGGAGAGAAGACAACACAAGGCAGTCAAAGGGTAGTACCCAATGCTGCCCATGTGCCAGTGGGACCCACTGCTGGTGCAACAGGAAGCTAGTGTATCATAAAACAACAAAAAATGAGCCAAAATGCTAGTTTCCAGAATGGAACAGGTCATCGAAATTCACAGAATGGAGCACCACTGACCTATCCCGTTGCCGAAATGAGCATTTCAACTTGTTTGCAGGGTTGCTCTGGCTCAGCTTGTCTGAGTGTGGAAAGCTAAGCAGGGTCAGGCCTGGTTATTACTTGGATGGGAGACCCCTCTAGTTTCCTGCATTGAGCAGGGGGCTGGACTCCATAGCCTTGTAGGCTCCTTCCAACTCTATGATCTATGAAATCTATGAAGCACTAGCTTCTTGTTGCACCAGCAATGGGTCCCACTGGCACAACACAAACAGCGGAGGCACAAGGACAGCACTGGATACCCTAAATGTCCTGAAGGTGAATGAAAAGGGATGACCCATAAATACACTGCCCAGGGATTTCAGTGAATTCGTTTTGAATGGCAGAAAAGTCATTATTTTCAGGGAAACCAATATTAAATGCTGTTGCATGGTTGGCATTATTAACAGTTGTGAAAAACATGATTGATTTGTCTAGCATATCAACACAGGCTATTTCAGGCACCCACAAGTAGTGGCCCACCAAGCCAAATGCAGCACATCAGCCATGCATTGTGTCCTGCAAGATCCTTGTCAATCTCCTGCTTTAATTTTTGCAGTCTTGGAAGGCAGCAAAACTCGGAGGTTTATCAAGCATTCTATGTGACCAGTGACTGGGTCACAAGTTCAGCCTAGTGCAGTGACAGCGAACCTTTTTGAGCCCGAGTGCCCAAACTGCAACACAAAACCAACTTATTTATTTCAAAGTGCCAACACTGCAATTAAACCTGAATACCGAGGTTTTAGTTTTAGAAAAACAACTCATACAGTTGTCCAAACTAATTAACATCTTTTGTCTTTAAAGAAAAACACAATAACAGAGCTTTCGATGATACAAACAGTTTTTTGTTGAAAAAAAAATCAACTCAAAAAATTATTATAGTACTACATTGTACACATAGCCTGAAGGGAATTTATACAAACTTTTTAAATAATTAGGCACATGTATTTTTGGATAAGGGATTCTCAACTTGTAATATGATTATATGCCAGACTGAAATTGTATGGGGCAAGCTTCACTCCGGGTCCTTTCCCTGCTTCTACAGGTGTCAGATTAGTAAAAGTAAAAGTCAACCTGTACTAGGATGAGCAAGATAAACAAGAAAACTAAACGTGCTTAACACATTTTAAACACTTTATGTCTTCTTGGACTGCAAACACTGCATTAGGTAAAAGTTTGCATTGGGCATGCTTTTGCACAATTAATGTGATTTTTGCTATTGCATGCATGCTGATAATTTGTCAAACCTTGGCTCATACTCCGTTAGTTTGAGAGCAACAGATGCAGCACTCAGGTCAACTGTTAGGGCTTTACATCCAAGCCATGCTCTGTGCATCATTCTTCAAAAAATTTTAAATGTGATAACAATGTAGAAAAGAATTCTGTAACAGGAATTCTAGAATAAAATCATTCTGTTCCACACTGTGAGAAAGAACAAGATCATTAGTGTTTTGCAGAGGGGGACGGTCTTTTCATGATCTGGTGACCAATGGCTTGAGTGCCCACAGAGAGGTCCCTGCGTGCCAGCTGTGGCACCTGTGCCATAGGTTCGCCATCACTGGCCTAGTGTGTCACAAGTTGTGCTGGCCTGATCTGCGGTATTAGGGTTTCCCCTTCTCAAGACATTGGTGTGATTGGTATAGTGTTTTCTTCTGTAGTCCAGCAAGGTTTACCGTATGTCCTTAGCAAAGGTATTTCCTTCACTCCATTCGGTTTCATGAAAGTTGCAGGCAGCATCTAACTTGGTAATATGTGAAGGTACACCAGTAGGGGCCCCCAGACACCTACTTAAAACTAGCAAGCAGGAAGACATTCTGATGTATGCGGAAAGATGTTCATTATTCATCAGAAACCTCACAATTTACGGTACCTAAATTAAACTATGAGACATTTGCAAAATCATTCCTGAGCTTTGCAGTGTGCATCAAAACTGTGCAAAGTACTGTGTTTGAATAGCAAATAGTTAAGGCCTGTGCTGTATGTCATCTATTTAGTTACCTTTTACTCTTTATGCAATTCTTTTAGGCAATGTAAGTAGGTTTCTGAAAAAAATTGAACTGACAGAGAAATTGGTTTAAATATAATGCTGGAAGTTAGAAGTTATTCTCAGGAATACGTTTTGTCTTTCAAAATATTACACTACCCTAATTTGTATTTGGGTTTGGTAAATACAAATTATTTACAAAAGAAGGTGCAAAGAGTAAATGTGTTTTCCATTCCACAGTATGAACATTCAGCTTGGTATGTAGTGGGGAAAGGAGTAGTTTGTAAAATATAGGGTTTACCTTGCCTGCCAATTTGTCTGTGCCGAGATTTATTCAATTTGCTAGAGCAATTTAAAATAGGGATGTTTTACTGAAATAAGTCTTTAATTCTTTCTTTTTTCTGTCCTGTCCTTGAAAACATGGTCTATGCCACAGTTCAGGAACTTGGAATAATATCTTTTGAAGTGCACATTATATTCAGAGGGCAGAGACTGGATTCTTCTTATTGCATCAGCGTGACAGACATTGAGTGTCCCCAAGTAGAATTTGGCATGCTTGAATCCATTGTCATTGAATGGACATTGAACTGGTCTGTATTCAGAAGCCTCATTAAGGTATCATCTCAGTAATTGAGTGCATCTGCTCATCTCTGCCTTCATGCAGCTCAGACCTGGCAAGGGAGAGAATCCAATTAGAGACTGCCCTGCAACAAGTCTGAGAGAATTGTCCTCCCTGTTATGCTGTTGGGTGTGTATTCCCCCCACCCTGACACATGTACACTTTCTATGCAGGCAGTGGCATATTAAAGTGGTGTGGCTCAAGCGGCTTTCATACTATTCTTTTTAAAGGGGAGCATATACCTATTGTAGAAACAATCTTGTCGGAAGCAGAGCACTTTCAGAATATGAGCACTGAGGGCTACCACCTGTATTTGGTCAGATCCATTTAAATTTAGCTAATTGCCACTTAACTTTTTTTTTTTTTTTAATGGATGTATTTTAAACCTTGGTTAAAATTATATCTTAGTTGTGGCTTTGTCTTGAGGTGACTTGATAATGTACAGTCTGGAGGGCACTGAGTTGGGGAAAGCTGTCTTATGGTCATGTGAGCAAGGCACTTAGAAGACTGCCCCATTCCATTTCATCCTTGCTGTTACAGCAGTGTGAGTCCCACAGATAGCGTTAGCAAGCATATATGCTGTGCGGAGAGGCGTGAATGGATAAATGCAGTGCTATGCTAGCTGTGGTATTTAGCTGTTGTATTTAATGCCTGCCTCGTATGTTAGTATGGGATGATGCCTCTCTCTCCCAGCCCCCTCCCACTATGCTGACTATCATTCCTTCTCTCTCTCTCCTGACACTGTGACCTCTTTGTTTTTTTGGGCAGGAGAGTCATATCAGGTGGTCCCGAATATCAAAGTCCATCACTATGTACCTTTGCCATAGATCATCGGAGAGCCGAACATTTGTACAACTAAGAACCACATATAATATTGTGCCTGGAATTCAGAGTTTGCTGAGCAATAAAACACACAGCATGTGAATCAAAAGTGAATCAGCCTGTTAGACTTGAAATTTTTTATTCCTGCTCCAGATATTTCCAGAAGATATATAAAGCATATGACTATAAATACTAGAAACTCAAATGCAATCACTAGGAATCACCCACAGTAGTAGGCGATCACTCGTGACCGAGTAAGATTGTCTTCCAGGATAAAATTACAAAAGAAAATTATAAAAAGAGGAAATTCTAAAAAATTGTGTAGACTCTAGCAATGGGTCCGTAAGTGACTGTGGAGGCCAATTCTTGATCCACACAGCTTCCCACAGTGAGGACACAGATTACCAGATGGAAGATGGTCCTGTAAAGGATTCGTTTGATGTGTTTTTCGCTTAGCACGTTTCTCCCTTTCACCTTGCACTCGGGCTTCTTCAAAGTCCATAGAACCTTTGTGAAAGGTTCTATGGACTTTCAACCTCCATTTAGATCATTCATGGGCCAGAGCTTCCCAGTTTTTGATGTTATATTGCATTTTTTTAGATTAGCCTTATGAACATCTTTAAACCTCTTATACTGACCACCGATATTCCGCTTTCCACCCTTGAGTTGGGAATAAAGTAACTGCTTTGGGAGATGGCAGTCAGACATTCGAACAACAGGCCTGGCATTAACTGCTGTGCCTGCCTTAGGTGTGTTTGGAAACTCCGGCACAATTACTACAACCAAGAGAAGCCAAAGGATATGGGGCTTTTCTGTACAACTACTGAGTTCCAATGTTAGTGGCAACTGATTGTGGTTTTGCTTCTCCACAGGAAGGGTGGTGCAAACATAATGTGCATTGTGAACTGCATGTGGTCCAGAATATTAGTTTGTTATCAGCTGACTGATTTATAATCAGATCTTCAAATGATCATTCATTTGTTTGTAAAATATCAAACTTGATTGGTGCATTATGTGTTCCATTTCTCTCTCTCTCTGAAGTGTTATGGAAGCTGAAATTGTGGTTTTTGAAAGAGTGCTTCCTTGGTTTATATGATAAAACTTTGTTCTGTAGCCTAAACTGAATGTGACTTTCTAAAATTACATGACCTATACAACTAGATGCCTACATGGGGGAATGTACCGTACATTGCAAGTGGAAAATGCTGCTTCTAGAAGTGGACAAGGCTGCATTGTAAAACCAGAAGCAGCTCAGATGGTCCATTGTTTTAGTTTGGCAGTCAGATGCTAATTCATTGTGTTGTGATTGGGTGCTTTAAAAAATTTGTTTGTTTCATGTCATGAGTACAGAAAGATGCTTTCTCTCATCTCTGCAATCTTCATTAACCTCTTGCTGTACGTGCTAAAATATCAAATACAAAATAAAGTGTTTGTTACTGCCCGATGTATTAGTAGATGTTACCATTTAATGAACTGATTTACAGTTGAGTAATATATAGCACAGTCCTATACATGTCTACTCAAAATTAAATCCTCTTGAGTTCAATGGGGCTTACTCCCCAAAACACTGGGTATACAGTATATAGGATTGCAGGCTAAGGCTGCCATTCAGGAAAGAAATAGGCAAGATCTAGAATGATCTAGAAATTGGGCATAGTATTTAGTGACTCTATATTTTGCATTTGCCCTCTGAGAGTACAAATGAGAGGTGACATATGGTATCTGTATATTCTTCCCCACGGGGCAAAGTGCAGCTGCATGGAGAGAGTAAGGCTTAATCCCCCCTCCCCCAGCACCATATTTCCAGTCCGATTCACTTCCCTGAATATGACCATGATCATATTTATGTCCTATAAAACAATTTACATCCCATACACTATCAATTTGCACACTTAACCAAGATGTTTGCAAGTTTATTTGGGGTTATTTATTATTATTAATGTGTGTTAATATTAGGTTAACGATAGTCTCTGAAATATCATTTTATATCTATTTGTCCTTGTTTTCTAGTGAGGCACTTGCACGTATATATGTGTTAGGGTTTCATCTACATCAGGGGTCTTCAAACTAAGGCCTGAGGGCCACATCCGGCCCGCCTTGCCTTTTTATCCGGCCCGGCAGCCAATCGGTGGAAGCAGACTTTTTTTTAACTCTTTCGCTTCGAGCACCGATTCTTTTGTCGGCATTCCGCATCCGGCGTAATTACATAATTTCCTGCTGACACTCAGCTCTCTCCCTTTCTCTCTCTCTCTCGTTCCCCCTCTCCCCTTTTCCCGGACCCAGATGCTGACTTGTGGCGGCGGCGGCTCCTCTCAGGTCCGTCACTGAGCGGCTCCGCCTAGCCTCTTGTCTTGTGCGATGGCGGCGGCGGAGGCCGGGGGAACATCTTGTTCCTTGGGGCTGGGGCCGGTGCGAGTGGCTGCTGCTGCAGGCAGCTGCCTGCGTTGCGATGCCGACAGTCTCTGCAGCCTCTGTTACCACCCAGCACTGAACGCCTATCAAAGTCATCGAAGGCACCTCAGGAGCTATAGTCCGCCCCCCCAAATGTCTGAGGGACAATGAACTGGCCCCCCGTTTAAAAAGTTTGAGGACCCCTGATCTACATTGTGAGGATGCACAACATCCTTGTTCTGTTTTTGTCTTTGTCTCTGTACTTTCAATTTAAATTGTCATTTAATTGGGACCCTATAGCACCACTGGGAACATTCTCTTGAAGTGGAGAATACTGGGTTATAAGCAAAAAATATAAAAATTAAAACTAATTTATTTCAAAATGGGAATAGATGTGAGGGGGATCCATATTGGGAAATGTTTAGGCATTATCACTGCATATCATTGGCTGTCTTGGACATTTTTTATGGAAAGGCAGGGTATAAATGTAACAAATAAATAAAAATGTAACAAATAAGTTTGATGCTTGCAACCCAAAGTGCATGATTTGGTCAAACATCCTGACTCAAGTGCTCTGCTCCGATGGGATTATCCTTGTATCTGCAGAATATTGAGTAGAGATCATACTGAGTTTGCCTTTCATGAGTCATTTCTCAGATATTCATCCTTTTCATACCTGGTGTCCTGTCCAATATGTCACAGTTGCAAACAGACTGCTGATGCTCCTGTCTTCCAGGAATTCGTTGTCCTTTGCTTAAATATACAGAATATTCTCCTGGGGTGCCTCTAGTACTAATAATAACCTTTCTTACTTATGTGTGTTATGAGCTGAAATGTCCAAATTATTTTACTAATATGAAAGCTCAGCTGCCAGGCCTTTAAAGATAATGTCATCCTGTCCTCACATAATATCCATGCTGTGGTTACATTTCATACTTGCAAAACAAAATGTTCTCAAGGAAAGGCTCTGATGTAGTTGTAATAATTCAAGGCAAGGCAAGAAGGAGTTACCAAAAATGTTCCCAAAAGTTACTTGTTTTATGTGGTAGCCAGTATTTTTACTTACCTGTCTTTATTGCAGAAGATGTAGGAATACCTGTGCCTGAATTGCATGAAAGACAACAGAGTCTTGTGACATCTTGAAAACTAACCAATTGATTCTGGCATAAGCTTTCATGGACACTGCCAACTTCATCAGATGCATCAGTGTCATCAAATGCAGACAGTGTACACAAAAGCTTATGCCTGAATAAATTTGTTAGTCTTTAAGGCCTTATTGACAACTTAAAAATAAATCACAGGGTCTGGTTGAACTCTACCCAAGAGTAGTTCTTAAAGAATTCAAATGTGAATAACTTGTCCCTAAGATTGGCCTCTGTATTAGAGCACTAGAAAGTAAACACCAGTGTAACACCAATTTTTTAAAAGGGATTTGGTGGGGATCAAAAAACTTACAGGCTGGCTTTCTTAACATCTGTTCTGGGTAAACTGGTGGAAAGCAAAGAACTTACAGGCTGGCTTTCTTAACATTTGTTCCATCTTCCCCACTGCCCCACAGTCTCTGAGGCGATCTCTGGGCTGGTATTGGATCACCCCAGTCTTCTTGTTCTCAACATTCACATGGAGGTTGCACAGTTGGGAGTGGGTCAGGAATCAGGATTATCTGGACCCATATCAGTTGGGTGTTCAGATGGGATATGGGACTGAGACTGCTTTGGTTACCTTGCTGGATGGACCTATACTGGGAACTGGATGAAGGGGGGAGTGGGACCCTGCTGGTTCTCTTGGAGGCTTTCAATACCATCCACCATGGTATCCATCTGGACAGCCTGGTGGGCCTTGGGCCTTGGGGGCACTGTGTTGCAGTGGTTCTGATACTTTCTGCTGGGGCATGTCCAGAATGTGTTGTTGGGAGACTCCCTGTTCAGCAATACAGCCATTGGACTATGGCAGTCTTACCCAACCTGGTGCCCTCCAGATGTTTTGGACTATAACTCCCAGAATTCTTGACTATTGGCTATGCTGGCTGGAGTTGATGGGAGCTGAAGTCCAAAACATCTGGAGGACACCAGGTTCAGGAAGGTTGGCTTATGGTGTCATGTCGCCCAGGGTTCTATCTTGTCCCCTGTGTTATTTAACCACTGGGAGAGGTCATCTGGAGCTTTGGAATGAGGTACCATCAATATGATGAGTGCATTTTGCTCTACTGTTCTTTGTCACCTAACTCCAATGAAGTGTTTGGTACTCTTTAATGGTGCCTGGGTTTGATAGTGGGCTGGGTGAGGGTGAACAAACTGAGATTAAATCTAGACAAGACAGGCATGCTGTTGGTCAGTAGAAAGCTTGGATTGGGATTCAACTTGTTCTGGAAAAGATTGAGCTCCCCCTGAAAGGCCAGGTTCATAGCTTGGGAGTCCTCATTGACCCTATGCTGTCCCCTGCTTTTCAGTTAGCGATGGTGGCAAGGCGTATGTTTGTACAGCTACATTTAGCCCACCAACTGTCACCATTTCTTGAATCAGTCTGATCAGGCAACAGTTATCCATGCCTTGGTTACATCATGGTTAGACTATTGCAATGCACTCTATGAAAGGTTACCCTTGAAGAACGTCTGGAAGTTTCAATTGGTGCAAAATGTAGCAAATAGGCTGCTGACTGGTGCACAGTATGTTACCCTATACTGGAAGATCTGCACTAGTTGCCAATTGTTTTCCAGAATGAATTCAAGATGATGGTGTGAACCTTTAAAGCTTTAAATGGCTTAGGGCCTAGTTATCAGATGGCCTCCCTGGCCCATTACAAACCTGTCTGATTATTAAGATCTTTAGGGAGGCCCTTTTGAGGACATCTCCGCTTGGGGCATGCATGAAAGGGCTTTCTCCTGCATCGCTCCCAAATTGCAATCAAATGGCAAATACAGTTCAATGTAAGTAAGTGTAAAGCAATGAACCATTGTTACTTCCAGGTTCAGAGGTACCAGTTTCTGAGAGAGCGCTCTTGTGCTCATGTTCTGCTTGTGGGCTTCCCATGGGTATGTGGTTGGCTGCTGTGGGAAACAGGATGCTGGACTAGATATGCCTTTGGTCTGATCCAGCAGCACTGCTCTTATGTTCTAGAAGGAAAAGGTCCTTCTGCAGCCCAATCCTATGTATGTTTACTCAGAAGTAAGTTCAGTGGGGCTTATGCCCAAGTTACTGTGCATAGAATTACAGCCTCAGCCCAGTATTTATTTATGGATTTATTTATTTTTCTTATTACATTTATATCCCACTTTTTTCTTCTTCTTGCAAGCAACCCAAGGCAGCTTACATGGTCCTCCTCCTCTCCATTTTCTCCTCACAACAACCCTGTGAGTTAGGTTAGGTTGAGAGTCAGTGACTGGCCCAAAGTCACCCCATGAGCTTCATGGCCAAATGGGGACTAGAACCCAGATTTCCCGAATCCCACTCCGACACTCTAACCACTATACCACAGGGATGTTGAAGAGTCCTTGGTCTCAAGTCACGAGTCGAGTCACGAGTCTTTGGACCCGAGTCTCGAGTCTGAGCCCTTGGTCCAAAATGGTGACTCCTGAGTCCCGAGTCCCGAGTCACTCCCAAAGCTGACTCCACGAGTCCCTATTAAAATCAATGGGGTTTTCCCCCAACAAAATAAGGCTACTTCAGATGTGTGGTTTAAATAAATTCTAGGCACAAGTGTGCCTTTTTATTTCAAAACTCTGCAATTGATTTTGGCAAGAACAGACCAGGCAGACAAACCCAAAATAACCAGGCAGGCAGAGGAGGCAGGGAACCCCAAAGCAGGCAGGCAGAGGCCTTTGTCTTGGACAATTCAACTGTTGAACTGGTCAAGAAGAGACCAGGCAGGCAGAGGAGGCTGGGAACCCCAGACAGGCAGGCAGAGGCAGCCAAACCCAAAATGTCTGAAAGGTTGCATTTTAGAAAAATGATTTTAAAAAATAAACTTGCTGTACTTCCTAAAACTTATCCATGTTGCATTTGAGGAACATGATTTTTTCTAAATGTTTGGCCCCCATTCTGGAATGGTGAGATCTCATCACAATTCCACCTTCACTGAACACCCGCTCCACTGGTGATGAACTTGCTGGAACCAAAAACACACTCAGAGCAGCCACACAGAGTAATCTCAGGTCCTTCTTCTGCCTCTCCCAAGTATGCAACACATCAATCAAAATAAATCTTGACACACTGTTGGGGCTGCACTCCTGGTAGCCGTCCATAGTGGCCAAGCAGCGGCACATCTCGCTTCCATGTGCTCTTCGCCGGCAATCACGCTCCTCTCCACTCCTTCTGGCACAGCCCAGGGATGTTGAGTCCTTGGTCTCGAGTCCCGAGTCGAGTCTCGAGTCCCATTAAAAATATTGGGACTCGAGTCGAGTCCGAGGGGGGGCTCAGTCCGACTCACGAGTCGAGTCCTCGAGTCCGAGTCCCCATCCCTGCTATACCACACTGGATGTCCACATTATGATCCCTTATAAAGATACCATTATGTTGACTCATACAAATGGGTTCTTGCCTTGCACTGTGAGCTAACTTTCATAGAATCCTGAAGTTCAAAACATCATATAGACTCATGTGGCTCAGCTCCCCCCACCCCTTCTATTAAATCTCCTGATCTACTCCTGGACAGGAGTCTAGTCTGCCAGCCAATTTGCCTTTATTTTGTCTTAGTTATATTTGGAAAAAGGTCAATATTTGCCCCTTCATTTGAGGAAGCATGCTACATTAAAAAAAAATAATAATAATCCCTGACCTAATGTTCTTTATCTTATGCACTATTTTAAGAACTGTTAAAAATACATTGTCAGTACAACCTTAACTTTCTGCACTCTAATTATGATAGACTCTGTTACCTGCTGTGATATATTTCTAATCCCCCCCCCCACCAGTGCATGTAGATGATGCTCAGTACCATATGCACATCCTGGGCTTAGAGTGTAATGACTCATAAGTGTCATCTGCTCATGCTAAGTATCTGCTGTGCGTTAGTGCATGCTAGTTTCAATTATTTTTTTAAAATTCCAGGTCTGATGCTGAGTTGCGTAATTCTGATGCCATATGGGAATACTTTTACTGAGTCCATCTCCATGCCCGTTCTATGTCCTGACAGAAATAGCATTTTTCACAGAGCTGCGTAATTTCTATGATGATAGGTTTGCAGTTAGAGCTTTTTCACAGGTTTCCCTTAGCTCAGCGGGAAACCATTATCTGTGATGGTGCTAGCTGAATATCATATCCTGTCTCTAGAGCTACATATTATGTTGAAAGGTTTCTCTTACCTATCCGTACATTCTTTAGACTTTTTTTTTGAAGTGATATGGCGAAAGAGCATGTGTTACATTAATATGCAACTGGGCTTTGAACCCCAAACCTCCCTTAGTTTTGCATTGATTTGTGTATTATACCCTGCTCTTCCAGCAAGAAGCTCACTGTGGCACACATATGGCTCCAAGTGGTTTCCCATCCAAGCTCTGTTCAGGGACCATACTCTCTTGGCTCTGTCAATTGAGTTCTCTGGGCCTCTCAGTTTTGAGATACCGGTACCTGCACATGGATGGAAAATTCCCAACCTTTCCCTGAGGGATATGTGCAGTATCTGAGCTAGCCCCAAATGGTCAACACAGGCATTCACAAACTTCAGTCCAAGGGAACTATGAATTCCCCAGGCAAATGTTGACAATATACCGTACTTCTTGTATAACTTGCCCACTAGTTTGAGGGAAGAAGTTCTATTTTCTTAAAAGAACAGGTGTTAAAGCAAAAATTGAAACCCCATGAGTATTCAGTGTATTCCTGGTAATGACATCTTTCCTTGATTCACAATGCCACTGCCAATTAATAAAATACCAAAACCTGAACTTTGACTTCTTTTAGAATATATAATCTAATGAACAGAGCTGCACAGAAATCGTTGGGGGAAATGGTTGAAGTTATCTTTAGAAATATATAACAAACAAGAAACTTTTAATGATTTAACTTATTACTCTCTCCCCAACAAAATCTAAACCTTCTTCTGTAATGCCAAACTTATGAATACGTTCAGCAATGTAAAAGAAGAGTGACTTTTGATATAGCATAAACACAAAGCATCAGGGTCTGTTTTAGAGAGGTCCATGCACAATTGGAGGTGCAAATATACAGTATTAGATGACATGCCTTTTGCTCAAAGTTTGCACAATGAACGCCATACAATATATTTAAACGGTGCTTTAAACATTTTCTTGACTTTCTTCTTACTGTTTGCACACTGATATTTTGAAGGTGTTCTAGTTGTTGTTGTTCTACTGAAAAGTGGGATATAAATGTTAAGTAAAATATTTTAAAATCAGGGTAAACTTGTTTTAGTATAAATCTTGTAGGTGGGGTGAGATCCAAGCAGAATCTGTGAGTTCATGTGTAACATTGCTGAGCAGAAAACAAAAAAAAGGTGTGTCTCTAATCTGCCTTTCTAGTTACTCACCTACTCCTTAATAAAGAAATGATGCTAATTTGATGGCCATCAAATTAATGGTTAATTTGATGTAACCATATCTTGCAATATCTGGAGAAGAGCAGTCCTGTGGGTGCTAGGCAGCGGTCTACACAGCCATAGGATATTTCAGAGTCCCAGCGCCAACCTCGGAAACTGGCTTTGAGGTAGGGGCTGGGATTTCGAGCTCAGAGTGTCTTCCCCCCCCCCCCACACACACACAGCTGGCATGGAAAGAACTGCACCAGCTGCTTCTCCGAGGTCGCAAATGCAACCTCAGAGAAGGGGTTTTGTGGGTGTTCCCAGGGAACGGGGAAGAGAGACAGGCGCTGCCATGATACGATGTAACCTGGTGGTGCCTCAGCCTCCTTCCCTCACACTCCGAGGTGTGACACTGGCCGAAATGAGCCGTCTAAGTGTTTTGCAGGGCAGGAGGAGCATGGAGGCGACCTTCGCCTCCTCCACACTCCTTCCACCCTGCATAGGGTGCCCATAACCCACTGGGTTCAGAGGGTTACGGGCATCCCGATTGGATTGTGCCCTAAGTCAATATTGATCTACGTCACATTGATATTAATGGCTTAGTCATGAAAGCTCTGTGGCCCTTTCTATTCCTATTAATTTAGCGGTGATGAACTCCTAGCATCTCTATCTGCATAAAATGTGATGAACACCCTGATACATGGAACAAAATGAATCTTCATCAAGAAGTGGCCACGGAATGTTGAATTATTATTCTCCTGCATCAGATACTTACAGAGATGGATGACTTAGTATTAGGCTCTTTGGCCAGATTTTGAAAGATTATCTTTTTCAAACAGAAGGCAACAGTAGTGAATAAAGATGAAAGATTTCCTGTTAATGATTGTTCATTATAAACCAACCAATAATCTCATGTTGCATCCATTGTTTCAATGAATATGGGTATATTACAATTCTTTTTGTTTCTTTTTTTATCTTTTAATATCATGTGTTTTGAAAAATACTTGGAAGTATGCAAGAAAGAAAATAAAGTATTCTTTTTTATTTACCGGTAGCTTAAATTTTCTTCTCATAGGCAAACTGGAAAATGTAACAACCCACTACTAATTCATCATACTCACTCATAAATAACCCCCACAGTAAAATCCACTGTTCAGCTGTTTTGAGTGAATGAAAATGGAGGATGGCACCAATAGATGTCAGTTGTCATCCAGAATTTGAGATGTGATAAAGCGATAGTCATTCGCTACAGCAAGGGTGAGCAGACGGTAGATCTCCAGATGTTTTGGACTTCAACTCCCAGCATTCCTGACCATTGGCTATGCTGGCAGAGGCTGCTAGGAGTTGAAGTCCAAAACATCTGGAGATCTACCTTCTGCCTACCCCTATCCACTTGCAATTTGGGCCATGTTTGATAGTGCAAGCCATATTTTTTGTCCTGTATTCATTTATTTATATTTTTACTTTACATTCAGCTCCCAAAGAATGCTCAAACAATTTAAAGCCACCACAAAGGTACAGTATAAAATATTAGAGGCACACATAGTCATGTCTGGCCCCTGAGAGTTCATGGCCTAGTCTAGATTCCACACTCTTTGGTTCAGAGGCATTGGGCAGAAGAAACTTCCATTGATCTTCTGCAGGGTTTGGGAACATGCAGTCCAACACATCTTGAGGGCCACAACTCCCAACATCCCTCACCATTGGCTATGCTGGCTAGGGCTGACGAGAGCTGCAGTCCAGCAACATCTGGAGGGTCACACATTCCCCACCTCTGATCTATGGACTCTTTTGGTCTGTAGCCAGTAAACGTAGACTTGGGGCCATGTTTATTGGATGCAATTTGCAATTGTACAATGGCTTTTTAAAAAGTAGCAGGTGCAGAGGGCCTGATCTGGATTGGGACTGCATCAGGGATGGAGGAAAATATTAAATCCCCCTACCCTCCAAGCCAGGACCCCAGTCCAGATCATGCACCCCCATTATGAAGCAATTCTATGACCGATTCCCCATATGCCAAACTATGTGGATCTGGTCAGGCTACATTTTCAACACATCAGCTTGATCATGATAATTTGCCCTAAGTTTTATTTGTTTATTTATTTATTTATTATATTTACATTTTTTCCTCTTGTAAGGAAGGAACCCAAGGTGGCTTACATGGTTTTCCTCCAATTGTCATGGTGATTTTAAGATCACTGTGCATTTTAGGACTCTTTTAAGCCGATTTAGCTTCAACAGAAACAGGCCTGCTTATGCTTGTGCACGTATTCTTAAACACATTTTGCATCCCATGTTAGATTTACAGCCCTGTAATCTTGCAGTGCATTCTCAGAATAAGATCCACCAGAACCATGATACTTCAAAACAGATGCACAGGCATACCATCACTTTGACAAATTTAACAAAATAAAATGTGCCTATACACCATGGGTGGGCAACCTTTTTTTCTGTTGGGGGCTGCACATTGGTGGTGAGCAGGACCAGAGACAAAAGTGGGTGGGTCACCCCCTTTCTCTTGTGAACTCCTTTTCTCTCTCTCTGTCACCCCTTTTTTCTCTTTCCCTCTTCCTTCCCAGCACTCTTGCCAGAAGCCTGAACTGATTTCATGTAGAGGACTTTCGAATGAGGCTGAGGGCTGCATTCAGCCTGAGGGCCGCAGGTTACCCACCCCTTCTCTACACAATGGAAAGCTGGGGCTTATTTAACCCAGACCTCCTGGATCAGAGTTCAAACCATTGCCCATCCATGTTACGTTAACTTGTTTTAGCTATTTGTGTCATTTTAAAAATTTAAATTTTTAAATTTGTTTTTAAATTTTTTATAATGTTTTTGCATATATTTAAATATATATTTTAAATATATATAAATATATATTTTATTTATTGTTGTAAACTGCCCAGAGAGCTTTGGACATGCTGGATATTGCTTGGGGAAGCCATCCTTATTGAGTTGTACTTCTCTATCCCTGTCCGTGAAATGGGAATGATTATCCCACCCCCACAGGGTTGTTGTGAAGATGGGTGAGAAAAATAAATGTCACCAAGCCTGATCCCAAAGAGTAGTGTGGGATAGAAAGTGAAACAAAATAAGTAACTTGAAAGATAACTTCTAAAAATATATTAAAATAATTGAGTATTACTAAAAGGAAAAAAAAATGTTCTTCTCCGTGGCAACTTCATCAGCGTTGCTTAGCAGCAGCTTTTAAAATAACTGCATTACTCAGCGGCATTAGCCCACACATAGATGTGCTAAATGGCACTTTCTGATTTTGCCATATTGCGAAAGTGATAACTGAATGCCTGAAATGCATCTCTGAGTCTTTACTAGTGAATTTTGACATGGCATGGCTTGGAAGGCCTATGCTACACACAACGTGTGTGCACAGATGGCCCCTGCACAGATTGCACAGTGCAATCATCCTACCACTTGGCTGACAGCCAAGGCTAATGGCTGTGTCAATACACTAAAGTGTCGGTCTGAGCCAGATGCAAAGCCCCTGAAAGCAGCAAGCACTGAATTAGAAACTGACCTAGATCATTGTGGTTCTTGCAGGCCAATTCTGTAGAACTCATTCTGACCTTACGATGGCATTGCTGTTCACCAGCCAACCAACTGAAGTATGTCTGCTCATGATAAGCGCGGACTTTCTTATTTGCATTTTGGCCACTTAAGTCTGCCTTTCAAGGTAGTCATGAAAGCAACTATGATTGTATTTTCATCTCTGCTTTGACCCTGAAAACTACTACATCTACTGAAATGATCCATCAGACTCATCTGATTTGAAACAGCAGCACATAAATATAATGGATATATAAAATATCTGCAGGAGTTCATTTCTGAAAAGTGAAGCCATCAGGTTACCTTGTATCTTTAAATATCTGGTTCTCCTGAAGTAATTAAACATATGACTACCTTGGCTGTATTTGCACATAACACTAAGCCATGGTTTATGTTAACCATGGTTTGTTGCATAAGCCATGAATCGTCTTTTAGTAAAGCAAACAAACTGCAATTTGCTTTCCCTAATTCTGGATTGTTTCTCTCCTGCCCATTTTGGCAGCCTTCAGAGTAGTTTCATTACTATTCTTACTGGACTGCTATGTTTCAGGGCAGAGAGCAGCGCAAACAAGCCAGAGATAAACCACGGTTCTGGGTTCAGTCATCATGACAGGCCATGGTTTAAACAAGCCAGACAGTGGTGTGGTTCACACGATTGAGGAAGGAAAATAAGCCACCATGACTTATTTTCCTGCCCCGCGTGTGCCAGTCATGCACTGTCAAATTACCATAATTACCCTCGCTGGGCATGGTTTGTCGTGTCACCTGAACCCGCCGGGGGGGGGCTTGTTTTAGGGTTGCAAGGTGGTTTGTAAACTGCCCCCACCCTCTCCAGATTCAGATGACACAACAAGTGGCGCTTGGTGAGGGTAATTATGGTAGTTCGGCGGCATGCAACCGTCACACACAGGGTGGGAAAATAAGCTACAGTGGCTTATTTTCCTTCCCCGATCATGCGAACCCACCCTTCATAAGCCAGCATCAAACTGTGACTTCTATTTGTTAACAAACCATGCTTTGTTTGCAAAGATGGGTTTGAACACGACAAGCCAGATTTCAATAAACCAAACTGTGGCTTAGTATTATTTTCAAACCAGGTCTTTAATTTCCCCAATCCCTTAGATTCCCCACCTCCAGAGAGAAAATAGGACAATGCTATTGGCGATTGTGTAAGTACCCAAATGAACTCATTAGTCTCTTTCTGCATTGTTTTTTGCATGGTTTCATCCTGTAGGACTCAAACACATAGAACATGTATTTGCTAAAGTTGTAGGAAGTACAGAATTCAGTTTATTTGTAAAGGGAATAGGTGTAATTTCTTTTTGAGAATGATAGCCAATTATATATATATATATATATATATATATGGGCAGGGGAGAGAGAGAACAGACTGGGACACATGCCAGAGGAGAAGTGGGAAGAATGTTCAGAAAGCCACGGGCCATATTGGAAAGTGTAGGAGTGTGAGTGGGCTGCACCTCCAGAAATATCTCAATAGATGTGGGGAAGATCATTCCAAGACACATCTGCTGGATGACGCATTGCATTTATTTTGGTGATGGTAACATTCTGAAATTATGAGCGGTGCTCGCAGTCTCTCACTCAAGCAGAAACCATTGAGCCATCTCGTCTGATGTTGATGGGCATTAGAAACTGGGGGAGTTGCACAAATACTATGGGTGTTAATTTTTCTAATTGCTTCACTTCCTACTAGGGCTTCAAAATACAGTACATTGCCATCAGAATCATGTCTGCAGCAGTGACTGCCTGAAAATTCCTCTTTGGAATTTCTGTGTGTGGAGGGGAAAAGAAAATATACCTAGTGTTCTCAAGACCAGAGGAAGAACTGTGTGGGCAGCATATGGATTCTGCGGAGGCCTGTAGGCTGTATAATGGCCACTCTTGCTCCAAAGTGAAAGCGTTTTGCTTCAGAAAACGCATTTCAGTATCTACTTTAGTATCCAAGTTGAAGCTTAAATAACTGCTACAATTAATTCTCTAACATTGCCGCTGTATACTGTTCTTTTGCAAATGCATTCCCAGCCTTTGTAAAGTGCTGGTTTTTAGCACTCTAAAATGAACATAAATGGCTGATTTTATGGATGTCTAAGTAACATGGTGACATGTTTAAAGTTGTGTTTGCTATTTAAAGGTGATGTAGAGCTGCTAATTATGCAATTGCTTTAGAGATCTCAAACATCCTTGGGAAACTGCTGGTATATATGCCTACTGCTAAGTCATCAGTGAAGGAAGATTACCATGCATTATTACCTAAACTGATTATCTATTTTTCTTTTGCAGTAACAATAAAAGTAACTTAAATGAGAACTGCAGTTTTTATGAGTTCTGTGTTACATCATATATGGATGGAAGTTAATTCAAATGCTTCAAGCCTTGTTTCAAGTCAGGGAAAACAATCTAACTTTACAGAACTCTCATTAGTCTTTTTATCAAATATATTTTCTAAAGGCCATGTGTGACACATTTGTGCAAACAATCCACGGTGCGCTGGACAGACGATTGGGCTCACCATGGGTTGTTCCCCCTCCCTCCTCCTCCTTCCCACTTGGTCCTCCTGCAGGTATCCCAGGAGGTATCCCAGGTATCCCGCTGCAGGACCTTGTCTCCCCCTCCCAGCCCTGTTCATGAGCTGTTTTTGGCTCACCACAGCTTTTTTGACCCTTGACCCTTTTTTTCCGAGATTGCAAAGTCCAGCTTGACAGTGGCTTACGCTGGCTCAGCTTGTCTTGAGTGTGGAAAGCTAAGCAGGGTCAAGCCTGGTTATTACTTGGATGGGAGACCCCCTCCTCTAGTTTCCTGCATTGAGCAGAGCGTTGGACTCGATAGCCTTGTAGGCTCCTTCCAACTCTATATGAGTCAGCTTTCACGATCCCCATTTTGACAGCCACTGACAGCCCCTTCAAAGTGTCCAAGCAGCACCTTAGAGAGGGACTATACTTGTTGTGAACACTTTTTTTTTTTTTAAACAACCTTCAGGACTCCTTAATGTGTGCCAGTATTAGCGCATATTTTAAAAAAATATTTTTCTGGTCTTTCACAAGTGCGCACATGCACACTTACAGACGTCCAAAAATGGGCAGCCTCACCTGGGCAATGTCCAGGAGCAGGTACCTACCCTAGACATTGACCCAGAGAGGCATTTTTTCCCCCGTTTGGTTTTGTTTGACAGCAGTCAAAAGGTGAGCTGTCAGGCCAAAACCAAAGGCATGAGTGATCTGTGCTCACAAAAAGGGGGTGGTGGGATTTACACCCACTTCAAGGCAAGATCCTCTTTTTTTCCCTTCCTTTCTTTTTGAACGCCACTGTCCTAAGGGTGCTCTTGCTTTTCCACTTGTTCCCGAGACTCTGGGTGCTTGGGAACATGGAAAAGTGCAAGCCACCCCCCTTTAAAAGGAACCAGCATTGTGACAGCTAGCTGTCAAAGCTCCGGTTTCTTTTAAACATTTTTTTTGCACAGGACTCCCCATTGTTTTTTCACTTTAATATATGCATTCATGCCTGCAGCACCTAGAGTCTTGGAAACAAGTGGAAAAGAGAGAGCACTCTTAGGGCAGTGGAGTCCCCCACCCCAAAAAGATCTTTCTGTGAAGGAGGTTTAAATCCCACCACTCCCTTTTTGTGAGCATAGATCACTCACACCTTTGGTTTAGCTTGACAGCTCACCATTCCCCCCCCCCAAAAAAAACATGGGGAAAATGTTTTTTCCCCAGTTTCTCCCTCCACCCCACCATTCTTTCCTGATTTTTCCTAGGCTTTCACATCTCTACTCATGAGCACTGAAATTGCTTAGACAATGTCATGTGCAATCTAAAAAGTGTATATCTTGGATGAAAGAAATGCTATTTTAAATTTTAAGACTGATGATGTAGACAGTGTACACAAAAGCTTATACCAGAATAAATTTGTTAGTCTTTAAGGTGCCACAAGGCTCTTTGCTATTTTAATTTTTGTGTGGCAGAGGTTGTACACAGGAGTTAATGTTATTATTTTAAAATCAATGGCATCAAACATTGTCAGTAGTCGCTGGTTTCCCTGATTTCTTTTGGTGGAAATGTGGTGGTGTAAGTGGCTTCCCCCCCACCCAAGGTCAGTGGATTTGGACCCAAAGAGACACACGGGTGAAATTAGTTCATGTTATTAGTACTGATGCACAAGGGCTAGTGGGGGACTCTGTTGTACAAAGTATCATACAACTATATGTCTGTAGATGGGGTGCATAGATTTCTCCATTGCAAAGGAATGCGTGTTGGGACCTGTTTGCCCTCCATTTCTCAAGGCTTTCTTTGCTTTTGGGATTTAAAGCAGTTACCGTAGCTTTGCAAGTGGATGCTGCAGGTCCTGTCCTTTGCAATGCTAAACTTCATATGCTTTGGCCATTGGGGCTGGCTTTGCATACGTATAAGGGATTTCATTTAAGCTATAAACAGTTAAAGATATTGACTCCAGGGGTAAAATAGTGGACAGTTCTCTGTTTGCACGAGCTCTTGCATCGTCATTTGTACACCTCCGAATTTCAGTTCACTTTTCTCACACAGTGCACTTCCACTGAGTTGAAAAGAGCCCTTCCATGATGGTACAGTTTTGGCTACATAAGGATCCCTACTAGGTTAATGAATTCACTATTAGTATATAGGATTATGTCCTCAAAGGATCAAAGCCAAAGTTTATTTTATTTTTTTGAATTCATGGGAATCCATCTTTCTCCCCCTGTAATAATATATCCATGAACTTTAGTATCTCTCTAACAGCTTTGCTAGCTGAATCTGGAAGCTTCAGTATTTTGGAGGGGAAATAGTTGAATTGAGAGCAGTTGTTCAATCTAGAAAGAAGCTTAAAAGATAAAGAGGAACTGACATGTTGACAGTAGCTAGGAGAGTCTGGGAAAAGGAGTTTCTGTGCAATTGCTTGTTATTTCTTTCATCAGACAGCATCCTTTGAGGACATAATCCTATATACTAATAGTGAATTCATTAACCTAGTAGGGATCCTTATGTAGCCAAAACTGTACCATCCATGCACAATAGGGGAAGTACCAGGCTACCAGCAAGCTTGGGAGAAGTCCAAAATTTGCAAAATCATTAGGGAGGGAAAAGCCTAGTAGTGATGGGGGGGGGGGCAAACAGCTCAGTGAGAACTGAGCATGCTGGTGGCTCGAATACTGAAAAGGACCACTCCACATTGCAGCACTTTGTTGCAGGTCCAACTTGTGTTGATTTAAATTAGGACCTAAGTAAAGAATGCCGGAAACAACCCTGCCCCCAAAAGAAGAGTGCTTATCCATTCATTGGGCGGGAGCGGGACCTCATCACTCTGTTCATTACGTGATAGGACTTTTCAACAGCTTCTTTGGGGACTGTGCTTTTGTAGAGACAGATCAACTCACACCTTGGCAGAGGTTTATTTTCAGATGGCAGATGACAAAATAACATCCCTGGGCAAAGCCCTTGGATACCAATGCATACAATGCCATGCTTCCAGTTCTAAAATTATGGCATTAAAAATTCCTACCATATCTCATTGTACACTGAGGGTTGCTCACTTTCTATTTTGAATTTTGAATGTTGAATGTAATCTTTTCTTCCTCCACCCTTGCGTTCTCAACTGAGAGCATTTAAGCAAGAAAAAGGAAATCTATTGAGAAAGCATTGACGTCTGTTCTCTGAATGGGCTATAAATAGTGCAGCTCATAGGGACATCTCTTTATATTGCTGTATGAACTTGTTATGTTAAAGGCTATAGCCAGCATCTTATGATCTGTCCTGGAGAAAACCTTAAAATAAGCATGGAGAATTGCACATGCATAATTCAGCATGTTGTGCTGCTATGGAACATCTGTTCCTTTCAGTAGGATTTTGCTCCCCCCCCCCAAGACGTTTCCAGTCTATTGTGTCCAGTAAGTGTACCTCAGTAATATTTAGGTTTCAGTTTTTTGAGGGTCTTTCCAACTACTTATAGCTATTAAGTACTGTAAAACATTATTTACCAGTTTTGTATCCCATCACTTTTCCAAGGACCCCAGAGTGGCATTTACCATCACAATAACTGTGAGATAGGTCAGGCTAAAGCTTGGTGACTAGCCTGAGTCTGTCAAATTGTTTCTATGGCTGAGTGGGGTTTTGAACTTGGACTTCCCCCATCTCAACCCACTATTTTAGCCACTGCAGCACAAGGCTGTTTTTCCATAATGGCTCCAGTTTGGGAAATTCCTTAGAACACTGATTTTTAAATCATATTGTCCTGCTGAATGAACTGTATATTTAATGGCCATCTATAATTAGGGTTGTATAATCAAGATATTTTCAGTCATTTCTGAAAATTGGCAAAACTACTACTTACACTACAACGGAACATTGCCAGATTTTATACAGCATTTCTAACAGATGTACTTATTTTCTTCTTTCCCCACTATAATGTGGCCTGGTGTTTGTTTGTTTGTTTTTAATCCTTTGCTTTAAAACCATTTTGTTACAGCAGTTTTGCTTATTGATATCCTATTTCCTGGTGGCTGGCACCCCTAAGAATGACTTGTCTTTCATTGACTCACCTAAGATATAAAGATGAATCAAGAAAAGTCTATTATATTTGGGTATGCTGGTTTATTCTTCTTTATCAGCCAATTTTCTTCCTGTACAGATAATTTTTTTACATTAAAATGACAAGTATTTATGAAAACATAAAGAAGTATAAAAGCTGCCCTTTCTGAAGTTGACTATAAAATAAAATATTACTGACCTGCAGATGTAATGTTTCAGTTTTACATGAGGATAAACAATAGTGTGGTTTTAGGTAGTCAATACTGTATAGGGTCTGATCTGGTTACAGTAGCCAGTTTCTAGAGCGTTCACAGAAAAATATGACATTATTGTCTGTGACTCTGTTTTGCCACAGGTTCCCCAAGAGGGATTGGCGAAGGTTCTTTAAGGAATTTTCATGCCACAAGTACTCTTCTGGGAGGTCAAAGCCAAACATTTTTATTGTAAAGATTGTAAAGCTGAGCATGAGATACAACAATGCTATCAGCCTTCCCCCAAGTTCCCTGGTTAGCAACACAGTCACTGTACTCTTTCTAACCAACCAAAATGCAAGATCCAGCAGTTCTCCGCCTGGGTGTCAGCTTCCAGCGCCGGGCTTCAGCAGGGCTCTTCAAACAGCTTCTTCTGCTCCTTTTCGCTCCTTCCAACTTCAGCACACCACCAGGAACTGCACAACCCATCCACCACTACTCACACCACCACCACTACCAACAACCACCACTTAGTCTGCATTTGCTAGTCTTATATACTTTTCTAGCACCAAACTCCATGGGCTGCAGACCTCATGCTTAATTGGTAGCACCTGGGCTGTTGCGCAGTGTCATTCCTCTGGCCTGCAGCCAGCAAGTTGCTGAAGATTGCATCAGCCTGGCTAGCAGCTAACACACAATTCAAGCAAGGTCATGCCTTGCTATTACAGAGCAAAATATAGGTTATAATACCATACAGAGCATAATACAGAGCATAGTATCATACAAAGCATAATACAGGGCATTGAGGCAGGACTATTGTGCAACACTACACTCCTCGCCATCTTCCACGACTCCCATTACAGACTCTCAGGAAAACATACACATGTTGACTTTGATTAGTTCTTTCTCCTGATGTGGACAACCATGAGACTGATGCATAGCCTCATAGTATTGGGGAAATTATTGAACCATTCTCTCTGTTTCTGAAGTTCAGGGGTGAGTGATGATCCTTATGCAGCCAAAACGACATGACCCACTCACAAGAAGGAGATATCAGCATGCTTGGTGGTGGTACCCTGACATTTGCATAAGTTCTTTCTTTCTTTTTTAACTGAGGTGGGGGGATGGATTGGAACCAGAGAAACATGTGTGAAAGGGGGTTGGCAGGATGTAAGTTTCCCAGTCCTTCCTCCCCCTGGCAGCCCTCCTGAGCTCCCTGTAAAGCATATTCTGAGGGTTGGGGGACCCTGCTGAATAGAGGGGCTGTGGTGTGGGGGACTGAGGGAGAAAGGAAAATGCCTGAAAGTCAGGTAGGAGCAGCTCCCACTCACAGCAGATGCCTCCACTTGACCTTTGGGGGGGCTTCACCCTTGCCCCCTCTGCACAGCCAACCCATTCAGAAGGATCCCCCAACCCTTGGAATGTGCTTTGGGGGGCTGCCAGGGAAGGATGTATGGAAAAGACACATTCCAAATGCAGGTTTGACATACAGTCCCACTTCTTCTTCCCTGGAGCATCTAGTACTTGAAACATATTAGCAGGCCAGCCACAGTGTCATTTTTTACTTGTACTGGTGTTGGTATGTTAAAAACAGGCATGCACACCAGCTCAATTGGGCACAGGGTGTCAAAGATGATGTGGGTGAATGCCACCCTAAAAAAATTGACCTTAAAGTTTATTTCCAAGGTCTCATATCACTTCTTGGCTTGGCCTGGACCTACTTTTTGGGAAACTGTTGTAGCTCTGAAAGCAATGAACCAATTTGGATATACAGTAATACCTTGGATTGCAGGTAACTTGGTTTGAGAGCGTTTTGCAAGACAAGAAAATTTTTAAATATTTATTTATTTATTTATTTTTTATTTGATATACAAGCAACATCTTGCAATACAAGTATGGTAGTACAGCTTAAATTAAAAATCTCGGTACAATTTTTTTGGGGGGATTTCGTTTTGATATAAGAGTGTTTTGGATTACAAGCACGTTTCCGGAATGAATTATGTTCTCAATCCAAGGCATGACTGTACGATAGTGAAGTGAAGGTGAGGAGCTGTGCTATGAAACATATAATAGCAGTGGAAGTCTAAGTAGTGGTTTAATGGCTCAAGCAACAAAACTACCAGAAATTATGGGGAAAACTTGGCTTTGGATTGCTGTACCATTTTAACCAAGTAAAAATACCTTACAATTCCTGTCAATTCACCAGTGCACAGAAAATACTGGCTTGACTTGCAGACAGAATTGGCTGTGTATGCATCTAACAGTTTGCACACTGTGATGCAGGGCAAACCATATTATCATGCTATGCATGCACATTTTTTATATATATGAAGCACTGTGTCACATACAGTGGTCCAGGTTGGAGTCACAGCTGGTGACCAATCATAATGAGCTGTATGTAGAAGTTCAAAAATGGTCACATTTAGTGGATGCTTCCACTGTATAGAGCTCAAGCCAGTGAAGATTACCTTTGCCGTGTGGTGGAAAGGCTGGGATGGCTTTTATCTGGAAAAAAGTCCAACGTTATTGTAGAAAACACCGTGAAAAGTCACCATAGGTGGCAATGGAGGCTTTTCTCTCTCTTGTTTTAGCCCCCACGCCACAATTTAGGGGGGAAAACCAGGTGGGAGGGGAAGGTTTAAAACTCCCCAACCTGTGCATAGGAGTCCCAGTCTGTATTGAAGCCCCACAAGCTTACTTGTAAGTAAAAATGAGAGGCGCAGCTGTGTGCTATGTATTTAACATATCGTGTAGTTTAGCCCTTAGTCCGGGAAGATGCATGTGGTGCAGTCTGCGTAGTGAAGCAACTAGACAAAACAATTATCAGTTTGTTTGTTTTAGGAACCCACTGACTTCTCTTCATTCCTCAGCAAAAAAAGAAAGAAAGAAAAAAAGAGTAGTTTAGAAGTTATGTGGCTTTCTTTGATTGTTTTTTTAGGCCCGTTTCCATCTTGATCTTGGTAGGGTTTGGATGCACTATATGTGAAAGTAAATTTGTAATGACGGCTGCTGTGAGAAGGAAAGAGAAAAGGGTAAACTAACCAAATGATAAAATATTGCCATGTTTGCCTTTGCTTGGCTAATTCTAACACTAAAGGAGACTGGCAAACTGAAGTAGCCAAGCCCATTTGTTGCTATAAAATTATGTTGTTACATTATATGTGTACTAATAGCAAGGGCATATAAAGTTCTATATGTAAATAAGATGCATAATTATGTGTTTTGTCTCTCATCAATGAACGACTTTTAGTACTAGACTTAATTGCATGCCTCAGTTTGGTTTAAAGTGGTATTTTAAGCCAGATGATATGACAACAAAGTAGGCTTGCAACATGCGGAAAAATGTGTGGCAGTTGTGATACAGATGTGTTTTGAGAGGTTCACAAATGATTCACAGGAATGCAAAACACATGCATAATGCAAAATGGTTCTCAACTAAGAAGAACAGTCTGGATCTTATCAATTGCTTAGATATATTTTTAAATATGGACAGCAGTATATAAATCTATTGAATAAATAAATTAAATAAACCTAACAAAGAAACATTGTAACTACCAATTAGTTTTATAGCATTACACAAGATTTAGCAGGTTGTATATCTGACATTAGAGGCTTATTATATAAAATATTACAAAATTAAACAGTCTACAATGGACATTGGCTACTATGTATTCTTATTGAAGTTCGACCCCCCCCCCCTTGCACTGTAATATAGTATTTACCACCACTGCCTTCACAAAAAAGTGTATATAGACACTATATAAACTTTTGGGTGAATGCAATGGTTGCAAATACTTTTTTTCTCCCTCTTCCAGAAGACAGAAGGGGAACTAGTGTTTATTAGGGCAAAGACTTATTAGAGCAAAGAATGAAATGCAGTGGGTTGCTTGGAAAGATCTTAACTATTTCTCGGGCTTCCTAAGCACTGCCTTAGGACAGGAAGCAGAATGCCAACACATCTGTGAAATACAGTAGATAGGCTACTCCATTCCTTTCGCTGATTATCAGTGCTATCTTTTACAGGGGAACTACATAATGATTTCCTTCCCAAGGAGGTTTTTAAGCATACTTAAGCATGGCTGGCTGGGGAATGCTGGGAGTTGTAGGACTTTTTTCTGTCTAAACATGATAGGATTGTGCGCTACGTTACACAAGGAGATGTGCAAACAATTGTTTTCTTGCCGTACAATGCCTTACTACAACAAAAGGTGTGAACCCTTGTTTAAGCATTTGATAATCCAGCATAGAAAATCACACTTCATGTAGATGTGGTTTTCCGTCTGAGCTAAGAAAATATGTTGCAATGTGTTACTGCTGATTATCTCTAAAGGCCAGTTCACAAAAGTACCCTTTCCCTGTGGCTTCTTTCTATGCTGCTATGGTAATGTTCTGAAGCCCTGAGCAACATATAGGCCCGTTCTACCCAATCAATGGTCTCTGCAGAACTGCATGATGTGCCTTGCACATATGGTTCCAAATGCTGCTCTAGCTGCATGGGAGAGAAGCTGTGGGGAAGAAGCTTTCATGCAGCTGTGGCAACATATGAGAAGTTTCACAAACAGGCGAGGTGGTAGCTATCAAATGGTATTCTTGCCATCATTGGTATAGATTGTACACCTGTAATTTCCCAGATGTACTTGCTTGTGCATTGTTCATTGTTGGAGACCCATCTCCAGGTTCTCCCACCACTTCAGTGAGTTGGGTAATGGCCAATGAGAGGGCCTTTTTAGTTGTGGAGATTGCTCTCGCTAAGGAGACTCAGCTTATGTCCACTTCGCCTTTCCAGCACCAGGTGAAAACTTGTCCACCCCCCCACCCCCCGGACCTTTTAAAATATAATTTGGTTGTTGTTGTTTTTAACTTGTTCCTGATACAATTTTATTCTTCTGCTGCTTTAACTTTGTAACTGTGGTTTATTATGTTTTATTGGGTTGGGTTTTTTTTAATTATCTGATCGTGAGCTGTCCTTTAGAGGGTTGTTTTTTGTTTTGTTTTTTACTGAAAGATGGGATAAGAAATTTCCTATTTATTTTTTTTATATAGTGAAACTCTATGCTACGAATATAATATGCAGTAGCAATTACAGTTATTGCCGTTATCGTATAGAAAGTATGGAGCTGTAACATAAGGTGACCATTTTTTTCAAATTTAAAACCAGGACATTTATTTATTTATTTATTTATTTTCTATATTGCCCCACAGCCGAAGCTCTCTGGGCGGTTCACAACAGTTTGTACATAAAAACAACAATAAAAATGTACAAAATAGTTAAAAAGATTAAAAACCAAATTAAAAAGCACAGTTTAAAATACAATCCAAAAGTTAATAAAACTAAGTCTACAGGTGACAATCCCCCCACCCCCCGTGCTATTTTGAGCTCTTAACTATTGAATGCCTTGGCATAGAGGGAAGTCTTAACCTGGCGCCGAAAAGATAGTAAGGTTGGCGGCAGGCGGGTCTCAGTGGGGAACTTATTCGATAATTGGGGGACTACCACTGAGAAGGCCCTCCTCCTTGTTGCCACCAACCGAGCCTTTCTTGGAGGTGGCAGTCAGAGGAGGGCCCCAGATGTTGAGCGCAGTGTCCAGGTAGATTGCGGTTGGGAGAGACGTTCTGTCAGGTATTGTGGTCCTAAGCTGTGTAGGGCTTTATAGGTTAGAACCAGCACCTTGAATTCGGCTCGGAAGCATATTGGCAGCCAGTGCAAACGGGCCAGAACTGGTGTAATGTGCTCGGACCTTCCGGTCCCTACAATAAGCCTGGCTGCTGCATTTTGCACAAGCTGCAGCTTCCGAACAGTCTTCAAAGGCAGCCCCACGTAGAGGAGAACGCTCCACGCCACTCAGAAGGTCGAGCATGGGGGGCTGCCACCGTGGAGAGCCGAGCCGGCGGAGAACCGAGCCCCCCGAAAGGTTCGTGACCTTTTACACGTAAGATGGGTGCTCTGCCATTGAGCAATGGCCCCCTCCCCTCTGATAAAGAAACCATGGTGTAGTGGAGTGGGAACACTGGGTCCCAGAGCTCTGGCACTTTTTTCAGCTGATCCTAATAAATTAGCTAGTATGCTATGGACTGATTTTCTTTGGGGGTATCTATCTATAATGGATCAACACAGCTGCCTGCATTTTGGGTTGTCCTTGGGGTATGATCATTGGGGCTGTAATGATGAGCGCCTGCACTTCAAAATTTAGTACTGAACTACCATTAAGTAGTACTGTACTAATAAGGAGGAAGTTATCACTGGCTACACGCACAGCGCCTTTCCCTTGCCACTCTGTAACCCCACAGCTAGTCCTGCACACAGCCAGAGTGGATCATGGGGACAATGATCTAAAGACCATGGTGGGGACTGATGGTTATCCGCAATGACTGGGTTCAGGCAACATGATAACCCACACTCAGGGGTTGAGTGTGGGTTGTTGCTGAAACGTGGGTTATTGCTGAAACGTGGGTTGTCTTATCATGTTGTCTGAGCCCACCTGCACTAACATGGCTTCTTAACCACAACCAACCCACGAAGAGAACCCATGGTTGTTATTGGGCTGTGAACTGTGGGTTGTTCACCATGGTTTCTTATCTCAGCTGGGTTCAGACGATAACCCACGGTTCAATGACAACCCACGGTTCAACGACAACCCATACTAAACCCTGAGTGTGGGTTATCATGTTGTCTGAACCTAGTCAGTGTATTAATCCAGAAGGAAAGAGCACTCAGTGGCTTGCAGAGGGATCTGATAGGGGTTTGTACTGGAAAGTGACTCCCACTGGCTTCAATAGGGCTAACTAACTCCTTACTACAGCCTTCTCCAACCTAGTGCCCTCCAGATATGTGGGACTGCAACTCCCAGCACCCCCAGCCAGCTGACTGGTTGGGGATGCTGGAAGTTGTAGTCCGATGCATCCAGAGGTTGGGAACGGCTGCGCTAGCGATAAGCATGTCTTAGCTTTGCCTGCAGTCCAATGTGCCCTGAGCTCGCCTGCTCGTCTGGCCGCCTGCCACACACTGCGCCTCCTCCTTAGTGCGAGCTTCATGGCTTCGCTCTCCCCGTCCAGTCTTCTTAGCACTTTAAGAAAAGGCTGATCCTCCTAAGCCCGCCCCTAACCTCCACGGTCCGCCTCTGACCTCCACGGCCCGCATCCATGGCCCGTCCTAAATGGCTGACCAGGGCATGAATATGTATGCCCTGACTGTGTGAATGAGCCGCTGTCCCCTCCCTCGCTGCCATGCAGAGAGGCTCAGTGTGCATGTGGGTCTCCTCTCAGCTGCCTCCGCCATCGTCGCCACCGGCAGATCCCCGTCTCACATCCCGGCGTGGTCCTGCCACAGAGCGTGCGTGCGGTCTGTGTCCCTTCGGTGCCTGCCCAGGTCTTCATGCTCCCGCCCAGCGCGCTGCGGCCCAGCCCGGCCCATCTCCGTGCTGCCTCTTGCCACCCACCCGTGTGTCAGCTCTGCCATCTCGCCTGCTTGCCTGGGGTTCGGCGCCAGGCAGAGAAATGCAGGGCCTGTCTGGCTGGCTGGTGCTGCTGGTGCTTGGCAGCTGGCTCTGGCTGCGGGCGAAGGGCGCTGTGCCCCAGCCTGATTTCTACCCCTTCAGGCTGGCGCAGGGGGATGTGGCTACCCCGCAGCAAGACGACAACGGCTCTGGGCTCTGGCCCATCGCCGTGAAGTTCCCTTTCTTTGGTGTGGCTCACACAGTGCTCTAGACTACGTCAGTAGTTGCCCTGTCTAAGGGCTAAGGAGAGCGTAGGAGCAGCTCCGCATAGGGCTTGGCTCACCCCCCGCCCCGAGGTTTCTTAACGCGGAGAGTCTTATGAGAAATAAACAAGCTGCATTCAGTTTTTTTACAAAAAATTAAAAACTATATATAGTTTACTAAAAACGGGACAAAATTGACATTTATATTAAAAAGAAGGGATGGTCAGGAAATATGAAAAAAACGGGACTGTCCCTTTTAAAACGGTACGTATGGTCAGCCTAGTCTTGGCGAAGCAGCGAGGTGCACTGTGAAAACAGCAGAGCGAAAAGCTCGAGTAACCGAAAGAGCGTGGAGCTCTGAGGGCCAGTGTCACAGTCCGAAGATGCCAGATCACTGGTGCCTGTCTTGTGCGGCGGAGGGCCTTTTATAGTCCGAAGCTAATACCAAATTGGTCAATTTTGACGGGCTCTGTGTGATGACGTCATCATCGAGTTCCCACGGTCGGGCTGTATGTACTACGTGGGAGTATTATCGAAGAGTCGCCGCGGCCACAATATAGTGAGAGTGCATGTGCTGAATGCCAAGTATTGCCGAGATCCAACGACGAGAACCGTCATGTAAAATAAAAATAAAACTAGGATAAATTAATAAAATTGATTTAGGCTGGTTTATCAAGGATTGATTTGATGTACTCAATCTTTTGATAAATTAATAATTTTTGATTTTGTAGTCCTAAACTGTACTGGTTACATCTCATGACTAACCAGGACAATGTCCAAAAAACCAGTACTGTACTGGTAAAACCAGTACATATGGTCACCTTACTGTAACATGATCTGATTTTGCATAGTTAAACATGGAAATGCACTTTTGTTTTCACGTGTGGTGTGAAATGAGTGTCTTTCAGGAGAAAGGAGCATTTAAGTTGTAGGCCTGTAGTAAAGACAATATGCTTATTATAGACACAAGCACATGCAGGGGCTGCTATGTTTAGTCAGAGCACTTACTCATGAAAGCCAATGGCTCGATTCACACAAAAATCAAATGATTTGCCATTTGTGCCCTAGTCCTGGGCCAGCGCTCTCACCCTTCCTCATCCTCTTGCATGCTCCACTTCCTTCCTTCCCCGTTTCCTGCTTGTGGAAACTAGAGTTTGCCATTAACATCTGACCTGTTCAAACTATGGTTTGCTCAAACCAGAAACTGAGCCCATGGTTTTAAATTCTGGTTTGCAGGCAGACTGTGGTTTGTAAAGCCAGACAAAACTGGAAAACATCCAAAATCGCACTGTGAAAAGGAGAGGCAAGGTCCCAGGATGTAAAAAAGTTTTATTCTGTGGAGGAGTACAATGTGTTTTGGCCCTGTACCATATATTTCTGGGCAGTCTTCAAGGGCTGTACAAAAAGTGGACAATATAACACATTCGCTTACATTTATAAACAAAACATTTTTAAAATATGTTATTAAACTTCATATGCATACTGCAACTGTGCCTATGTATACTTACTTAAAAATTTAAAATGTAGCCTGCAGAGATCTCTGAAAAATATATGTCTCCGAGAATAAATCCTGTGACTGGTGACATGACTAGTAAATAGCAGTTTATATACATTCATTACATACGGTTAAAAAGAATGGGCCAGTTCGCACGAGGTGAAGGTGTTTAATAAGCCAAGGTGGCTTGTTAACCACCCTGCACATGCTGGTTGCGTGCCAGCTCGATTTACATAATTCAGTGTACAATGACAACCCATACTCAACCCATGAGTGTGGGTTATCATGTTGTTTGAACCCAGTCAGTGGGCTGTGCTGTTCGTGCAAACCAGGTCAATGTATAATGTAATTATCACTACATCTGAGATGAGTTAAAGAGAATATATATAAATGGCCACTTGGGACTTTCTGAATGAGTCCTCTGAGACTGGCTCGTGATGACTTCTGTCTTATAGTATTTTCATTTTAAGTCTCTATATCCCTCTGGTTCTGACTCTGTATCTCAACACATGTTCTCCTTGTTTATTGCTCTCACTCCTGTGACCCTGACTTCTGCTATGGTGGACCCTATGTCTGAATCAGTTAGACTGATGTAGTAGATTTATGTGTATAGGTACATCTTGCTTCAAAACAGTCTGTGGAATCCATTTTTTCCCCAAAGTCTCTACCGAAGCTTTGAGTTTTTGTTTTGTTTTTTCATATTCTACCATCTCAAGCCTTGCATTCTGCCATTTTAACCTATATACCATCCATTCTTCCTTCCCCCTTTCCAGTCTAATCCATGAAAACCATTGCATTAGTTTACAAAGATTTCCTATACAGCACCAGCCTGTTACAGAGAAGTAAAGTCCTTGAAAGAGAGAGAGAGAGATGCCAGGTGTTTTACCTACCTTTGTAAATGACTGGTTATTGACATTATTATTGCAGTCACTATTATTATTAATATTATTATAATAGTACAGTGACACAAACTGATTCTAACTTTTTAATATATTTTCATTAAGGCTGACCTGAGAGATGGCAATTACCAAAAGCTAAATGTAGGAAATATAATTTTTAAAATAGAAAATAACTCAGAAAAGTACAAGGGAAGAAATAATTATATAGCTCTAGTATTTTTATTTTATTTTATTACAAGAAAGGCTTTCCACCCACATGCCAGAGAATCAGCCAAAGAATCAGCCTAACACATTTTTAAAACTTACCTGCTGTACGATAAAACAACCTTTCAATTCTGCTGGTTGTCTAAAAATATTAAATTATAAGGCAAGCCAAGGTTAAGACTAATAATGGTAAATACAGTTATTATATTTGTAACTCCAATTAGGTGTCTATAATCCATCCCAGTGCTTGTGGAGGGGCCATGGCTCAGAAGTAGAGCACATGCCTTGAGTGCAGTATGCCTTCATTCTCAGCATCTCCAGTTAAAAATATTTCAGGTTGGGGGCTGGGAAAGGCTTCTGCCTGAGTTCTTGGAGAACAGCTGCCAGTCAGATTAGCCAGTGCTGGGCTAGATGGAGCAATGGTTTGTCTTGTTATAGGCAGCTTCATGTGTTCACTGCAGGAGGCTGCAATGTTCTGATACCCTGTGTCAGAAATAAGCCAGTAGTCATTGTGAAGTCAAAATTGACAATTACAAGCCCACTTCATGCTGGCTGCCAGTTCTTGGATTTATTAGAAGGGATCTAGTTGTTCTTTTCCAGAATATTGTAGCCTTTCTGGAATAATACAGCTTTTTAGAACACATGTTCCAATATCACTTGGTCACAGTACTGATGAATTGTTTTGATTGTGATTTCCTAATACGAAGCTAACTTTTGTCTAACTGCCTATATTCCTGCTTCTGTTTACAGAACAAGAAGATGCAAACAGCAACAAGATTGCACTAAGAAAAATAAGATCTTAGATAGGCAGGCAGACCACATGAGCCCAGTATGTGTGTGTCTCCCTCCCCCTTTTAAGCCCAGGAGTTCTGTGTGGAAAACCATGTGTGTGTGTTTAACTTAGAAATTTTTTTGGCAGAATAATCTAATGTCCCAATCTAGATACCTTTTGAATGTAGTATACATAATTCCACTTTTCCTCACAACTAAAAAGATAGTTGGGGAAAGGGATGTAAGTACTCTGATCTCCTCACTCCCAGCAGGGGTAAAAGGTCTGGGGCTCCATTAATATATCAAGGGGTTGCTATATTTGTGAATTTTGGAATCAGGGCTTCCACTGTACATGCAAGCAAGGCAGCTGGATGCAGTGTATATCCCTCCATCCACTTCACAAACCCACAGTTTCTTGTGCAAACAGTGGAAGAGATCTACAAGCAGAAGTCTAGATCGTCCGTTGCTACACCAGGGCATACAAATAAAAAGCTGCAAAGTATTCATCATGAAAGAGCACATTTTAGTGCAGGCCTGAATGTATTTTTCCTTCCTAATTTAATCCATTTCTCCCCTAGAATCTTATTTCTTATAAATTGATATGTATTACATGATACACAAGAGGAAAGATGTTTCCTATATAAATCCTCACAAAGGCTATTTATTTATTTGGATACTTACAAATCATCCTTCATCAAATGATGGCAAGATGGTAAACAGTAAATATAACTCCCAAAATGGTCATGGAACCACAACCTGTAATTAAAACAATAAAATACAATAATAAAACAGGTATAAAAGGTAGTTTAAAACATCCGCTTAAAAAGCCTGGGCAAATGAAAATTTTTGATCCGGTGCCAAAATGATTGCAAGGCCAGCACCAGTCATACCTTCTTGGGGAGGGTGTTCCATAAATGAAAGACCACAGCGGAGAAAGCTCTTTCCCTAGTTGTTGTACAATGAGTAGAAGGAACCTTGAAAAGAGCCTCCCCTGCAAATCTTAAGACATGGGGTAACAGTGCTACCTTGCTGAGATAATATAGGGTTTAATTCACAAACTCAAGGCCAGTTGGGATGCAATGCCTGTATTTTGTCACCTTTCTATGAAAGCCTGAATATTTATTCAAAGTTTAATTCAGTGCTATCTCTCCAGATCCATTGGCATACATGTGAATTTGCCCCAGGGTGCTGCAAAGCAAGTGTCCCTAACTCGGCTCCTGTGCATATTGTTAGCCCCTTCCCTGGCCTTGCCACATGGCTCACCAGAGTCCCACATGTGCATGGGTCCTTGTATGTGGCAGTGGCAGGGTCCCTAACATCACCTCTGCTCCTAGGCTCCATAAATCCTCTGGGTGGCACCTGCTTAAATGCCATACAGATAATCTGTGTATATAAGACCTGTTGGAACTCTGCATAGAGGGAGTATGTAGTGATAGAAGCTCCTAACCCAAACCTCTTAGAGTGGGACCTTCATGGAAACACAGACATATGGAAAAGCAAAGCCAAGAAACCTGTGAGAATAGATAGATGCATGATCCAGAAAGATTAAAGAGTGTGTTAGAGTGCTGACACCCTCAGAGGAACTGAGAAATGCAAATTTATAGTGACATTCTCCTCAAATTGAGATATAAAGACACAGTTCCAAACTATCCATATTCATATGCTGGCAAAGAATGGCCATTCTGTACAACACATGTCAAAGCATGTGTCTCATGGGTGCCTGCCTTTGCTTAAGCCGGTAATCTTCCTTCCTAGGAGTGTTGTGTGTGTTAGAGAACTGCTATGCCAATAAGCCCATTTTTGGTAGAATTGTGTATGCAGATCATAGTTCCTGGAAGTTTTCGCATGATCTTTGACAGCATTTAACTGAAAAGATTAATATCTGAAACCCATGCAGAACTTTTTTCTTGGATAGCCACTTTTGCTGAATCAATCATTGGGGTCTAGGCCTTAGCCTTCATTTCTGCCATCCTTGATATGTAATTAATATAGCAAAATGATATTAATCCTAGTTGCCTACTAAGGACTTGTCAGCATCAACCTAGGGATGTGTCTGAAAGAGAGCATGAGAATATTTTAAAAATAGCCCTGCTAGATCAAAACAAAAGTCCATGCAGTCTAGTACTTTTTCCTCTGACAGCAACCATCAACCATGCCTCTGCAGGGAGGTGCTCATAAGCCAGGGCAAGATGAAGGTGATGGCCATCTCCTGTTTATCCCCTGCATGCGGTCCCTGCATAGAAGGAGCCTGTTGCTACTCATCACTAACAAGACTTCACTGTTTTCTCTATCCCTAAATACGGTAGCACCAGCACTGTGAGAACAACAGTAGCTATTTCTGCACTGATCTATTGTGATCACAAAGGAGATCTAGTGCTCCTCCACTCCCAATAATCAACATTGTAGTCGTGATCTTTTGGCCAGCGCCATTGCATCGCCATTGCACCAATGCATTGCACTGACCATTGTTAAAAGTCAGGGGATAACTAGCATTCCTCCCACTCCACAAAAAACACACAAAAACCCTTGGTGCAATCCTACGCATGTTTAGATAGAAAGAAGTCCTACAACTCCCAGCATTCTAGAAGTTGTAGGACATTTTTATGTCTAAACATGCATAGGTTTGCACCCTTAGATAAGTACAGTATTTGTACCCATAAGCTAATATAATTGTATATATTTGATAAATTTGTTTATAATAATTGTATTCCATTATGAATGAACGATTAATAATTAATTAAGGTTATTTCCCCCCCCCCCCAAAGAACCCTATGACAAATATCTCGCCATAACCCTTCTCAGAACAACAAAAGACTCCTCTGTTGGAATAGGCTTGGCCTGCAGCATGCCTTTGATTTTTCTGATGTTATGTGACCCATGTGACCAATTAAGTCTGATGATCAAATGCTTTCAGGCAGTAACTTGGGGGAACGGTTACTAATTATGTATAGCCATGTAAGTGTTGCAGAGTGACAGAACAAAGACTATGGAGTTGGAGAAAAAGCCATACAAACAACCCAGATGTACAACAAAAATGGCCTATGATGGTCAAATGACTCTCTTTCAAGGACATGCAAAAAGAGAGGGAACTCTCTTCAAGTCATTTGGTTCATTTGGTATCAACTTTTCTTTTTTAAGTTCCGGATAGCAGTTTGGTTGTTTTTGTTTAATCACTTTTCCAATTTTCTTTTCTCTTCCCCTTTATGTTGGCCATTTTTCACTGACTGAATTTATTAAACATATTTGACAAAAGAAGTGGATTCTGTACATATTGTAGCACAGAAGAGGCGGAGGAGGTTCACAATACATTATTCATACTCTGTAAATGTTTTAAGTGGGAGAAATAATGTGGAACTGGTAAAGTGGACTGTGCACATCATACACAAGCAAAACATTTTTATGTTTGATATTGAAGAGGAGAGATACAGCAAGCTAGAGGAGTAGAATCCTAGAGAGGCACTAATGCGTGAGTATTATCCCTTTGCAAAGTAATGGTATTTCATGATGATAGGAGCAGGTTCGTTAACGTTTTGTTCATGGTGTCACTCTGTGATGTTTTCAGATAGAAGATGCATTGAAATTGCCTTTGTTCAACTATATTTCCTTATACAGACGTTGATAGGGTTTATATGTAACCCAAGGAGCTTGCTTCTGAAAATTGGTAGGACCTTGCTAATAAAGCTGTAAGCAGTCTCCTGTAGTTGGACCATGGAACTTCCTCCCAAGGGAGGTCAGGTTAACTCTGTCCCTCTTGGGTTTTAGATAGGCAGTGAAAACGATACAATTTCACCAGGCTTTTGGCTTTGAAAACAGTTTTGGCCTGTTCTAAAGAAAATTTTGTTTTGTGATTTGTTTTTATTCTGTTCTGATTTTATGTAATTGGATTTTATGCAATTGTATATTGCTTTGAGAGCCCTGGTGGGCTGAAAAGTGATTAATAAATATTTTAGAAGAAGACAAATAATAATAATAATAATAATAATAATAATAATTATTATTATTATTATTATTATTATTATTATTATTTTATTTAATTTCTCAAGAGGGAGCACTCTAAACCCACCAGCCACACACACAGATCTTAGGAGTAGGCTCCAGTTTTCCAGGTTCAAGAACTTTGGTCTATAATGCTCTAAATTTGCTACTACAGTCATGCCTTGGATTGAGAGCATAATTCGTTCTGGAAACGTGCTTGTAATCCAAAACACTCTTATATCAAAACGAAATCCCCCCAAAAAAATTTGTACAGAGATTTTTAATTTAAGCTGTACTACAGTACTTGTATTGCAAGACGTTGCTTGTATATCAAGTAATCAGTAAATAAATAAATATTTAAAAATGTGCTTGTCTTGCAAAATGCTCTCAAACCAAGTTACTTGCAATCCAAGGTATTACTGTACTAAAATTATTTAGTTGCTTCTCATATACTTTTGAGTCTAGTGCAGTTTGTTAATTGCTTCTCTCCTGCTAGGGGTACATTATGATCTGGATTAATGAGGATCCTGCTGCCATAAAAGTGATTGGGATGGATGACCTTCAGTTCCTTTCATCTCCTATATGAATGTGTTGCAAGTTAAATGAATTTATTGCAAGTTTACAAGATAATATTTGCAATTCCAGTTCTTTGCTACTTGTGTGGCACAAAAATACATTGAACTAAGACATGTTTTTAAAGTAGGTGCTTAAGTAGAACATCTTGCTTAAAGGTGGATGGATACCATCTTGTAGAGTGCCAAATTCAAGTTTGGAGAAGCTCTCGGGCTGCATTCCAGTGGTGAGTGGGGTTGAAAGCCATAGGGCTGGGGCCAAAATACCAAACAGTACTAGCATCTTTTAGCTTAAAGCTCTTACTGACAGTAACTACTGTATGCCTTAGGGAAGGCATTTCTTCAACCTTTCAGAGCAGGGAAAAACCACACAAAAGCTGGGAAACCTTTGGTGGTCAGGGGAAAGGGGGTGGGGCCATCTGGGAGACCCCCCCCCCCCCAGAGGACCAGATTAGGCCTCCAGGCAGGCCAAATTTAGTCCTCAGGCCTGGAGTTCTCCAACCCTGTTATAGAATAACACTTCATGAGAAATTGCATAGTATAGTTTCCACTGCTAGTCTAGGGACTTATTCACTGGTTTATTATAGCAGGTTTGATGTCATATCCTATGGAGAAACTAAGCCAATGGAATCTTTTGAGATTCTACCCAAGGCATGCATTCTGTGAGCAAGAGTGGCCCTACCATGATTAGGCAGAGTGAGGTGGCTTTTAAAAAAAAATTTAACACTTCTAAAAGCCCAGGCTTCAGTGGTGCAGCAGCAGCAGCAGTGGCGGCAGAGCTCTAGCTACCACCATCCTTCCTTCCTAGAGATACCAGGAAGAAAGTATTACCATGGCCAGAACAACTTTGCTGCTGCTGAAGTGCAGATGGAAGTACAAAAAACAGAAAAGAGAGAGGAGGAGATAATAAGCCCCCCTGCCATTGTAAACCCTCTTCTCCCCACAAATGGTACAAATCACTGTGCACACACACACCTTCTACTCATTCTGGGATTTGTCTCAAAATGCTCCCCTAAAAAGTGGGCAAACCCTGAAACAGGGAGAAAGGCAACCAGCCCTATTACTTATACAAATAAATGCAGAAAAGTTTGTGGCAATTATTTATATGTGTGTCTGTCTGTCTGTCTGTCTGTCCCCAAAGGCCCCAAACAGACAAAGCTGTCCTTCCTGGTAGGAAATCTTCTCTGCTGGAGTCTTAATAAATCTAGCCTGTGGGGAGAAGCCACAACCAGGAGAACCTAACTTCTCTTTTATCAGTTGGGATACATGGACGACTGTGGATTCTAGTTTGTCATATGTGTATTGTAGTCAAGGAAAATCTCATTGTTGCAGGAAATTAAGCATTAAAACAAGATGTTTCTGTATTGCTGCAGTGCATCTTCTGAAAGTCCTTTGGTTCTTCTGTCATCCTGTGGTGAAGGCCTCTAGTAAATGAAAATCCCAGTATCTCTATACAAATATAAAATGGAAGGTGAGGGGAGAACTACATCTTTTTCCAAATCAGACTCCATAAATATCTTCCTTTCAACTTTTGGTAATACGTTTTCACATCAAGTTGGGTTCAGCTTCCCACTGGAAACACCACTAATCCAGCTGTTAGTATTCAGGGTGAGGTGCATTGCATTTCAAGTACAGTAATACCTTGGATTGCAAGTAACTTGGTCTGAGAGCGTTTTGCAAGACAAGCAAATTTTTAAAATAAACTTTGACTTGATAAACAAACGACGTTGCAATACAAGTCGTAGGGATGTAACCGCTCGCCTCGAGCGGGCTGAAATCGGCCCCGCTCACGCCCGCCACAGACTCGCTTTGATATAAGAGTGTTTTGGATTACAAGCATGGTTCCCGAATGAATTATGCTTGCAATCCAAGGTATTACTGTATATAGTCATTAATGCAATCAGAATGTGTTTTTTTTCTTTCTTAATTTTTCCCTTTTGTTTTCTTTCCTAATTATTTGAACTCTTCCACCTTCTTCTAAAGGTGTCAGTTTTGGTACTCATTCTGCTTGTTGCTTTGTATTTAAGCATTGCTGTGCCTGCCTAGCTTTTTTCATGAGAAAAAGCCAGCATTCCACCACCATTAAGGAAGAAACTTCTCTAAGTATTAAAATGAATTATTTAGACTCTCCTAGTCTTTTTAATTCAGAAATCATGAATGGGCTCCAGGCTTGGAATACAGTCATGCCTTGGATTGAGAGCATAATTCGTTCTGGAAACGTGCTTGTAATCCAAAACACTCTTATATCAAAACGAAATCCCCCCAAAAAAATTTGTACAGAGATTTTTAATTTAAGCTGTACTACAGTACTTGTATTGCAAGACGTTGCTTGTATATCAAGTAAAAAATAAATAAATATTTAAAAATTTGCTTGTCTTGCAAAATGCTCTCAAACCAAGTTACTTGCAATCCAAGGTATTACTGTACAATGCTGAATGAAATAAAGATGTGTCAGTCGGAACAACTAGCTTCAGAAATCAGTCTATATATATCTAAAAATTCTTCTTGAGGATTTTAACAGTGCAGTGCTTATCATTTTGCTATTTTCTAGTAGTAAAACTTTCAAACCGAACATGTGTCCCTTTCTTTTTTAAAAAGGAAAGAAATAAAAACTGGTTAGAGGTAGGCAGACAGATAATTAAACTTCAAACACTGACACTAAAAAAAAGTCTTGCTGCTTTTTGTTTAGGCTTTCAAAATGCAGCAGCTTAATGCTTCCATTGTATGGAAGGGAAATATGCTAATTTGAAGCACATTTCCCATCAGAATCCCTTTCAGTCATGTCATAGTTGAGATATGATTGATGATAAAAGAGGAAAGAATGGAGAGGCCTGTATTATGAGAGCACTGCTGTTCTGTTATTATGCATTGAGAAGGAGGATGAATAGAGCTGAAGAGTTCAGTCACCCATGAAGACCCATGGCCTGTTGGCTGCTCAGGGATGAGTGGGTTCTCATGGACTAGTCCGTTCTTCCTTCCCGACTGGCTCTTCTGGAAAACTTTCCTTCTCAGACACCCATATTGGGGGCCTCCTCCACAAACCTCCCTAAAATACAACAGAACATGTACAATTAACTCATTAAGTTTATGAGGGGGCAAAGTCAGAAATAGGAGACCTACCGTAACCTGGGCCACTAGCTTATTGGCCTAAGGTTTGCCTAACAAATGGAAAGGTTTTATATCCAGATTTGATCAAATGGTTGTGGCCACTCAAGACTAAGGAAGCTTCATGCATAGCTGACTGGGGGATTCTGGGAGCTGTAGTCAAACACTGCTGGAGGGTACCAGGTTGGAGAAGGCATATATAGAAGATATAGATATAGGTATGTCTGCTGTCCTAGGGCAAACACATTCTCCTCAGATGTCCTGTGTATATGAGCATCTGTGTTTATATTGCAGCATAGCTGCAGACATGCCTTGTCTCCTCTAGTACACATCTTCTCACCTTTCCAGAAATGTGTATGTTAGGAGTATTTGGGGCCATACAGAGAACTGATGTGCTGACATATGTGTTTGACATCAATATCATATTCTTTTTTAGGAGAGAGCTTTGTTTAGTATGAAGAATTTGGTGATGCTTGAACATAGCTTGAGCACCAGAGAAAAACTGCCCTACCTCTGCTGGACTTGCTTGTCTACCTCATAGACTGGCTGCACACTCTTATTAAAGGCAGCATCTAAGAAAGAGTGGAGCAGGATCAGATCCAGCTGCTTATGTAGCAGCTTACTCCAGATCATGGGGTAATGGGGAAGGAAGGAGGATGCGTAGGTGCCATAGCTTTGTGCTATAGTAATAACACAATGGGATAGATCCAGACTACCTGAAGACAAAACTCCACTCACAGGACTCTCCAGCTTGAGGAAGGAGCAGGGAGGGAAAGTGGCTGTTACCAATTCTCCCTAACTCCTATGCTTCCTGAAAATCTGCTCCAGAAGGCCGGGGGACCGTCCAGAACAGTGTAGGAGGTGGCGCTGGAGGCTGCATTGGGAATCAGTGAAAATCACCTCCCCACTTTCTCCAGCAGGAAGATTTGCTGGATCTTCGTCCCTTCATAGAAGGGCAAGCCTGGATCCAATCCTATGTCTTTTCTACCCTGATGGTGACTGGGTAAGCTGTTGTATCAGCCAATGTACTAGAACTATTGCATCCCCTTTTTCTCCCCACCCTGGGCTTGTATAGGGTGAATGACAGCCTGCATGTTTGATATGATGATGAGCAAAAATCTTCAGCTTACACTGGCTCAGCTTGTCGGAGCTGGAAAGCTAAGCAGGGTCAGGCCTGGTTATTACTTGGATGGGAGACCCCTCCTCTAGTTTCCTGCACTGAGCAGGGGGTTGGACTCAATAGCCTTGTAGGCTCCTTCCAACTCTATAATCTATGAAATCTATGAAAGACCCAAATTTAAAATGGAGCAAAATCATAGAACTGGCCTAGACATTACACATGCGATGATGACCAACATCCCTGTCAAGTTCTCCACCACTGCCTGTATTATTTAGAACTTAATGTATGGGTTCTCGCTGTCATGTTCTTAGTTTCCTTGTTCATTTGGGAGCAGAGGGCAGGAAAACTCATTTGACTGAATCAGACTTAGTTGGACTTAGGTCCCATTAAAATCAACACATATTTGGCCCATTTAATGGAACCCATGTTCAACTAACTTAATCTGGACCCAACCCATTATGTGCTGGTTGTGTGTCATGGTTGTAAATGACATTAGGAAACTTACTATCAGACTTGCCAAAATGCTACTCTGAGAGGAGTTAGAAGTTAGTGATCCTCAAATTGGCTCTTCAGCTGACCGATAAAGACACCAGATGCAGAAAACAAATAGCATAAGTGTTCATGAATGAATTACTAACTGGCAATGTAAGCTGTATATGCTAAAGACAACATGCACTGATGCAGGTATAATAGCCACAAGTTTTGAGTAGATTTGTTTTGTGTGGCAGGACAGCATTTAAGTGGCAATAAGGGAATAAAACCATTATAATTTTGCCATTGGTTTTAGTGGAAGGTCAACTGTACTTAAAATACAAAAGCGGATAATGTGCAGACTGAAGATGAATGCAATTTTCCCCCTTCTTGTTTAGACACTTTTGGACTCATGTTGAGTTTCCCAAGGGAAGGGTTGACAACCTATGTGTAGAGCAGACAAAATGTTAGAAATAAATACTATCGGCAGTAATCCTGCTCTGGCACTGCAATTTACTAGACAGCCAATCTGGGGATGCAGAATCAAGGCTGCTACTCTTGTCCTCGAGTCACCCTACAGTGCTTTTGTGTTCAGGTTCATTGTGTATATGAGATCCCCTGCTGTTCCTAGAATTGACAGTGCTTAGGCAAAATGTAACAGACTAAACATGCACATTTCTTTGTTTCCATCACTTTAAGATGCACTTTAAAATATTTTCTTTTAAATGTAGATTGTAAAAATCACCTTGAGCACCAAAGATCCCGCTTCACTGATGTGTATGGTACAGAGTGGTGAAGTGAGTGAAAGAGAGCTACAGTGGTGAAGTGAGTGAAAGAGAGCTATCAGCCTTCAGCCTTCAGCCTTCATTGCTCCTGAACAGCATTCTCAAGGGCATTGTGAAATGCAGAAAGAACCGCTACTTTCATGTATGCACAGGATTCCAGTAGAGGCACTACCTGTGCCTGGGTTTCTTTTGCAGGGTGTGGGAGGAGAAGAGAATGGAAGCTTGAAAGAACTCTGCCTCGTTTGAAGTTGCCTGACACACAGACATAGTAGATTAACTGATGTGAAACTTAATAACACATCCGTGCTAGTGGAGAATACAGCGATAAATTGGGAGCGTGTAATCCAGTATTTTAGTAAAGAATTTCTGAAGAATATTTAAAGTGAGGGAAGAGTGACTAGAAAAATGCATATTCTGATTCAACAGATGGAATATAGGTCAGCCTGCCATTTTTGTATGATAACTAAATCATACTTTTTAAAAAGTGGAACATGAAGTAAAAATGGTAGAAATCGGGATTTTTCGACACAAATCTCTCTAGGTCAGGGATTTTAATTTGCTGCAAATTAAAAATAAAAAGTATGCAATCTAGAAAAACCGAGCCTTGCAAGATCTCTGCAAGCACAGTAAATTGTGTTATAAATTATACAGCTGGTATGTGATCTAATGAAATCGGGTTTGACTTCTAAGAGACACACTCCAGTATTGGCAGTAATTGCTTAGACAAGACAGAGCTGCCCACATTAGATCTGGTAAAATTCACTAGGTAGGAGACAGAAAGATGGGGCAGGGGACCTTGGACTGGAGGTCTGTATGGAACAAAATAAAGCTGTAAAGTGCTTGGGATGTGGGGAGAGGGAACAAGATAGCTTAGGGATTTTATTATATGAAATAGTATATAAGTATTAGAAATCAATCAGAAGCAAGGTGAAATCTACACGTAACAAAGTTTGATTCATTCCAGGAGAGAAAATGTTTGAGGTGCTAAATACAGGTATTTGTAGCACTGAAATGTAAACTTTACTTGTTTACATTTCAGAGTACAGACAGCATTCTACCAGACATGGGAAGGCATTGAAGGAAACCATGTTCTGAATCTGTAATGTACCTGGGGCTTAAAGAATAAGAATTCATTTAGATGTGATGCTAGAATATGGTTTAACACAGCCTTCCACAACCTGATGCCCTCCATATGTGTTGGACTGCAACTCCCATCATTCCCAGTCAGCATAGCCATTATGGAAATTGTAGTCCAACATATCTAGAGGGCACCAGCTTGGGGAAGGCTGGTTTAGCGTTACATGAATGAACCTGGGCATGCCTCAGTCTTGTACATTTGTCCCCTCTCTTTCTCCTCCAGCACAGCCACATGGAGGAGAATGGAAGCTTTCACTTCATTTTCAATTAACTGCAGTTTAGTGTTATGTCCAAATCCAGACAAACTGTGGTTAGTCTTATCTATGGTTTATTGAAACAAGACAACTTCGAACCATGGTTTATGCAACTGACTTGGTTCAATAAACTGTAGGCAAGATTAATGCTATATCACAGTTAATTGAAAACAGAAGTGAAAGCTTCCAATCCCCTCCTCGTGGCTGCACTAGAGAAAGAGAGGGCAAGGAGATGTGGGCACAGGCTCACTCAGGCTCAATAAACCATGGTTTAGCATTATGTCTGAATGAAGTGGAAGAGTTCTGTCTCTGGGAATTAGTCCCTGTAGGCATAGCAAAATAATGGTTATGTTTGCAGAAAATGACAATCCAGGATTCCTGGCATACCGTGAACATGCAGTGTGTAGTGTTACTCTTGGACCTTGGGCCAGTCTCGTGTGCCCACTCTCTCATACCTGCACTTGCCCCCCTCGCTAACCTACCTCACAGGATTATTGTGAGAATAAGATGGGATGGGAGAATCATGTATAGTACAATGTATACCATCCTGAACTCCTTGCTTGGAGGAAAGGAGGGATAAAAACACATTTTCACCACTCCATTGACTTGTATGGGACTAGGGCAAAGTGGCTGCAGCCTGCAACTAGGAATGTGCTTGCTACACCTTCCCCAAGCATGCACTCCAAACCCTCCCCTCCATTACACACGTTTTGCATGAAGAAAGTCTTGAGTTCAGTCCCCAGCATCTCTAGGGGAGAATCCTGCCTGGAACCCTGGCGTACCACTGTCAGTCAGGGTCGACAATACTGGGCTAGATGGACCAAGGGCCTGACACAGTATAAGGCAGGTTCCTATGTTCCTACATCTTTATATCAAATTGCTAATCTTGGATATCTTAATGGTGTGTGTGTGTGTGGGGGGGGGGATATTGTTGGTCCACAGACATAATTGTAGGTACACAGCCTCTGTGGGGCTGGGCACTGCAGGCTACAGTGGAGAAGCAGTTCTGGTCCAAGATGGCAGAAGCCCCTTTGAACTGTGTGTTGTGTGTGTGGGGAATATCACAGTTATTAAAAGGTGACTGTCAGATGCCGCCCTCTCCTCCTTCCACAGACAGGCTGGTCAGTTGCAGTTCTAATCAATTAGCTTTTATTATGTAGAAATTACAGACAAGCAAGCACAGACTAGAATCCTCATACAAACAAAGTATCAAAGCCAGCATAGCTTAATGTGAGTCCTCTAGGCTCTAGTGGGTTTTCCAAGTTACAGCATCATAAAGGAACTAGGCTCTAGTGGGTTTTCCAGGTTACAGCATCATAAAGGAAAGATGACACGAAATTAGTCTGGAGGATTACTACCCTTCCTGTTCAAGCCCAACACTCAGCACTCAGGACAGGTCCTTCCACATGGTGGCATCTCTGGTGGCCAATTGCTTAGAATCTTGCATTACGCTACATTGCTCCTCCCTCTTCATTTGACGCCTAACTCTTGGATTCCTGATTCCCACTACCACCTCCTCCCCTTCATTAGAAGCCTGCTTTCCCACAGTTTCAGAAGGGACTCCTTGGTTATCCCAGCTATTCTCACCTATCTCCTGCTCCTTGACTCTCTGACTCCTTGGCAGCGTCTCCACCCCCAACTCCCAGTCTGAGTTAGAATCAGTTCCCAGGTCTTCTTGAGGTGCCTCTGCAGATGTGCAGGGCCCAATCCCAGTAGTGACAGAACTGCCTGTCCAATTGCCTTCAAGGTTAAGCCAAAGATGCCAAACCACTGATACTAGTTTTTAGAATTGTCTTTACATTCTCTATGTATGTGAGTGAGTGAGTGAGTATTCTAGACCTGTTCTACTTCCCCCTCCTATCCCCACACATTGGTTTGTTCTTCCTTTTTAAAAAATAGAAATTTGAAGCAAAGGATGTGGGAGGCAATCCTCATGTTGATATTGACACTTTACGGGTGTAATCCTATGCATGTTTAGACAGGAAAAAAAAGTCCTACAACTCCCAGGATGCCCTAGTCAGGCTCACTGGGGAATGCTGGGCATTGCATGACTTTTTTCTGTCTAAACATGCATAGGATTGCACCCTAAAATATTTAGGTGGAGAGCATCAGTACTAATCAGCTAATAACACACTAGCTTGTGCTCATTGATATATGTATATCTCTGTAAATTTGAAAGAATGCTATTCTGATGTCATGACTTGCTTCTCTGAGAATGATGTTGACTGGCTGGCATTAAAAATAAATACTTGGTTTCTGTTGATGGCAAAATTCATAAAGTTGGCTGGTTTTCATATACATTATCCTGTAATATTGCCCTGTAATACACATGAATTATTTCAAATATCTTGATTTAAAAAAAAAAAAAAGATGTTAAAATGTGCTCCTTCTCTTTTGTTACTAGTTCTCTCTTATATCTATGGCTTGCCCCATATTCTCCAAATTTCTTCTAAGTTTTGTGTCACTTGCTTTCAATTTGGGGCTTTTCTACACGGGGCTGTTAATCGAGGTACCTACTTTTGGTTTTGTCGCAGCATTAAAATCTGAGCTCTACACAAAGGGCTCTTCCTTTCCCGCTTTTCCACTACACAACCTCTAGGTGGAGCTGCGCTATAGTGGAATAGCTTAAATACACAAGGAGAAACAGTGCCATTTCCCCCATTCTAATATAATACCCCATTTTCCCCATTCTAAAAAACCCTGGGAAAGTGCACTGAAAAACTGAAGCAAAACTGAAGGACCACAAAATCATCTAAAGAGCCCATGAACAACCATGAGTAAGGAATCATGAGCACACAATAAATGCCTCATGTAGAAAAGCTCTTGGTGTGGTTTAGGTATGGTTTGCCAATGCCATTTTGTGACCAGCCTACCTGCCATAAGCTAGCCCTGTTAGCATTGTGTTTGAAGGGGGAAATGGATAAGGACTCTTTCTGGAGGTGAAGTGTAGGGGGAAATATACAGATATAGTGATGTATTGTACAGGGTTGCTATGGATGCTTTCTGCCTGGAAGAGAGCTGCTGTTTACATCTCAAGTTCTAGATGTTAAGGTCTTTGCACTTGTCATATGATGCAATGAAGTGGTAGAACAGTATTTTTAAAAATGAAATTGGATTCTAGGAATAAAAAAAAATGGGTTTCTCATAGAGAAGACTACAGTGTGAAGCTATATCACACTGTTCAGGTAATGTGATACTTTGCCTCGCATACAACTTCCCAAGGCCCTGAACCTACTTTTGGAAAACTTACATCTGCTATTGAAATGGGAAAGTGAAGAGATGTTTTGTACTCGGGGATGCAAAAATAGGGCCCCCGGGCCCCAATCAGATGAATTTTAAAAGAAAGAAAACATCCATGTGGTTGTATCTTGTTGAATGCTTTCCCCAACCTCACACCCAGCAGGTATGAGGAAATTCTGGTGAAGACAGATGGGAAGAGGAGTCCATGTTTATGAAAAATGTAAAGATGAAAAGTCACTTTGCTATTTTGCACAGGAGTCATTGTGGTGAAACAGGAAGGGATATAAAAGTGTTCTCCCTTGTGGACTGAAGTGCTGCTGTTCCCTTAACCTAATTGTGCCTAGTGCCTTAGCCTAATTGTGTCTAGAGAGGAAGCCCCTACTCATGGAAACCTAGCATGACAGGAGTGCACTTATGAGCATGCTCTCTGCATGCAGGAAGTTTATGACTCTGGGAATATGTTCAAACATTCCCCTTGAAATAAACACTTATTCTGGTTTTCCATCATGTGTATTAAATTTGAGATTGCAGTCCTTTTAGGAGCTAAAACTTCTGCTTTGGATTTTGATTTCCATTCCCAAATACCAAACAAATAAGAGACTGACAAAAAAGATGTTTGGATTTGCAAAAATCTTCAAACCAGCATCTATTACATGGGGCAATGATGCACTATACTTGGTCAGGGCCTGCTAAAATTTGCCTAGGCCTGGACAAATCTTTTTTGAAAGGACAAATTTATTGGACACTTTAAGTGAGCACCATCCTTTGACAAACTGGGTATCTTCTTTTTTAAAAAAAACATCTCGGATGCCGTGTCATTTACTGAAATCATTCTGTAGTCTTTTAAAGCTTACGGTTAAATAGAGATGCTCTTTTGCAAATGACAGGCTGAGGCTAACATTAGGAATCACATTGTGAAACCTGAGATGTTATACACCTATTTGTATTTTCACCTGCACATCTATATTCACTGATCTGAATTTGTGTCATAATGTTTAACTACCCCAGGGTTGTGAAAAGCTTATCACTCTGCTATAATCACCGGCACCAATGTATTTATTTTGTGGGCATACATGTGCAAATAATTGAGTTTAAATCCTTAAAGTCAAAAGCTAAAGTGCAGGAAATGGGCACATGCTGTTGTTCTGTGTAAGAACAGAGGGCATGTGGAATAAATCAAAATTCAAAAATCCTATAATAATAGGATCTCATGGGAGAGGGAGCCAGCCTTGTTGTTTGATGACACAGACTCTTTAGAGATGGCGTATGAAGAGGGGCGAGTGTCATCGCTGAGTCATGCAACAGGAGGGGGCTCCTTTCACTCCTTCAGATGCTGCCCCTTTTCTGATGTCACAAATCTATTCTTCACCAGAGAATTGATTTAACATTCATAGGGAGAAAAGGAAAGTGGGAAGCATGCAAGAGAACTGACTGGGAGGCTAGCTGGTTCTTCAAGTTCCCACTGCAAATACACAGAGAGACGGGAGACAATTGAGCACAGCGCTGTGATTTTGTAACTGAGCGGGTCTCTGATGTATAGCTGAGTGTTTCCTGGCAAAGATCTTTATGGACCAATAGGCAGATCAAAACTGAAACTGACAAGACTTGTGCATTTTGGAAAAAGAGTGAAATCTACTGTAGTGAGGAACTGAGCCACTCAATCACTGCAGCGGCGGTAAATAAGAGACAGAAGGGAAGGAAGAAAGAAGGGAGAGAGAGTCTTTGCTGGGGGCGGGGAGTGAAAGCATTTTTGGTGGATGGTATAAAGCCAGCCATGGAAACTGCAGCAGAGGAAAATACAGAACAAAGCCAAGAGAAAAAAGGTACCCAGAGGACCAAACAATAGAATTCTTAAATCTTTTTAAGAACCTTCAGTGAAAGATTTAGGCTGTGTTTGTCACTCTCTTTAGAGCAGCGCTTAAATGATCATTATTGCATCTTCTAGCTTTCAGTGGTTTTTACTCTGTATGACTTGACAGCAGATTAACGGAAAAGCCATCTATCCCTTCATCTCTGTGTTGGCATTTTCAACCATCTCCAACCCCATGAAAAAGCTGTACTGTGTGTGTTTTAGGAGTATACAGAGAAATAACCCTGTGTGTGTACGTGCATGCCTTGTTCGTACATTTTGAGTTTGATGGTAGGGCTTTCTGACAATCCAGAATTATAGTAACATGAAGCTTTCTGTCAATGTAGAATTGACACATATAGCTCTTTTTCAGCTTTTATTGTATAGCACCTATATCTTGCATTCTGTAGTATAATGGATGGGGAAGGAGAATACCGGTAGATCAGTAATATGGAAAAATAGATGAATAAAGTGCACCAGAGTGATTGGAAAGAAGTGTTCCAAAACATAGATTTACCAACCAGAAAATGGAGTGTGGCAAGAGAATAAATTTGGATGATGCTGGCGATTTATTGTTCTAAAAGTTGAATGCCACACAGGATAAATTTACAAAGTTCATAACTTGCATTGATATACGGTAATTGATTACCTTTCTCTGTAGAAAGCTAGTGAAAACTTTGCAGCTGTTTATTGTTTTGTAAAGCCGCTGAGTTAAGAGGGAATAAGCATACATTACTGGATGGAGGATTGCATTCAACATTAATAATTTCTGTTGTATGAATCAGTGCAGGACCTATTGTGCATATTATGTGTTACTGGTGGCATAAGTCTGTACAGCTCCTTTTAAAGATTGCTTCATAAGCAATTGTCTTTTGAATTGCCAAAATACAATTAACATTTTTGATTACGTGAGTTGAATAGTAAATTGTGTACCTTTTAGGCTGGGAACAAAGTATATTTAGAAATTGATTTCCTTTGTATCAGTGAAATTTCCACACAGATGGATTTAGGACTGGGGTGTCAGGCATATCAGGATTTTTTTCACCATCACCCCACCCTTGCAAAGAAAGTTTAATTGGAGAGATCTGAAGCACTGCTCAGATTTTAACAGTCAATCTCTGTGCCATGTCAGACTCCTATCGAATGTTCCCTTAACTTCCTTCTGTTCCAAACCCCCTGCAACTTGGGGGGTTTATTATCTAAAGTCCCCTTAGGCACATTGAACTACTTTGAGATCATGGTCCATTTCATGGTGACATTTCATGGTGACTATGGAGTGTGTTTTCCTTTAACATCCTCTGAGCTTAGGGAATTGCTCTAGGTTTTACCTCTAATTTTACTATTGTATCCTGACTTGTTTAGTTGATGGACTCCATGGAGTTATTTGGATATATGTCATTTGCCCTAATGGTCCGCAAGGATGTAGCTTATAGTTAAGTCTTTATAAGCAAGTGAAAGCAGACATTGTAATTCATATTCTCTAGTTGCCTCTTCCAGAATCACTTTATTCTTCACAGATTAATAAAATATGAAATGCTTTCCCCCAAATAAAAAGCAGACCAGATTCTGTCTGCTTATGTTTTTCATATTAATTTGAAAGAAACTTACTTCCATTTGCATGGCTAAATTAAATAGCCAATCCAAAGTCTAATTGAAATTAATGAGACATAAGTGCTTAACGAGGCTTTGAAATCCTATAAATTTTTCAATGGAATTTAAGTAAGCATAATTTCTCTGGATTTTCCTTTAGATTTTGTTTGTAGTATTTAACACCCAGAAATCTTTAAGGATATTGTTCTGTTTTCTTTGTAGTATTTATTATTTACAAGATGCACAACTTTTTGGTACTTCAGTGTGTATAGGTAAATATAATACATGTGGAGATAAATCAAATAAATAACCCTTTCAAACTGAAAATCTGCTTCTGATTTTCTAAACTTTAAAAAAGTAATGCAGATTCCAAATACGATGAGGCTTAAAAAAGAAGAAGATACAAATATATTTTGAAAACCTGCCTAGGTGTGCAATAATTCTTATGCTTTTTAAAAAAAAAATTGGTCAGCTCTACAACAGTGAACCTGTTGTTGGCGTGTGATTTAAAATTCAAATGTTGAACAGAGAAACATCCACATCATTTATCTTGTGTATGTTTTAAACATCCTCTTCTATGCCAACAAAACATTCGCACATTTGGGGTAAAATCCTATTCCATCTACATCAGCCTTCTTCAACCTGGTGGCCATGCTTGCTGGGTATGATGCGAGTTGTAATCCAAGACATCTAAGCACCAGACTGTGGAAGGTTGATATACACCCATGGGAGTTTTGCCATTGGTTTAAATGAGAGGTGGATTGAACCTATAGGTTTTTTTCCTAGCAGTCAAGGAACCTAGAGCAATTTTAACCCCCAAAGTGCTTCCTTTAACTGTCGAAAAGCAATAACCTCTGTTATGGAAAGCAATCCATGGTCTTAAAGATTAAGGCATGGAGTGAATGGGTTGGAGCGAGAACAAGTTATGACCAACTTAAGACCCTTTGATTTCAGTGGGATCTAAGTGTGGCTAACATGCCCTGATGCAGATGCAACCCAATGCTTGTTTCTCCTCCCTACATATATGTGAGATGGCAGGATGCAGAAGAGTGTCTAATTTTCAGCCTAGTGTAGTATAAAGCGTGTATGAATTTGTGGACATAGGAATTAGTTGTTGGTGAATGTGTAATTAAAGTATATGTTTTGTAATGAAATATACCATAATTGTACTAATCTTAACTCTTGGTCTGTATGAAAAGATTAAAAGTGCTTCATTTACCGGTAGGTAAAAAATGCACAGTTGTTTGATCTGCAATATCCTCAAGGCTTCTGTTTCTCTTGAGATAAGCCATTATGCCATTTGCCCTTATTTTAATTGGGGAAACTGAATGACACTCATGTTAACAGATTGCTTTATTCTGAAATTTCAGAAATTCTTATCAGAGGAATAGCCTATGAACACTATCCATGTAATTGTTGAGCAGATATTTTACAGAGCTGCAAGACAGATTGAGTGCATTTAAAGCTGAAGGTTTATAAATTATTGTAAATGACAGAGTTTATCTTGCGGGCATTAAATTAAATGAAAAAGTGAGGATGGGCTAGGCGGATTTACTGAGATGGAATAAATGGGTAAAATGAATGCCATTTTATATCAGCAGAGGAGGAACTACATCTTGATACATATTAACAGAGGCAAGATGTCTGTATTTAATTTAGAAAAAAACTATCCAGTAGGTAACACACAGCTGAAAAATGTCACACCAATTTATTGTGTATGTTCAGAGCAAACTGGCCATGAGGTTGTTATAGATTAAAAAATAAATAAATCTAGAAAACATTGTTGATTTGAGTAATATATAATGCACTTGTACTATAAAGCAATTCATTTTTTAGGCTACTTACCTGGAAGTAAGCCTCATTGAACTCGGTGGGACTTACTTCTGAGTAAACATGTATAGGATTGTGCTGTAAGGGGATTAGAAGCTTTTGAATATTGGCCTTTTCAGTGAGGTATTCCTGAGAGATTTTGGATGATGTCTTTTTTGTTTTTGCTTTTTAGTGCTGCATGAATAAAAATGCAGGAAACATGACATGATTTCATACATACATGCATAAAGAAGTTTAAAGAAATTATATCATTAGTTATCTCTAAATGGCCCTTTATAAAAGGCAAATTGCACCAAGGTAGGATTACAAGGCACCCTGCAGGAAAAGAAATACATCTTTGAGAGCTGCATCTTGCTTCTATCCTTTCCAGACCCAAAGTGGACTTCAGTTAATATTTGAGATCAGTTTTAATGTTATGGAATCTGTATGAACTTCAGAAACTGCTGCTCACAAGCAGTCATGGATAGGATCCCATTCATATCCAATCATGTTATTAGCTTCCTATGTTTTACTTTATGGTGTGGCACAGAATGTTTTTTAGGTGGGCTATGGGCACAAAATTATGTCTTTTGGCTCTTAAGGCTCATTATGGTTGCAATATCTAGGAATTATGGCATATTGTGACAGCTTTGGAGAAGTGAGATACATCAGGTAATTTGTTCTGATCTGGAGGAGGGGTACAGTTGCAAATGTACTTGATTCTTGTGTTGAATAAACATGGAGGATATTCATCTTTTAGGAAAAAATATTAACTATATAATTTGTATAAATATGGGATTGTTGCTTTTTTTTTTTTTTTTTTTTAAAGCAATTTATCTGTCAAAACACCTCCCTGGTTCAGCAGTTATTTGCAATTGCATGAACGCAAGTTCCCTTGCTTTGCAAAGGCTGAACTCATTCCATTTTAGTGGGTTGGGCAGGTCCATATGTGCAAAGAGATACCGTAGATGTGTGGATCTGTCCTCTCCATTGAAATTAAGGCTGAAGCTTATTAATGCAAGATCCCCATGTGTGCACTGGAGTTCATGTGGGATTCTCAGTATGGGGGATGCTATAACTGTAGTTCATCAAGCATTGCTTCTAGGCAGCCATCAGAGAGACTGATCCAAAAATAGTGCTTAGTAGGTTGCACTCATCGCTATAGGTTGCACCATTTAAATACATAAGAAGAGCCCTACTGGATAAGACCAGAGGCCTATCTAGTCCAGCATTCTATTCACACAGTGGTCAACCAGGAAACCCACACGCAGAGCGTGAGCGCAAAAGCACCCTCCTGAATGTGTTCCCCAGCAACTGGCATACAGAGGCATGCTGCCTCTGATACTGGAGGAAATATATAGCCATCATAACTAGTAGCCATTGATAGCCTTACCTCCATGAATTTGTTTAATCCCCCTTTAAAGCCATGCAAGTTGGTGGCCATCACTACATCTTTCATTGCTGAAATGATGTATGCAGGCATAGATGGATGTTGGCAGGCAAAGGGTGGAGAAACTGGTGTTAATGTAAAGTAGTAAAATTGCCCTGATCAGATTAGGGTGATAGGTGGAAATAGGCTTCCATGCATGGATCACTCTTCTAGAGGTGATCTGTATGAAGAAAAGGGCCAAATATTAGAGAGCCTTGTGTGCAATAATGGGTTAAAAGATCACCTCTGCCAAACAGATGGCTGGGGTTGTCTGCTTTGACAGTACAAACCACTTGTTGGGGGGGATAGGAGAAGGCTTCACACAGTCCTCCATGATAGGTGATTGGCGCTGTCAGCCATCTGTTCAGCTGTGCAGGAGTATCACCTAGTGCTAGATATGAGTTTCCCCTGAGTAACACTTTCTTGCTGCTGCTGCTGCTGCTGCTGCTGTTGCTACATGCATGGCTTGTTTCCAGAATGGCACTTATACAAAAAGAATATCATTGTTTAGATCAGAGCGAATCAAATAATTTAGACAGCGTGAAGTTAATGAAGATGATATGCTTATATTCTCTATAAAATACTCTTATTTAAAATTTTAGCCATTGCAGCATGACCTTTTGTGGCAAGTTGTGCAAAATTGAACATTCAATCTCTCTCTCTCTCTCTCTCTCTCTCTCTCTCACACACACACACACACACACACACACACAGAGAGAGAATGTGATTTCATATAGTTCCGAAGTGGTGCAAAATTTGGTCTAGCAGAACGGCTAGGGTTGTGGGGAACAGGTTTGTGTTGATGGCACCTTGTTCTCTTCCCCTGCCCTGGCCCCTGTTCATAGAAGTCCCTTGTATGATGTCTTACTGTAGTGCAGGGGTCTTTTCCCAGTAGTGATGTAAGGATACAGATGTACCCTTGTGCTGGCAATGAGAGTTTGATCATATGCCCAAAGGTCACTGACCAGAATAATGCACAGGAGCAGGCACAAAGGTTAAAAAAATGTGTATGAGATTGTTAAATTATATTAAAGCTATAATGTGTTTCCATTTTAGATGTCCCTAGCCCTGGGTAGGCAACCTGGAGCCCTCTGGATGTTTTGCAGTTCAGCTCCCATAAGCCCTAGCCAGCATTGGCAATGGTCAGGATTATGGGAGTTGTAGTCCAGAACATCTGGAAGGCATCAGATCATACTGTTGCCTGAGACAAACTAGATAATAATAATGTCGTACTAAGCATATTGATGGTCACTAGTTTCATCTAGAAAAAAGCACTTTATAGAAATGGCTTTAAGAAATGGAAGAAACCATAGGTTGCTTCCATATTAGCAGTTTTCTGTAGAATTGCCATCCTTTGTTTACTCACTTTTTGACATCATCTGGATGCTTCATAAAAAGTGAGTGAACAAAGGATAGGAATTCCAGGAAAAGGGCCTAGTGTGGAAGTAGATCACTGCAGTCCAGTGTTTTCTGCATTCTACTCTCATGTGTTTTCCCCACAAGATCTGATTTGTGACTGTTTTTTCTTGTAATTAAATACAATTGAACCTCCATCCTGTCCCATATGAACAGAGAAAGCATATCAAGGCTTTTGGGGACTCCTGTGCCCTTAAATAAACACTTCCTTTTTGCAGGTTCAGCCTATGTAATTGCTTCCTGTTGATCCTAGCTGTGGGATTTAATGAGTCCCTTGAACATCTGCTCTGAATTATCCCAATGTCAGTTTCTGTTCATTGACATTGGGGCAATTCAGAGAGGCTGTTCAAGGGGCAATTTACTCACTACTTTCCCAGCTAGGTTCAATAGGAAGCAATAACACAGGCTGAACCTTCAAGCAATAAACTTTATTTGATGTTGGCAGGGACCTTTGCTTATGGGACTTACTTGTGGTAGACATTACAGAAGTATCTTAGCATTAAAAGCTGTATGTAACCTGCATTTTTATTTTGCTTCCAGCTATTTGCAGGAAAGCAATGCTTCAGCAGTAATGAAGGACTCTAGTGTGAAAGAACCATAATTACAAGGCACTGAAATATATACCGTTCATACGTTAGATAGCTCAGTAACCCAAATGTGCTAAAATTGCTATGTATGATCAGCCTTCCCTCCATTTTGTTTGTTTTAGATCATGCTCAGTTGCTGTGGCATCCATTGTGGTCCTGCGAATAGAGGACTGATTGTGCAGCAGGCGGAAATGAAGTAACAACTGAATAAATTAGAAATATGCACTAGGAAACGTTGAAAGTAATTAACTATGTGAGATGGGGGTCTTTTTCTTAAACAGAAAATTAACTCAGTCCATGATAGTAAAAGTTGTTCATTTTTTGGATTTCTGTCCCTTGTCTTTAAGGACGCAGATCCTAAATCCCCTAGGTTTATGGGAATCAAGGGTGGCAGTATGAGAACGGTATGGGTGTAAAGTATTTCAGCCCAATATGTAATCCATGTTCATTTCATATAATTTTAATAGTTGTAGCTGCAATTGGATGGATTTGAGTTTTATTCTCTGGCTTACGTTGGGGGAAATCTGAAGCAGTTTACTTACCTCCTAACCAAACGTAATTCAAGGTTGATTTGTAAGGAAACCAGAAAAGCCTGAATAAAATATTTGAGCATATACTACAATCACTGCCAATTCGCAACCTTCCTTCATTTTGAGTGTGATTTCCACTCTAACCCAATAGAAACATACAGAGGTTTTACAGAAGCAATGCACTTTGGAAAGTTTTCAAAAAACTCCCTTTTCTGCATAAAGCATCTGTTGCATGCGCCTCAATATAATTTACTGTCCAAGGATATGGAAGCAGATACTAAACGGAGAAACATCCTGTGCGTTTCAAGGAAGAATCCTTCGTATGCTGATGTCTTGGCAATTCATAATTAAGGCAAGGATGCAAAAACATTGATACTAAAGTGATGATGTTTACCAATAGCATATTTGTAGTATTCAGGGGCAGTTTAGGTTAAATGTTCCTTCCCAATAGAATATAAAGCACTACATGTGATTGGCTACTATATGACCCTGCTTAGCTTTATGAGCTCCAAGGGCTATGAAGAGGGGGACTTGCTAAAGATAATGGGTAAAATCACTGCTGCTCAACTTGTAAATCACAACTGCAATCAGACTATCAATAGAACATGCTCAAATGGATGCCAGTGTAACCTGGAACAATTTTGCACAATACGTTGCAGGTTTGTCTTATCCCCTTGTTTTCTCAAGGCATTAACTGTGTAATACTGCAACAGTTGGAACTGTGCTTTGATTTTACTTCCTACATCTGGAAATGATCATCTTGCTCACTTGGATTTGGTGAAAAGTTAAAAATAGTAAATGTGGTTTCTCATAATTAGATTACATTACCCTTCCTATCCTATCTGCTATAGAAGGACTTACTGCTAGTAAAGAAAGGGGTGGAGGAATGCATATGATAAAGGGTAGAAATGCAGTGCAACAAATAAAAAAAAACTACTCTAGAATTTTGGATACTGCTGAGAAAGGAAACATTTTAAAATATGAGCTTATATATGTTTTGAAGAATCTAACAGGCTTCCTAATTTTTACTAGTATCTGTAGATCTAATGCTAGTTATTTTTTACTCTTCTAATTGGTGTGTGGGTGTGACTATTTCTGTTATGAAAGCTCAGCATAGATTTCTGTATTCCCACTCCTTTTCCTACTTTTTGATATTAAAATGAATTGAATGAAAGTAATAAAATAAAACTGAACTTTGCTGGAGACACTGACTTTTTACCACCTAAAATTGGCAGTGATCACCAGACCAGAAATGGAAATTGGCAGGTACCAATGGATGTACAGGAGTTCAAGGCTACACCAGTACCATCATGTGCCAGCATTGAGAGGCAATGTTAGTCCTTTGGGGATTCAAGGTAAATAAAAGGATGGGGTCTAATATCTATATGGAGAGTTTAAATATAATAGCACACTAGCTGTAGCGATATGTTTCTAAAATATTTGTTAATGTGTCTTAGTTATGTTAGAGACTATTCTCACATGTGGCAGATTTTTGTTTATCTGTTTCAAAGCTTTTTGAATGGAACTGTTCCTCAGTATAAGACATATTTCTATTACTTGCATGGCTGCCCAGAATAGTGTTTAAAACTGCCTTTATACATGGCAACAGTGATATTCCAGATAATCTTTGCAGTTCATCCATTTGGTTATTGCTCCCTAAGACAGCAATATACGGTATCTTACTTTGGACTTTAGTTACTCTAATGCCTGCTTCTTTGGACTGAATGCTTTCCCATTGGTTTAGTTACCTGCAGAGTGAGTGAGTGTGTGTGTGTGTGTGTGTGTGTGTGTGAGAGAGAGAGAGAGAGAGAGAGAGAGAGAGAGAGAATGCCCAGGAGAGAGGGATCTATCAAAGATGTTGTTTAAAATATTTAGTGGTTTTGAGTGTTACTCCTAAATGTATTTTTAAGAGAGGAATTAGCTCTCCTCCTTGCTAAACATGAACTTGCCCTATATTTAATTTGCACCATGCCCTGTGTCGTGATTGGAGCTCATAATTTTCTCTCTAAATTCTTTTAAAATCTGAAATGGACAAGCAGAGCTGAAGGTTAGGATGTAAGCTTTTACTAGTGACACTGCAGGGTCTCTGCCTGGTGGTTGCTATAGCAATCAATTTTACGATCCACTTTTTTTGTAGATGGTGTGAAACATATGCCTTAACCTTGGTTGATTATTACAGTGTCTTAGTTTAAGCAACTAGTAAGAAAGTATGATGGATAAAAAGAATAACTTGTAAATAACTTGTCTTGTTCCAAGATAAAGTGAGACAATACAACAAAGGAAGTCAGTGTGCCAAGGGTCTAAATGAAGTTTTACTTTTCTTAGCCTTCCTGTTCTATGAGCAAATTAAAATCTAAAGGAGCCTGTTGATTAACTTGATGTACAGTTCAGTAGATATTTTTTTACTCACACTTGAGAAATGAGATAGGAACAAATAACATGGGCCTACGTAGCATCCCTCCCCCAGGTCATAAAAACCAGAAGGTCCAGATTTTTAAAACCTAGAAAATAGTCCTGTCATAGTAAATTCTTTATCTAGTATTGGTTAATTTTGGCGGGTACATTTCCTATGGATATCAGATCACTGCTCCGAATGAAAAAAACATCAGCCTAGATAGTCGCTTCCTAAACCAGATTATTTTACCCTGTGGCAAAGAAAGAACCAGAAAAGACAAGCTGGGGAGAATCAGGTTTACACGTTCATTTCATACTGGGGGTGGGTTGTACTCTGGAGAAGGATTGTTCCCCAAAGAGCAATTGCATGAAGGATGGGCAATAACTAACTCTGGAAATTGGCTCCTCTTTGCTTGTCTGATTTTGCTTCCTCTTATGATAGGGATCATTGATAAGGTCAGGTAGTCATAGATATCCTATTTCTCCTCCCTCTGCTTTCATTCCTGGAGTGATGTGTTCTCCAGATGAGGGAAATACTGCAGGTATACCTTATCAAGACATTGAGGACTCCTCTTGCCCCCTCTCTCCTGTTCCATAATAGGGAGCCCTATCCTGATTCTATCTAGCTCCCACCTGTCACCCAGGTTGGGCAAACAAGGTGTATACTATTGACCACAGTTGGATTGTACAGAATTTATCTTTCATGGAGTATATCTACAGTCAGGCCAAGTGACAGTCATTCACTGTTAACCAGTTTATTTCATTAACACCTACTGTATGTAGAAAGAACCTTCTTTGTATTGCCTTGTAAATACAAAGGCAGTAAACAAGTACTGTCCATTCCAGATGTGGATAGCTCTAAAGTGGTTTTAGTCACATGATTTTGATTGCAATGTGTTTGGCGCAGTTAGTAATTCAGGACTTTGAAATTATTTGGTTTGTAAAAGTTCCTTTCCTTTTTCTTACAGACTCAATATTCAGTCATATATATGAGCCATCTCTTTTATATGATGGGTTTTTGCTAGGCTTAAGTAAACCCTTGTCTCCATCACAGAGGCTGCTTCTTCTTGATCTTCTTTCAAAACAAACTTGAAAACAAATTAGAAACAGAACTCAGAATTTGCAAGTCAATGCTTATTTCATCTCTCCCCACCCCCTCACATAATAGTCAGCTTTCCCCACAACATAGGAAAAGTTGACAGAAGGAAACTCCTGATTTATGCTGAAAGTCACTTAAAATGCAGTTGTGCCTTAATGTGTTTAAAGGTGTAGCTTTAGAAAAGGGAAAGACGCATCCATATCTGTGTTGACCTCTTCCATAATACTGATCTTCCATAATATTGCTCTGTTCTTGGAAACAAGCATTGGTGTATCTGTTACCAAGTTCCACACACTTAAGAAATCAATATGCACACTCACATTTTCTAAAAGTAATGTATGTAGTGTCCCTTGTTACAAGATAATTCTCTTGTCTAAATACTTGCATGTACTTGCTCTCTTGCATGTACTAGTAATTTTCATGAGTCCGATTTAAAACCAACCTTAGCTTGTGTTACTCTTCTAGTTTGGAAGAGGCTGGAAAATTCTACCTATGTCTTCTGTGATGACGTGTGGATAATTTGCCATAGAATGCACACTATTGTGAACTTGGGAGGTTCTCCGTGACCTTTACTAGGAAGGCTGGAGGTGGTAGGTGGTCTTCCCAAGCAACAGCAAAAAATATAACGCTTGGGCATATTCATGTGTGGGAATGTTGTATATCTGTTGCTTCCTTTTCTAGTGTTGTGATACTTTAAAATATTGTGCTTAAGCTAGAATGTATTTAGCATTAGTGAAAGTAACTAATCTACCTCTTTCTTAGCTGGCATCTGGAAAACTTTGGATCACTGCACATCTGCTTTGGAGTATGGTGTACATCTTCTCTACTTATCCGTGATGCACTCAAAGGCATTACCGCTTCAGAGAAGCAACCAAAAAAAGAAGGCCCTGCAAAAAATACAAGATTGCTCTGGTTTGCCTTCAGAAGTATCTATAAAAATGGGCCTTTTCACCCCCATTCAGACATTCACTATGTCAGAATGAGCCTCCCTTATCAGGACACAGAATTTCAGCCTCCTGAAAAGTAATATGATAAAACAATGGTGAATCAGGTAATAAGCTTAGTCTGCTCATTGGCCGAGTAGATAATTGGAAAAGAGATGACAGGGCCACATTGGGCCTCAGTGTGCTTGAAGGTCTGTGCAGTTTCTGTAGCCCCAGCCATACAGCTGGTCTCAGTATTATTATTACCCCATGCAGTAGCTGAGAAATGCAGGGAAGCAGAGACTGAGATGCACTAATGCTGGGCTGCTGTCTATATGATTACGGTACCATGGGATACATTATTGTGTGAGTTCTGCATGTCTTAAACCTCCCCACTCTATGTCTTGGTACTACCTGAAACAATGCTGTTGTTATTTCATACCCATCATCTTAAGGCACGTCTCTCTTTGGTGGGAACAGGTTCCAAAAGAAGAGGGTTTTCTTCCTTGTGAAAATCGGCGCTTTTGAAGAAGTTAGTAACTGTGGGTAAAAGTCTCTCTCTCGGATATCATTACATACTTGGTGACTCAAGCCAGATTTAAATGAGAGGTTCTACATGCTGAAAGTAGTCATCCATGGAGGGTTCCATACAGCCTGGTTTTGCACTGATGTTCTTAACCCGTGTGCCATCACTTAGGCATGCAACATCTGTGGCTCTCCTCAGGCCATACAAAGATTACTGGTGTGTGATCTATGCATATGCTAGGGCAGTGCATTGGTACAGAATATTTTAACAATAACGATGGGCCATGTAGAGTTCTGCACAGGGAAGGCATTTATGTGGGGATTTATGTGAGCCCAACATCTCATTTAAATCTGTCCTAAGTCTTCAGCTGCTGTTTCTGGGTGGGCTTCATACAAGAAATTACCTGAGGCGTCCTGTGAAACAGAAAAACTCTGTTCTGTTTTCTGCCCACAGTAGAAGCACTTCATGTGGATAGGAACAAAAGGATGTGATGTAGCACAGGAAAGTAATATACTGGCTTTGACCTAATAATTTGAGCTGGAGGCTTTTCAGATTACGCAGCCAGCCTACATCCTTCTAATGCTTTTTCCCCTTTTTTCCCATTTTTTTTTTTTTTGGCCTTCTCTGGCACTTGCCCCTTGCCCCAAGAAGCAGTTGGGAAATGTGGGAAACTATGTGCTGGAAATAAGTGAACTCTTCTTCTAATCCTGTAAAAAAAAATATATAGTAGTAATATTTCCTGATCATGATAAGATACTGCATTTCCTGTACCTGACTTTTGTGTAGCCTCATGCAGAGCACCAATGATCAGCATGGCAATGTTAATGATGATCACTGGAGCATCTTGGCAGAATGGGGGCAAATAACAAACAATTCCTGCTTTTTTCCATTTTGAAAGAGAGGCATGTGCATGTCTTACACAGTGTGTATGTAAGGGGCCATAGCTCAGTGGTAGAGCACATGCTTTGCATGCAGAAGGTCCCAGGTTCAATCCCCGGCATCTCCAGGTAGGGCCAGGAAAGAATCCAGTCTGAATCCTGGAGAACCACTGCCAGTTGGTGTCAACAATACTAGGCTAGATGGACCAATGGTCTTTCTCAGCATAAGGCAGCCTCCTATGTTCCTACCTGCTGGAGCTATCCTATTAATTTCTATGCCCCGTGGAAATAAGTGGGAAAACATTTATTTTGAATGTGTGCACTGGTGGGGGCAGTGTACAAAATAACCTCTATCAATCTCTGCATCTTCCCCTTGCCCTAAACTAGAGAGTAGCGACATCATCAATCATTGCTAGAAGAGGGCCCAAGCCCAAGAGGGTGGCATGGGAGCAGCTGAAATTTGACTGAAGTGAGCATGTGGGGTCACACCAGGAATCACAAGATATGGTGGAGTGCGTAGTTGGGCCACAGGCTGGCATGAATGCATGAGAGAAACAGATAGGAAGGAATTGGAGATATTGTGTGGGAGTGGGAGAGCTGAGAAACAGAACAGGATTTGTGAGATGTTTATGGTAGAGGAGAAGAGAGAGTTCTTGTAATTTGGGTATTACAAGATAATGGCATTCCTTCTTTTAAGAATGGAAAGGAAGACAGCAAAGTAGGGAAGCATGTTATCGAGGAAGTTGTGCTCTGTGTGGGGCTTCTCTTGAGATTGGTCCAGAAACTGCAGCTAGTGCAGAACTCAGTGGCTAGGTTACTGAGTGGGGCAGCCTACTGCAAACATCTTATACCTTTGCTCAAAGAACTGTACTGACTGCCACTGTGTTACCAAGCCAAGAACAAGGTGATGTTATTAATATATAAAGCCCTAAACAACTTAGGGCAAAGTTACCTGAGGGAGTGCCTTCTCCCATATCAACCTGCCCATTCAGTGAGATCTACAGATCAGAGCCTCCTGGTTGTTCCATCACCTACATATATACATCTGGTGGCATGCAGTAATGAGCTCTAGAGTTGAACCAAGAAACCATATTGTAACTATGACAGAAGCAAACTTTGTGATTATAGCTGCTTGAGAGGCAGTGATGGGGATAATGATGCTACCAACTCTCATTTTAAGAGCCCCTACAGTTTTGATATCATTTAGAAGCAACCAAATGTGCTGCTAAATTTAATGTTTCCAGAAAGATAAACATTTCCTGTAGATTTAACAGCTATATACATAAAGGAGTCCAGGGAAATATAGCTTTGTCGTAAGAACAAATCCCCAATAGCCATGCATTTCATGCTTATGCTAATTTAATGTTAGGGGGCTTTTAACAAAACAAAACACATGAGGGGGGAAAAGCACCCTTCAGTATTACAACTACTTGTGAAGTAGGATGCCAGAAATTAGGATTTATTGGAAGATACTTGGGCAGAAAATGTCCTCCTGATATCTGACACTATCTTCTGTTACAAAGTAAGTTAGCCTTTTTCAAACAAGGTGCAGAAGGACCTGTTCAGCTTATCATTGCCAGCCGGAAGGATGACTTCATCTTGACCATTGTCTCAACCTGATGGTCAGGACTTACTCTTCTTGTCTCATGTTTTCGCATAGTAGCTTGAACACTTCTGTTGACATAGTCCAGCAACAGACTTGGATCAGTGTTGATATCAAACATGGGATCAGCTTCTTGCATTCGTTGAAGCTGACACTGGAGCCCTTATTGATCACAAGCAAGCCATCTTCTAAAAGCCAGCCTGTTAATTAAGAGCCATTTCACAGCATAGTAAATGTTAAAAGTTAAATTGGAAAAGTATCTACGTCAGTGTTTGTAGCTGTACTTCTTTAGGTTGAAAGGGTCACATGATTATTTGAGACAGCAAGCAAGCATGCCTATTGCTTCTATCAAGTTGGAAAATGGGATTTAGCTAGTTTTGAGGACTTTTATTCATTTGGACTGGTATTGCACAGAAGTGCTAAATGCTGTGCCATGTCTTGGAAGTCTAAATGAATCTGTGTGTTCTCTCACATTTTCTGTGTTGTCCACTGTTGTAAGAAGCTTCTGTGTTTCTGGCAAATTCTCACAATCGAATTGACTTTGGGCAAGTCACCATGAATTCACTCAGCCCACAGTTCTTCATGCTGGTTTAGTTATGAGAGCCAGTCTTCATATGTGCACATATATATGACATACATATGAGGACATATGTAGTGTGAACTCACTACCCTTGGGTCAATGTTTAGAAAAAATGCTTCAGCAAAACTGACCTAATCTCTGTGGGCACAGACAACAGATGATGGAATGCTCTATTCTTGGCATACCTCAAACATCAGTGACTCCAGGGCAGTCTGCCTTGTTAGTGACTCCTATACACTGATCTATTATTGCCTCTCAGATTATTTCTGTTTGTACCACCACAGGCAGTTATGTACCAGCACTTGGGGACAGACAGAGGAATAGGGCTTAATGCTTAGATACAGAATTGGGGAGGTAAGTTGGCAAACGTACTGAAGGCTTCATTTGCAGGGGAACACCCAGTCCTAAACATTTGAGCCTAGTGGCATAGTGGTGAGAGTGCTGGACTGTGACTCGGGAGATCCGAGTTCTAGTCCCCACTCGGCCATGAAGCTCCCTGGGTGACTTTGGGTCAGTCATGGTCTCTCAGCCTAACCTACCTCACAGGGTTGTTGTGAGGATAAAATGGAGAGGAGGAGGAGGATTATGTAAGCCGCCTTGGGTTCCTTGCAGGAAAAAAGGCAGGATATAAATATGATAAATAAATAAATCTACATGTAGTGAGATTGGGAGCTGATTTCAGGCTCCTTCTGCCTGAAACTCTCACAAAGCATAGCTTCTGCACAGGGTAGTTATTCAAATTAATGCTGGGTCTTCTGATTAAAGTATTATATTTGATACATGGTGAATGAAGGACAGTGAGCTTTTCTACATGAGGCATTTGTTGTGTGCTTGTCATTCCCCACTCACTGTTGTTTACGGGTTCTTTAGATGACGACGTGACCATCAAGTTTCACTTCTGTTTGTAAACAGCATTTTTGGTGAGTCTTTTTAGAGCAGGGAAAATGGGATATTATTTCTGATGGTGGAAGGAAAGTGTGATTTCCTCCTGTGTATTTGTGCTATTCCACTATATCACAGTGCCACCTAGAGGGTATATAGTGGAAAAGCAGGAAAGGAAATTGTGCCTTGTATAGTGCTCAGATCTCAGTTCTGCGAGAAAACCGAAAGTAGATGTAGAGGATTAACAGCCTCGTGTAGAAAATCCCAGTGTCCCATAGGGAGCACATGCAAGTCCAAGGATAACTGCATCTCATTCAGGGGATGGGTATTGAGGACTGCCATACTCTCAAGCACAAGAATTGGGGGCAGGGCAGGGCAGGGGGAATGGCTTCAATGAGTGGAGCCTTAAGCCACAGAGAAACTCATTCCCCAAATATTTGGAGATCTGCCGTAATTTAATACTTATACACCTTACTCATATAATATTGACTGTGGATTTCTGCTAGTCTTTATAGAGGTTATGAAACATCAAACCTCCAGCATGTACTTAAGAACTCAGTACTTATGCTATGAATTTAGAGTCAACCACTGCTGGTTTGATTAAACTTTTATTAATATTGGAATTATTAAGATAATTTAAACTGCAGTTAACTGCAGTACAGCCCCACTCCTAAACAAATTTATTTGGATCTAAAGCCATTGACTAAAAGAACTTATTTATGTGACTGTTTTGATGAGGCAGTGACTTTACAGGCAGGATCATTTGAATGCTCTTATTTTTAAAATATTCATTATATTCTGTGCTGCCCAATAGCCAAAGCTCCTATATACCTTGAACCTGCACTATACAAGGCACAAGGTTTCCCTAGAGGTGATCAGCAATTTTGACCAGAGTACTCAGAAATCTTGTTGGTATGCCAATCAATCTTTAGTAGTCTAGAACATCAGAATGGTTCTGTGAATTGGTCCTTTCCTGTAACTGTATTGGAAGAACTGGGATGGCAAATCTGTACAGCATATGTTTTCTAATAAGGTACTCACAGACATGTTGCTTGGATACTTTAAAAAAAATATCCAAAGTGATTGGTCCCACTCCAGAAATATTGTGTGTATTAGTGGTTCCGCCATTTAGGTATGTGCAAGCATCCATCCTTCCCTGCAGAGCAGATTATATGGTTGTCACAATAATAAGAAATATTTATATTATGATGATATCAGAATGCTCAGTGCCTCACAGTACTGGTCATCTTATGCCTGTGTGCAGGTGGTGCAGAATCGTTGTATACATCCCTGAGTTTTGGCTAAGGGTTTTATTCAGTTCATGGGACCCTTTGTGCATGGATTGCCTATCCTGGATTGGGTAGTCTGAACTTTTTTCAGCACCCTGTACACTATAGTTTACACTTGGTTCCTGTTCTTTTTCTACTATTTGTGCCCCCCTTTAAAAAAAAATAAATGCTATGCATTTTGTAGCCTTCATTCCCCAGAGAATAATCTCAGTCCTTGTTTTTAGCTGGCCTCCTTCTGTGAGTGTGTTAAATCTGTAGCCAGGTTCACCATCGGCTCTGGGCAAATCATTGAGCTGTTATTAACCTGCTTCCATGGTAACTGCTGCTCACAAGCCTGAGGACAAAAAATTGTTTTTATTCTGCTGAACTGCACAAAAGGTTCTAGTGATGCTTTAGACAAAATGGCCATTGAAAGCCAGTTGCATTGATGTGCATCTGTACTGCACAGTTTAAGTATTTCACTGGTATGTTAGGATAGTGTTGAACACGGCCAGTGTACTTTCAAATTCTATTTTTAACTTTTTCCACCATTCCTTTTTTTTGTAAAGGAAGTTGTTTATTCAATTTGTTCTTTCACTTTCTGGGTAAAGTTTTCCCCTGTTCAAAGAGTGGAAGCTATATTATATAAAGACTGAGAGTTTCTTCTCTCATTGACTTTGCAAGCATCTGTTATTCATGCTTCCAGTTTGCCTACCTGTTGTAATGTACCGTAGTTGCTTCTGCCCCAATATGGTAAATATTGGGGGGGGGCTCTATGTTTTAGAATTAGAGCAGCAGGTCAACTTCTTTTTTCCCCTCTTTTTTTTTTATTTTTTAGCAAAGCAGGCAATATTACAAATATCATAAAGCACAAAAATGAGTTTAAAAACTTAACAGGCATGAATTTATCCAGCTTTGATGAATAATTTGTGTAAGGCACACCAAAATGCACATAGATAAGTTTAGGCATGTCTCCAGATCTTGACAGTATGAACAAAATGTACCTTGCATGGCTGGTATGAACATTACAAGCATCACTCATGAAAAGTGAGTACGTGGATGTACACTCAAGAATGTGTGCGACTGTATGGATCTGCCCAATCACAATAATTTATGTGATGGAACGAGTGTGTAATATATTTCAATTTGTGTTTATTCATGGTGGGTAGCAAATAATATCTATGCCAGAGTTGTATTTATTCAGTTACTAATAAATTTACGGCAAAAGGTTTGGGTATTGTAAAGCATTGCTTTTACCATTTTGCAAGTGCAATCTCTGTCAGAATTAGTGATGGTGAACCCCTCTTCCCTGTTCTCCTCAGATTGGCTCAGAATAAGCCAAATTTGTGTGTGGGGTGGGAGGGGAATCAAGAAATAGTTTGCCTTATTCTGAGCAAATAGGAGTTGAATGACCCTGTTGTGTCCTTAACCTGATCTCTCCCCAACTCCCAGAATATCCAGCACACACCCCACCCCCAATAAGACTGTATCCACCAACATGACCCCATCAACCATTCAGCTTGGAACTATCGAAAAGGTGGAGGGCATTGAGAAGTGTCAGTTCAACACTAGAAATCGAGAGGATTACATTGCTAAGGGGAAGTTCTTAAGCCCACTCCCTTTTGCTGCACCTACTCTGCCATTTTTGTCCCTTTTGCAGGTGCTTTCCAATCGACAACTAGGCAACTGGCAGCTGTCAACTGTTCACAATGTAGCCTATATTTGCAGTCTTGTCTTGCCAATCTATTAGTGTTTGACAGCTGAAACTGATAAGGGCATTGACCAGGCAAGACTACATATACCGGAAAGCTGTAAGAGTGCACTTGCACAACTGTGAAAGATGAACAACAGCAACAAAAATGTTAAAACATCTGCGCACATTTCTGGGGGGAAAAAATACAGCAAGCCAGCAACATTTGCTCCAAAATGCCACTCGGGCATTGGTGGACAGGCTGTGACTGGCGGCAGCACAGGCAAGATTGCGAAGAGCAGCAAGGGTTTTCTTTGCCACTCTTGCCAAGTGCCTCATTAGTTGATCCACGATGAAATTGCTCTGCTGGGTTCAGATGACACAACAACACACCATGGTTTGTTACCCATGATGGGTTGCCATGTTGTGTGAACTCAGTCACTGTGAACATTTGGAGAGGTAAAGGGAGACGGGTGATTGGAAAGTTTGCACTCCCAAGTCTAAACCCAGCTTCTTTACACTTACGCCAAGTTCTGTTTTAGTCACCCCATTTTGTTTATAATACTGCTGGAGACTCCCATTCACATGTACAATGGGGTAAGTGGCACAATCTGTACCTTCTCAGAAAGCGCATGAGATTATTTATTTATTTACAGTATTTGTATACCACTCCATATCTAAGTAGACTTCGGAGTGGTGAACAATAAAAATATTTTTTAAAAGATAGCGTGTATAGAAAACAGGGTATCAATTAAAACAGTGGCTTGTCAGTAAGGAAGGTTTCTCAGAACAAGGATGTCTTCAAGCAGGTGCTATTGGAGCCTGCCTGACCTCCAGAGGCAGGGAGTTCCATAGAAATGGAGCCGCCACACTGAAGGCTCTTCTCCTGGTGGACTCCAGTTGGGCCAGAGGTCCACGTGGAACCACCAGGAGAATGTCCTCCAATACCCTCAGTGACCAGGCAGGTTGGTAAGGGAGAAGGTGCTCTCTCAGGTATTCTGGTCTCAGGTTGTTTTGGGCTTCGTACACTAGTAGCAAAACCTTACACCTGGTCTGGTAGCAAATAGGTAGCCAGTGCAGATCCTTTAGCAAAGGAGTTGCATGCTGAAAAGGGGCAGCTTCCAACAACAGCCGAGCTGCTGCATTCTGCTCTAGCTCCAGCTTCCAGAGCAGCCTCAAGGGCAGCCCCACATAGAACATATTGCAATAATCCAGTCTTGAGGTTACTAGCACCTGTATCACTGTGGCCAAGCTATCCCTGTCCAGGAAAGGCTGTAGCTGGTGAACCAATTGAAGATGGTAAACGGCACTCCAAGCCATCGCAGTCACTTGGGACTCCAGCGACAATGATGGATCTAGGAGTACCCCCAGACTACGAACCTGATCTTTCAAAGGGAGTGCAACCCCATCCAGAGCAGGCAATGAGCCTATCTCCCAGACTCTGGAACCACTCACCCACAGGGCTTCTGTCTTGCCAGGATTCAGCCTCAGTTTATTGGCCCTCATCCAGCCCATCACTGAGTTCAGGCACTGATCTAGGACTTGCACAGCCTCTCCTGATTCAGTTGTCACAGGGAGATAGAGCTGAGTGTCATCAGCATACTGATGGCACTTGGCTCCAAATCCCCTAATGATTGTTCCCAGCAGCTTCACATAAATGTTAAACAGCATTGGGGACAAGATGGTACCCTGCAGAACCCCAATGCTCAATTGCCAAGGGTCTGAGGAATAGTCACACAATGTTGTTCTCTGAAATCGACCCCCCAGGTAAAACTGGAACCACTGTAACACAGTGCCTCTAATACCCAACCTGTGGACTTGATCCAGGAGGATACTGTGGTTGATGGTATTGAAAGCTGCTGAAAGATCGGGTAGAATTAACAGAGTCACACTCCCCCATCCCTCTCCCAATAAAGGTCATCCACCAAGGCTGATTCAGTCCCATAACTAAGTCAAAATCCAGGCTGGAATGGGTCTAGATCAGGGCTCTCCAACCTTGGGTCCCCAGATGTTGCTGGACTACAGCTCCCAGAATCCCTTGCCATTAGCCATGCTGGCTGGGTATGCTGGGAGCTGTAGGCCAGCAACATCTGGGGACCCATGGTTGGAGAGCCCTGGTCTAGATAATCAGTATCCTCGAAGAGTACCTTCAGTTGCTCTGCCACGACTTTCTCAAGTATGTTCCCTAAGAAAGGGGTATTTGTGACTGGGCGGTTGTTGTCAAATACCATTTGGTCCAGAGTGGGTTTCTTCAAGAGTGGGTGCACTCCTGCCTCCTTAAGGAGGCGCTGTTTGAAATTTCCTTCACATCAAAGTCCTCCTGCTTATGCAAAGCTGGTGCCTCAGACTGAAGGTTGAAATTCAACATCTCTCCACTGAACCACTATTTTAGAAAGCAGTTTTTATGTTGTTAAAGGAGATCAAGCTATCCCTCATAGGACAAAAATACAGACTTCAAGAGTAACACACTGAGGACAACAAAATATGCAAACATGTAAGTTCAGAGGGATTGCAGTGTCTTCTAATAAAACAATCATCCATTTTATTTAATTAACTAAATGGACTTTTGGATATTTCCTTTCTAATCACATGAGGCAATTGCAAGCTTGCCATGCCAGCAATGGTCTCCCTGTATAAAGTTATTTGCAGGATTGCCTTCCCCTGTACCAGCTGTCCCACACTCTGAGGTCATCAGCAGAGGCCCTTCTCACCTTCCTCCTGCCAAGAGCGGATAGGCTGGTGAGAGCAAAGGAGAGGGCCTTCTCAGTAGTGTCCCCAGACCTCTGGAATCAGCTTCCATCAGTTTGTCAGGCCCCCTCTTTGCAGCTCTTCAGGAAGACTCTGAAGATCCACTAATTTTCACTGGCCTTTTCATAATCTGTAGCCTGCAGATTTTATTGGTGTTATGTGTTTTTATAGTAGTTTATTGAATATTTGTTGTTTTTCTATTTGTTTTTGATGTACTTATATATCTTTTTTTCTTATATGCTGCCTTGAAAGGGGTCTACCCTTAAAGGTGGACTAAAAGATAATAAAAAATAAAAAGAAATATTTTCCATTATTAACCATCTTTGAACCTCAGGAAGTCTAACACCAACACTGAGCTACTTTCCCAACTCAGTACTTTCCCCAACTCTTCTCTTTTTATTTCACTATCTGAAGCTCAGCTCTGAGATTTCTCTTCATTAGGTTGCATCTGAAAGCTTGGAGGCATCTTTGTTTGAATAGATTTGTGGAATTGGCTGTAAAAGCTTCTAATGCTGGCTTTTAAACAATCAGCCTTTTGGATATTTAGTAAAGTGCCATGGCACAAGTAGTGGTAGCTCTTTCTAAGCACAGCAGGTACTTAGCATTTGATTAAAAGAAATCTGTGACCTCTACACTAACAAGCTTGAGCTAGATTTCCTGTATTTAGTCACATCTGTATACTATTCAAAGCAACTATTCAAATTCGATTTCATTTTAATTATTGCACTTCTTTAGTGTTCAAAGTGCCTCACATGCATTTTATCTCAGTAATCCTTATAAAAACCCTGTAGTAGTAGGCGATCACTCGTGACCGAGTAAGGTTGTCTTCCAGGATAAAATTACAAAAAGAAAATTATAAAAACAGGAAATTCTAAAAAAAAAAGTGTGTATAATGCTCCCCATGTTGCAGAATGGGGAGCAGAGGTTTCCTAAGGCTACCAAGTGAGGGTGGCTTGCCTAAGACCACCTGGTGGAATTCATAGCTCAGGTGAGATTTGAATTGGGGATTTGCTGGCTCCAACTCTTGGCCACTACACAACAAAGGTATCTCAAAGACCAGTATGGTGCACTGAGTAGGTTTAGAAGATTTTATTTCATTTTTGTTGCCTATTGTAGAAGTGTTGTGCCTCACAGGAGAAGGCATCTTACATAAGCTTGCTTTATCTGAAGCCATTGGGTTGCATCCAATGGTGACTTTGCAGAAAGCTCTTATGCTCAAGCAAGTTGAGGCACCTAATTTTTGCCTATCCCCCCCCCCCCCCACATCTACTGCAGCCCACAAAAGGGGTATTTGTGACTGGGCGGTTGTTGTCAAATACCATTTGGTCCAGAGTGGGTTTCTTCAAGAGTGGGTGCACTCCTGCCTCCTTAAGGAGGCGCTGTTTGAAATTTCCTTCACATCAAAGTCCTCCTGCTTATGCAAAGCTGGTGCCTCAGACTGAAGGTTGAAATTCAACATCTCTCCACTGAACCACTATTTTAGAAAGCAGTTTTTATGTTGTTAAAGGAGATCAAGCTATCCCTCATAGGACAAAAATACAGACTTCAAGAGTAACACACTGAGGACAACAAAATATGCAAACATGTAAGTTCAGAGGGATTGCAGTGTCTTTAATAAAACAATCATCCATTTTATTTGCATTATAACCCATTCTGTTCTGGAGGGTCCCACTCAGGAGCAGCTTTTCAGACTTAATTGAAGGGTTGGTGAAAATAGAGCACCTGACTTGTGCAAGTGGGAGCGTTGTCACTCTTGTGCTTTATGGCAACAAATATAAAGTGGAAAGTTATTTGGCTAAAGTAGGAAGTGCAACCCATTAGCTTTGAACACACAATTTTTCTATTTTTCTTAAGGATCTTCCCCTTTATACCAAGTCATGTTCTCATAGCTTGCTCTTGCAGTTAAATAATGTTGCCTTTGTTTTTCTTCTCTCTCCTGCTTAGGTTGCTTTGAATGTTGCATTAAGTGCCTGGGAGGAGTTCCATATGCTTCACTTGTGGCAACTATTCTCTGCTTCTCTGGGGTAGCATTGTTCTGTGGCTGCGGTCATGTGGCTCTTGCTGGGACCATATCTATCCTCGAACAGAGCTTTTCCACAAATGTCACTGACCATGCTTTGTTATCTGAAGTGTAAGTATGAAACCACTACTCTTCGTTTACGAAGGAACTGCAGTGAAGCATCCGTATCATTTTAAAATTACAATAGTCAGAGCAAATTCTGCGTGCAGGGAGGTAAGAGTTGCTGGAGAAAATAAAAATTTTAGGTGAATTTGGAGAGCCCAACTCAAGCAAAACATCTTTAGGAATGTCTAGGGAAGTTTAAAAATGATTTGTTAAATCGGCTGGGATTGGGGCGGGAATGGGGTTTGTATATGTCTAGCAAAAGTTTGCTGCTGTTAGGGATTCAGCATATACTTTTACCTCAAATGTCTTGTTTAATTCAACAGAGAAAAGAAAACCAAGAGTAGCAATAAATCTCCAAGGATGCAGAGTTACTCAGCTCCTTAGCAACTGAAGGCAAAAAAGTAGTTGTTGCCAGGAGATTGCAGGCCACTAAAAATATACTGGAGAGGTACACAGGAAATAAATACAGCTAAATCTAACGATAAAATAGTATAAGTTACCATTAACCGCTTGCAATTGAAGCAGTCATGAAACTTGTTTCACATATCATAGAACTAAATGGAAGATGCATAATAGGCCATGAACCCCACCTTCTGCCTTGCAATAAAATAAACCATATTTAAAGCAGGATAGCTGATGTCTGGGACATACAGGTTCTCCTAGGCAGTATCTTCTATTGCTACTGTTCTTTATATTTCCCCTCTGACGATTAATCTCGTCAGTATTACGTAATCTTAAATATGTTACTTCTTCTGTGTTTCGATGTTTACCTTTTTTCCTTCTGTTTATATGCTGTAAAATATTTTAAAATTGTCAATGGCCTTCTTTCCTATGCTAGTCCTACATACTTCCTTCAGCATTTTCCTCATGTGATTTGCTTTCCAACATCCTTATATTGTGGTGCATAAAACTGAAGTTCTCCAAATGAATACTGTTTACACACCTCTAAAAGTCCAAGTGAATGTACTTAACATATTTGCTTAAATGTGTACAAAGTACTGAGACTTTACTTAGAACAATGGATTCAGTGAAGAAAGTAACCTATCTTAAAGAGTTGTTGTGAGAATGGTGTGTGTGTGTGTGTGTGTGTGTATGTGTGTGTGTGCGAGCTCCTTAGAGGAAAGGTAGGATAAGGATAACAGTGCTTGGTGGGTCGGTGGAGATCAGATGTTGCAGTAACATGGAAAAATGTAAGTTGTCCCCAACTTTCAGTTGAAAATAACTTCAAGAAAAGAATGCCTGGATTCCCGTTTCATCTGGGTATGTCTTCAATAGAGCTAGAAGCTTCATGGTATTGACTATGATAGTAATATTTTCAACTGATTATTTGGGGAATTTACTTGTGTCCATTCAGTTATAAAGCAAGTTGCATCTTGTTAGGAAGGAAAAAAATATTTCCCCGATGAGAGACGATGAAGGGGGGAAATAGCCTCTTGTTGGTAGATAGCATAGGAGACTGTTAATCCTAAACTCCATCAATAAAGCAGAACTCTTCTTGTCCTTTTTGAGAGGAAACATCTCCCCCTTCCCCACAATCTTTTTTGATCACCATTTTCTTGCCAGAAAGGCAGGGTATAAATCAAATAAATATGATTGTTTTTCTTGTTGCTGGAACAAAGAGAGAATAAAACATCCTACCCAGCAGAAGACTGCTCTAGTTCCTGCTGGACTACAGTAAGATGTTTGTAGTAGTAATTCTGCTGAACTCCAAAATTATAGCAGATTTTGTTAGGAAATAAGGTGCACGTGGATTGTCTGGTCTGACAACTTGTGTTCTCCACTGTATATGCAAGTGCAGGATGATGAAAATTCCTCCACCTTTCCTGCACGTGGCTTATGGCAAAGGCAGTGTAATGCTTTGACTCAAGCCAAGGATCAGAGACCATCTAGCCCTACTTTACAGCCATTTCTTCTGTCCCAACTTACCTCAGTATCAGTTCCACCTTCAAGCATACAGAATTGTTGGCATTCTCAAAATGGGAGTTGCTAGCTAGTGCTTCAGTAACAAAACTAGTTATGTTGTTGGAGGAACTTGGATTTTGAACAGGCACACACTAGCACCAAGCAGGAAACATTAATTTCTATACTGATTTTAATGAGAGTGTAAGACCAAACGAGCATTGCTGAAGTCAAATTAGTGTTTAGACCTTATCAGATCCTTGGATGTGTGACAGTTGGGAACTCCATGTAAGTTTTCAGTCAATGACTTTACTGGTAAGTCCAGTTACATTCAGCTCCTCCTTCCAATCCCCCTGGTTCTTAGCTATCATCAGATCACAATGACATTAGAAGTCACAGCTGATGAAAATCACTATCTGACTCATTAGAGACGAGCAATCCTCTCAGGGCTTACAGAGAGCCAGTGTGGTGTAGTGGTTAGTGTTGGACTGGAACTCTGGAAGACCCATGTTCTAGACTTTGGGCCAGTCACTGACTCTCAGCCTAACCTACCTCACAGAGTTGTTGTGAGGACAAAAGGGAGGAGAGGAGGAGGACGACGACTATGTAAGCCATCTTGGGTTCCTTGCAAGAGGAAACAAGGTGGGATATAAATGTAGTAAAAATAACTAACTAACTAAAGACCAAGCAACCCTAGGCCTTCAGTTCCCAGCAAACATTCTAATAGTATTATTTCCTGAGAAGTTTGGAATGTTCACACCAGGTTGGTATCAGGAGCTTCACCACTACACATGCAATGCAAAACAGCCTTTTTAAGTCCAAAGCATACAACCCGAGTGAGATTGTGGCCCAAGGCACATTGGCTCTTTGGTAAAAACTACACATTTAGTATGTTGCTACCCCATCTGTGATGTTACTGCTAAGAAGATGCTCACTCTGTCCTCTTGCTATTGGCTCAGCTCTCTGTATGAGTATGAGACTGTATTTTAACATGGCAAAGTCTGATTGCCCTGCTTGTTTCCTTCTCAGAATAAAACTAATGCAGTATGTGATCTATGGAATTGCATCATTTTTTTTCTTGTATGGAATTATTCTTTTGGCGGAGGGCTTTTATACAACAAGTGCTGTGAAGGAGCTGCATGGTGAATTCAAGACAACAGTTTGTGGTCGTTGCATCAGTGGAATGGTGAGTTGTATGGATTATATTCCTTCTAGTAAAAGCTAGCAGACCTCTCCTATGTTTATGCATTCAGTAGATTGCATTTATAAGTTAATACACAACTTTTCCATTGTGAGATAACATTTTGCAGTTATTGCAGACCCTTTTCTAGGAGTTGTGCTCATACAAACCATGCTGCCCCACCATTTGGATATGCTCAAATATTAGCCTTGTTGGTGTGCAGTAACAATACAGGACCAGTACATGATAATTTAGTTGAAGAAACTGTTTTTTTAATACGGATCCTGCCATAAATAAAAGGTTGAGAGTTGGTCCTTAGTTTCAGGTGTTATGCTCTAGGTTTGCAGTACAGTTTTCAGTGAAACTCCTGAAGTCACAAGTAAATGGGTTCAATTCAGTCAATTTTAGTATGTGTATTCATCATCTTGGTAATAACCGAGCCCTTTGTTCTACACTTGGGATGAGAGCTATGTAACTCACATGACGATCAGTTAATACTAAAACATGCAAAACTGCTATCAGTCATTACATGATCACTTCAGCCAGTTTTTCAACAATGGGAGCCAAGCTCTGGAAGCGAGCTCCTTTCCGCTTGACGTATTACCACATTAAGATTATTATTTAAACAGACAGTATCGTTATACAGTCATGCCTTGGATTGAGAGCATAATTCGTTCCGGAAAGGTGCTTGTAATCCAAAACACTCTTATATCAAAACGAAATCCCCCCAAAAAAATTTGTAGAGATTTTTAATTTAAGCCGTACTACAGTACTTGTATTGCAAGACGACGCTTGTATATCAAGTAAAAAAAAATTAAATAAATATTTAAAAATTTGCTTGTCTTGCAAAATGCTCTCAAACCAAGTTACTTGTAATCCAAGGTATTACTGTATTACAACACACTGGCAAACGTTTCTACTTTCCCCAGACCCCCAGATCATGCGGCTTTTTCCTGCACTGTCCCATTCTATCCCCACCCCCAATTCTGCATGTCCTTCATGCTTCTCTAAGCACCACAATCTGCTCCATTGACGCACCATCTGCCACAGCTCTGCTCTTGCCCTCTTACTAACTCCCCCCCCTTCCATACCTTGTGATTCCAGAGCCCCTGGATACACTTCTTGCTCCCTTGAGTGGTTTTCCTTGTCATCCAACTAGGGGAGACAAAGTGTTTGTCACCGTAGTGCAATAATGAAATAAGACAGTGAGACCTTTCTTCCAGTGGCATATCAGCTCATCATTGCTTCTCACTAGACAAGGAAGCAGTTGATCATCTTAGACTTTTCTCTCTCACCATTCACTTCCTACACTCATCCAGGAAATTGGCACAGCAGTAGGATTCTGTGATGATGCTTTGGCAGACTGAAGGCCCCAGTCAGCTGCATAGATGTGGGTTGCTAGGCTTGGCATTATTTAATTTTTAAATTTGGGATGTGGAGGTGCTGAAATAAAACAACCTGCCAACATTTCTTTAAGTCTGTAGCATAGCTGAAACCTTTAAATGTTAAAGTTTAAAAGCTCAGACATTATTTGGCTGTTAAAGTAAGTTACGTACCTTTTATACTTTTTCCTGCTCCTTGGAAGATGTCCTTTCAGAAAGAAAAAAAGAATACTTCTAATGACTGTTCCTATTAAATCAAGAGTCTGTACATTGATTGCATAGATTTTTACTGCAAAATCAGTGTAGTACAAACATCAGTATTTCTTATATAATATGTAAAATAGTAAAGAAAAAGAACTTAATATTTAGGAATGAGTGATCTTAAATTGAATTCCTGAACAGATTGTAGATTTGAGAGCACCAATTATATAGCTAACCACTAATCTCTGAGCCTGTTACATTTTAACATTTAGCAGTTGAGCTTTGTAGAGTTGTAGTTTAGTCAAGATTGTTCCCAATCTTATTGAGCCATTCCACTTTTTTTTCCTTCCAGTACTTTGCAAACAATGCAACAGTTTCCTGATATTTTCTAGATGCAATGTTCTTAACAGAACTGAGAAGACATATATTATGGGGTCTAATAGTGACTGCAACTGGAATATCTCATAACACTAATTGCCATTTTCTAAAATGGCTCTGTGGTGGTGAACCTATTTTGGGGATGGAATTCAGCCCCATGGATAGGTTCTATACAGCTCCAAATAAAACCTGCAATGGATTAGGAGCCCCACTGAAATAGGAGTCACCAGCTTCCCCTGGCTACAGCCCTTTCCTTCCATGATCTCATGTGCTTTTGGTATTAACTGTAGGTTTCTTCTTATTTCAAATGAAGTCAGGCAGAAATTTGCCATTCAAATAGCACCATATAGAATATGTATATGGGAATATTTTGTTAAACTTTTCCCCAAATATATTCTTCCAAGGAATTATAACTTTTAAGTAAACCATAGTTGTAAATCATCACAGATTTTCTTTAACAGGGGAACATTGTTTTTAGTTTTTAATTATCACCATCTAGGAATAGATGTATTGTGTGTTTTTGTCCACTGTTATTTCTATAGCCAGTTAACATTTTTGGCCTGTCACTGTCAATATGTAATTAAGTTATAATCAGCCAAGTCTAAATTTCATTTATATTTAGTTATGCCAGTAAAAGGTGAGCAAAGCTGCATGTAGATTTCAGCTGTTGATACCAGTTTCTCAATTCATTGTGTGATACTTACCCAGATTTCCTTTCCTATAACCTTTATCCCATACTTTGGGGATAGATGGGCCCTTTGCCTATCTGTGGCACAGATAGGCAAAGGGCCCATCTACTTAAAATCTACCTGTTTAGTGACTATCTGAAGTAGTTACAATTTTAAGCTTTTTAAGAGCCCATTGTGCATAGTGTACACTTCCTTGAAGCTAATGCTACAGGACATTTTATTGACATTCAAGCTGAAACCAGAGTCTCCTTAATAAAACCTCCAAGCGTGATTGATTAATATTTAGAAAATCAGGTGTTTTATTTAGGTGAGCAAAGATTTAAAATGGAGTGTCACACATTTATTGTCACACCTCTGCCTAAGAAAGGTATTTATGGAATGAAAAGTTCAGACTGCACATGAAATGTGGGGACTGTGCCACCTTCTTGGGGTTTAAGTTCTAGAATTGTATGTATGTTTACTATCAAGGAAGTGACTTCCTGAAGGAATGATTGAAAAATAGGAGCTCTCTGTGAAATATGTGCCTGTCTACTCTTCACAGTTTGTTTTCCTCACCTATGTGCTTGGGGTAGCTTGGCTTGGCGTCTTTGGCTTCTCTGCGGTGCCAGTCTTTATGTTCTATAACATATGGTCAACTTGTGAAGTCATCAGATCACTCCCAGCAAATATGACAGCTTCAGCAGACCAGATCTGTGTGGATATCAGGCAATACGGTACTTATTTTAATCCTGATTAAATGCTTTATCCTCTTTCCTTGGCCTATCTTCAAGAGGGTAGTCTTAGCCTTATGAGATGAACTGAAAAGCAACCAAGTGTGGAGTCTCTGAACATGTCATTACTTTTTCAATTAATGCAGATTACACTGACCTCTTTCCAGATGCATCCAGTTTAACTGTATTTGGCAAGTCATTTATCTAAAGTGATTTTGTGGCAGTTATCCGCATTACAATATCAGGCTTAATAATAAAACAATCAGCAATATAAACTGCTTAGGCAAGCCTGACCCCATCACCAAATAGCTAGAAAACATCTCAAGCTAGTCTCTTGAATTAAAACATTTAGCTATATATCACCACCCTAAATCACAAAATTTGAGATCAGATATTAGACACACTATGCAGATCTTCATATAATTAATGGTTAGTGACCCATTCTGTATTTTTTGCCAGGGACTGAGAGGTATAGAGGAAAAAGTGGAGGGCCTGATCACATCCAAGGCAGAAGAGATTACCGTACATGGGGGGTGGGGGATCAAACACATAACTGAAGTTCAGTCTGTTGACTTCTAGAAGTCCCACCCAGACTTCAGTTGATTCTTAGGCTTCTTTAGAAACTAACTGAGCTTTTCAATTTCTCTGAACCCATAAGGGCTGGACACTTTATTTTCTTTTTAAATGAAGATTTTCAGTATTTTCCAAGATCAGGAACTTTTTTTTTACCTTGGAGATCATATTAAAAAAAAGAGAGAGAGAAATGTGCACACCAATTTTGGATGGGGAAGGGTACAAATCTTTCAAATAAAGCTGGGAAATAAGATTTTCCCTCAATACAGTAAATTTTGAGATATGACTTGTCTTTGTGGATTCACAAGTACACAGTCATTTCACCAAAAAAATCAGCTGTACAAGGTCTTGGACCTTTTGGTGAATATAAGCTATAAACTCTAGTCCATGTACACAGTCTACAAGTGTTGTGAGGGTGAAGATACCAATACACGAAAATGGCTAGAAAAATGAACAAATGGGACCTGCAAAAGAATGTTGCAATGTGCAGTGCTCCTATCACTGTTCTAGTGAGTCAGCCATCCCTTCCTCCAGGATACTCCATTTTGTTCTCCTGGGAAATAATAAAATTAGAAAAATCAGTGACTAGAAACTGGAAATGTCATTTGGTACTAAGCTTAGATTTATACTGGTTGTGCATTTTATTAATCTTAACCTTCAATTGAATGAAAGGGGTAATTTTGTGTGGTTTGGAAGAATGAATTGGCATATGGTTTTTCAGAAGTGATGGAATTCACAGTACACCAGCAAATGTCTAATAAGTAAAATGCATCAGAGTATTTGATTTGTCATATGCACAAAACTACACTTCTAGTCTCCTTCTAAAGCCATGTTTGAGGATTTTGTCTGGAAAATCTTACATTGGAATATACTGAGCAACAGTGATGTCACAATATGCTATACAGAAGAGCTTGGGAAGGAGGACCATGGAGGACAAGAGCAGCTCACGCAAAATGAGAAGACATACCGTATTTTTCACTCCATAAGACGCACATTACCCCCCAAAAAAACTAGGTGGAAATGTCTGTGCGTCCTATGGAGTGAATATAGTAAAAAAATAATAATTTTTTTTTTTTTTTTTTTTACTTTCCTCTGCTGGTCCGGAAGAGCGGAGGACTCCTGGGTGGGGCGGGGGAAGCCCCCGCCTCTCAGCTGATTTTTTTTTTTAAATTTTTTTTGTACCATACAGTAAGTGCGTCTTATGGTCCGGTGCATCTTATGGAGCGAAAAATACGCTCCATAAAATACTGGGGTTAGTGTAATTGGCCACAATTGCAGCCTCAGTCAAATCTTGAAAAGTTTCTAACTCCTTTTTCAACAATATTGGTGATAAGCACAGCATGTGATACTGTCCATAGTGACTAAAACAACCATTTGTCCGCCATATGGAAATCCTAGATCTGAGAACATCTCTTGGCAAGGAAAATCTATCCTGGATGTAGGAAGAGAACACACTTAAAATTATTTTGTACTTGCTAATGCCAACTCCAGATTGAACTGGTCAACATGTGGGTGCATGATAAAGGAACACAACTTGTATGTAGGTGGGGAAGGGAAATACAATTCAGGAAGGGAGAATGATGTCAGCTAACAGCGTTAATTATCTTTTCTTTGGTATTTTAACTTCAGGAATCATCCCTTGGAATGCTGTACCTGGCAAGGCTTGTGGGTCAGCCTTAGCGGATATGTGCAGCACACCCGAGGTAAAGGAGGCTATAATCTCCAGGGCTTTCTTCGATACCTTGACAACTGGAACAGAAAAACTTACTTAGTAGTCTGCTAAACTATAATTTTTTCTGTCCCCTACATAAATTAAAATTGTTGCTCACCCACAGCATGAATGACATGATGTTCTGAAGACATGTCTGCACCATTTATTGCTAGTCTAAGCTCCTCTATGCATAGTCAGCTGAGAGTGAACAATGAGTTTTTCTTATATTGGTGAAATATATAATAAGAGCAGGAGCGAGGACTCCTTTACTGCTGAGAGCTGCATCAGGTTTGCGTAAAGTGCAGCCCATAGGATATGTAGTGCTACTGGGAAAGTCAGTTCTGATAATGATTCAGAAATCAGCAGTTAATGGAGATACCACACTTGCTTTCAATAAAGGCAGAAACAGAAATGGTGCTCTCAAAAGATGCTGTGTCTCATATTTATGTTAGAAGTTCATGTTGACTGGGCTGTTCTGGAACACAGCATTGCTCACTTATCAATTTGTTTAGCTGTGATCTGCATACATGCAGCTGTCAGTTAAAAAAGCTCTTATTCCATGCAAATTGGGCATGTTTGTCTTACTGTACTGCCTTCCAGGTGTACTTCATTGTACTGATTGACTGATTGATTGTTATTTGTTAGTCACCCCACAACCAAAGTTACCTGGGTGACAATGTAACACTTTAAAAACAAAATCCATATATCAAGAACCAATAAAGCACAGACCAGAAGCAGATTAAATTTATTACTGGCCACATTAAAGTAATTGAATAACCTAATCACAGAGAACTAAAACAATCTTTTAAGGGCTAAAACACATCCCAACCACCATAAAAAGCAAAAAATAGGGATGGGGAACCTCTGACCCACAGGGACTTGGGCTCCCTCTATGGGCCCCATCCCTCCCCTTTGCAAGCCCTGCCCCCTGGCCTGGAGGCTACCGGGGGTTTGTGGGCAGGCAGGAAATGGAATCCCCTTATGTCCAATCTGTGATCGGAGAGAAGGGGGTTCTCTGGGGGGAAGCGGCATACTAAGTGCTATGCACTCAGCTGATGCTTACTGGAGCTTCTGCACACAGCATAGGAGTCCCTTCCCGTCATGCACTACTTGCTGCCCCAATTGGGACAGCACACAAAGGAGGCGTCTGACTCAGCCGGCGCTTGGAGGAAATACACTTCCAAGCACCAGCTGAGTCCCTTTTTCCATGCAGTGAGGCATCCATGTATCTCTCTGCACAGAGAAAGGGAAAATGGGCAGAGCGGGGCCAGATAATGTCAGGGAAAGGGCCCCACTTCTTGATGTCTTCTAGCTAGCCAGATTAAAAAAAGCTCCCCGTCTTAATGATGTTGATATAATTTTTAAAAGCCTGGGAGAATAAGTCTTCACCTGATGCCAACCCCCCCCCCCCCAATACATGTAGGTGGCCAAGCTTGTCACTCTAGGAAAAGCATTATTTTGCTACCCCTTCATACATCAGATTGAGGAGACATTTGGAGAAGGGCCTCCATTGATTATCTTAGGGCCCAGGTAGGTACATATGGGAAGATCCTTTGGATACCTTAAGTTCTTCTTCGTGGTCTCTGTGCATCACACATATGGGCTCTGCGCCTGCGCTGAGCCAGCTTCGGAAGATTCTCTAGCTGAGTCAAAATGGGCGGGAACCCCTCCCCCACGGTGCTCGCTCCTAGCACGGTTCCCGCCCATTCCCTCAGTTCCTTTTCGACCGCTATTGCGACCGGCAGCTCTCGAAAGGTTCTCCAGGAATTCATTCCTCTCGATCGGCTGAGTAAAATCTTTTTCTACTTAACTTCATTCAACTATCTCCCCTTCATTCTTCACTTTCTCTCCTAAAAAAAAAAAAAAAAAGAAAACCTCTTCGTTACTCTTCCTTCTGGCTTCCCCCCCCACCCGAACGATGGCCCTTAAGGCCCCGTTCAGGAAATGCACCGAGTGCGGCGCAAAGCTACCCCCTGCGGACGGGCATGCCCTATGCCTTTTATGCCTGGGGCAAGAACACATTGTGGAGACTTGCCGCCACTGCAAAAAGTTCACCAAAGTGACCAGGAAGCAGCGGGCATTAAAGCTCAAAACCACGCTATGGCAGCAAACTCTGTCAGCGGCCGGCCCTTCTCTCCCACGCGCCACAACTTCGAAGAGGCCACCCCCCTTGACTAAAAAAGTCACCGGGAAAGGGGAGGACCAAACTCAAAAGAAAAAATCTAAAAAGAGACCAAAGACTTTATCACCGCTTGGGTCGGTAGCGTCCCAAACCCAGGAGACGTCCAAAAGCGTGCCATCTCCGTCTCCAACTAAACGGTCGACATCGTTACACAAAGAATTGTCGACACCGAAGATCATTGAGCTGGACACAGCAATTGATCGGGCAGAGTCCATCTCAGACGGAGAAATTGTAGACTCCCCGGCAAAAACGGCTCGATCACATCGCTCCACCTCACCTAAAAGAGGAGAGGAGCCCCAGTCGAAGCCATCTGAGCACCCCAGTCGGTCTGGATCGCAAGCGTCCAAGAGACAATCTATACGATCCAAAGACGACTCTACGTACCAAGGGCGAGAAGACAGCCCGATTCAGCGGCGATCACCTCGACATCGATCGCCTCGGCATCGATCGCCTCGACATCGATCGCCTCGATGCCGAAGGGACCACAGGTCTCATAGTACTCGCCCAGACAGCTCATCCGAAGATGAAGCTACTCGGCGTAGTATGCAACGAGCCGGAGCAGAAAAACCGGCAGACACTGGCAGCCCGAGACAAACTGCTACCGGCATCGAGGACCCTCGCCATCGACATTCATCAGTCGACACCGGGGACTCCCGCCGCCGAAACAAACACGACGTCGAGTACCGCCGTCACCGTAGCTCCTCCCTCGACGTCGAACGACGCCACAACAGTCCTCCCTACGGTGGCACACGCCGACGCCGAAGCGTCTCGGCCGACACCGAACGCAGCCCTTCCCACGGCTCCGGACATCACCTCCGAAGGGCTCCAACCGACCACAAGCGTTCGGATTTTTCGCTCGACATCGACCGACGCCGCCATCGAAGCCGCTCACTCGATGCCGACCGTCACCGCCGCAGATCGCGGAGCCACTCAGACGACACCGACAGACACCACCGTCAAAGTGTCGAATCTCAACGAAAGGCACCTGCACACACCTCATACCGCCGGCGCCGTAGTACCTCCTCCGACAGCGTACGCCAATATAGAGTCTCCCCCCAAGGGGATCGCTATCGACGTCGAAAACAGTCCATCGATACCGAACGCCGCCATGGCTCCCCCTGTATCGATCGCCATCGACATCGAACGCCGCCCATCGATACCGAGCGACGGCGCGACTCCCCCTATAACAGACGCAGTCGACGCCGAAGCTTATCTCACGATGTCGACCAGCACAAACGCAGAGGTCTGACACGGAGTAGAAGCCCACACGAGCGGTACCGTCACACCGCTCAAACTGTACGGGAAAAAAGAAAACATGCTACGAGTTCCAAAGCTCACCTCTCTTTACCTCAGGCACCACCAAGGAAGGCCTTATGTAAAAAGAAGCACCTAGAAAAACCAGCTCTATCAAAAGACCTAGACCCAGATTCCTCGTCAGATTTACCATACTCTGACTCAGACTCTGCGTTGTCTGGCCCCCTCGAGTCGTCACCAGATCTCCAGGTCGAATCGAGGGCGGCAGTATCACCCTCAGAGGACCTTGGGACTTTCGCCGACCACGTGCTAAGGATGACAGCATCCCTGGGGATAGAAACTGTCATCGAGTCTCCCGATGATGACGACCCAGTGTATAACATGATGCAATCGACGCAAACATCGCCAGCACTGGTGCCTTACCTGCCAGCACTACTGAAAGTCGTCAAGAATACCTGGAACAAACCAGCAGTAATTCCTCCAACGGGCAAGAGGCTGGAATCTCTTTATCGCGTCCGCAAAGAGGATGCACAATTTCTCTTCACCCATCCGGCTCCAAATTCTATCATAGTAGAATCTGCCCAGTCCACCTCGAGTAAAATACACACCACGCCGGTGGATCAGGAGGGCAAAAAACTGGACGCCTGCGCCAGACGCGTATATTCATCCAGCGCCTTGGGTCTAAGAGTCTCAAACTACCAGGCAATAATGGCAAGATACCAACATTTCCTGACGGAAAAGCTGGGCAACCTATGCGAAGACCTGTCAGAAGAAAAGAGACAATTGGCACGCGTGTTGCAGGCAGAGGCCCTGAGCATGGCAACACTCCAAATGAACAACGCTAGACACCAGACGGACTGCCACGCGAGGGCGCTCATCAGCTCAGTGGCACTCCGCAGACACGCTTGGCTCCGCTCAACGTTACTGAACACGGAAGCGAGAGCGCGTATAGAAAACTTACCGTTCGACGGCGAGGGACTCTTTAACACCAAAACTGATGACTCCCTCGACGCAGCCCAGAAAGCGAAGGTCACAGCGCAAAAGATGGGGCTTAACGCAGCTCCAAGGCAGAGGTACAAAACTAAACAGTGGACGAAGCTCCAGCCAACAGCGCCGTTCCGGCCGCGCTTCGCACAAAAAAACCAAGACTTGCGAGGACGGGACCGCCAGCCCTCTGGATCAAGAAGGCCTTTCCAACCTAAGTACCAGGGACCAAGGAAGGGCAACCCTTTCGGCAAACGGCGTCTTTGACTTAGCACAAATCGACACATACTTACTGGACATGACTCAAACACCGGACATGACAACACCACCGATTATGACATCAAAATCGTCAAATACAATTATCCTATTCACGGACAGACTAGCCACTTACCTTCCATCGTGGCACCATATTACAACGGACCGCTGGGTCCTCAACATCATCCAGCACGGGTACCAGATCGAATTCGATGTTCTCCCCCCCTTCCTCGGCATCACTACCACACAGCCCACTCCACCGTTACTGGAGGAGGTGGACTCTCTGTTGCAGAAGGGTGCCATCCAGCCTGTCCACCCACATCACCTCCAGGAGGGGCTCTATTCCCGGTACTTCACAGTGTCGAAGAAGGGAGGAGGACTTCGCCCGATCTTGGACCTCCGACTCGTCAACTTCTTCATAACAGCAAAGAAGTTCAGAATGGTCACCATCCAGTCGATACTGCCTTTACTTCGCAAGACGGATTGGTTTGCGTCGATAGACCTGCAGGACGCATACTTCCACATTGCCATTCACCAAGACAGTCGGAAGTACCTGCGGTTCAAGATAGGGGACGAGGCCTATCAATTCGTAGTTCTCCCCTTCGGCCTCTCCACTGCACCGAGAGTGTTCACCAAATGCATGGCAGTCGTCTGTGCAAGTCTAAGGGCCAGGGGAATCCGGATCTTCCCCTACCTCGACGACTGGCTGGTAGTGGACTCCACGAAATCTCGTCTAGAGTCGGCCATCCGCACGACATTGCACCTACTCAAAGATCTAGGACTATGTCTCAACGCCAAGAAGTCTGTCCTCACTCCGGCCAGGGAGATCCAGTTCATAGGGGCGGTTCTCAACTCGATTCAAGGACGGGCTTATCTACCACGAGACAGATTGAACAAGATACTTACCCTCTCAAAAAGTCTGTACCAATCTCGCTCCACATCAGCAAAGACAATCCAGCGCCTCCTAGGCCACATGACCTCAACGATTCAGGTCGTGAACTACGCCCGCCTTCACATGAGAACCCTCCAGAACTGGTTCATCCGCTCCTACAATCCGCAAAAACAGTCCCCTTCCACTCGTCTTTCCATTCCAAGAACGGTCAAAGCGACTTTGCTATGGTGGACGGACAGGAGGAATCTGGACAAGGGGGTTCCTTTCCACCCACTAACACCAACAAAGATACTAACAACAGACGCCTCCCTCCTGGGTTGGGGAGCACACTGTGCAGGACTTACCACGCAAGGAACATGGAATTCCATTCAACGCAGGATGCATATCAACATGCTGGAACTACTTGCTGTTTGGAACGCCATGAAGGCGCTGGAGTCCGAGCTATACCACCATCACATTCAAGTAGTCACGGACAACACGACCGTTGTGGCCTACCTCAACAAACAAGGAGGCACGCGGTCCATGAGACTAACAAGACTGACCCTCAAAATCCTCCACTGGACGATCCAAAGGTCCATCTCTATCGTGGCGATCCACATCGCGGGCAAGGACAATACCCTAGCGGATGCCCTCAGCAGAGTCTCCCTGCAGTCCCACGAATGGCAGTTGGACCCGGACGTCCTCCATTGGATCTTCTCGATTTGGGGCCACCCTCAAATAGACCTTTTTGCTACCTCAGAAAACACAGCATGCCACCAGTTCTGCAGCAGGGCAGCTTCAGATCCAGACTCCATTACAGACGCCTTTATGATGCAGTGGTCGGGGCATCTATTCTACATCTTTCCGCCTCTTCCTCTGTTGACGCGGGTCGTCTCGAAAATATGGAACGACTGCACAGACTGCATCCTGGTAGCACCGTGGTGGCCCAGACAACCGTGGTTCCCCCAGGTCCTTCACCTTTCCAGAGGGGAATACAGATCTCTCCCCATCACGCCGACTCTATTAACCCAGGCTCGGGGCGAGATCCGGCACCCAGACCTGAAGAGTTTGGCGCTCATGGCATGGAGGATACGTCACTCCTAGTGCAAAGCTTGCCAGTGGCAATCCAGGACATCCTAGCAGCTGCACGCAAGCCAGCAACAAGAGCATCTTACGCTAGGAAATGGCTGGCATTTTCAAAATTCGTCAGAGCACAAGGGCAAGATCCAGGGACTTGCACGATACAAACCGTCCTGGAATATCTGCACATTTTGATGCTAAGAGGGTTAAAACTTTCATCTATAAAAGTATACTTAGCAGCAATCTCGGCCAACAGACCCTACTCCACTACAGGGACAGTCTTCACCCACCCCTTAGTGAAGCAGTTCCTGAAAGGCCTAAGGAATACCATCCCTCCAATGAAGGACTTGACGCCAGGATGGGATCTACCATTGGTACTACGCGCTCTACAACAAAAGCCATTTGAGCCGCTCGCCACCATAGACTATCGATTACTGACATGGAAAACGGCCTTCCTTGTCGCCATCACCTCGGCAAGAAGGTCAAGCGAACTATGTGCGCTAAGAGAGGATCCACCCTACATGGTTTTCCACAGGGACAAGGTGGTCGCCCGCCCAGACACCTCTTTCATCCCTAAAGTAGTGTCGGAATTTCATACCAACCAAGATATAATATTACCAGCTTTCTTTCAGAGTCCAACAACGGACCTGGAAAAGAAAATGCACGCTCTAGACGTCCGCCGTGCACTGGCTTTCTACAAGGACAGAACAGCCTCGTTTAGGAGATCGACGCAGCTGTTCGTCTGTTACGGAGGACAATCGAAAGGCCTACCTGTGTCCAGACAAAGGTTTGCCAAATGGATTGTAGAAACAATTAAGCTGGCTTACCAGTTGAACGACAAACGGTTACCGGTTGCAATAAAAGCACACTCGACCCGGGCGCAATCAACATCCACGGCGTTTGGAAAGGGCATTCCTCTACAAGATCTGTGTAGAGCGGCCACGTGGTCTGCGCCTTCGACGTTTGTCAGACACTATAAGCTTGACCTCCGAGCCCGGGAAGCGAACGCTTTTGGCAGAGCAGTCCTCTCATCGGTGCTACAATGACATATGACGCCGTCCCACCACCGGTAAGTCAGCTTGCTACTCTGCCCATATGTGTGATGCACAGAGACCACGAAGAAGAAGGACAGGTTGCTTACCTGTAACTGTAGTTCTTCGAGTGGTCATCTGTGCAGTCACACAACCCACCCATCCATCCCCGCTTGGCGTCATTATCGATTTCGATGGACCTGCCAGTGGAGATTGGGTGCATCGCTCCAGCTCGTCCCAAAGATGAAAAATTGCGTTGCTGTTGTGACCCAAAGGACTCATAGGTTGACACCAACGACGATCCCTCGTTTCATGGGGTCGCAATAAGCGGTCTCATAGGAACTGAGGGAATGGGCGGGAACCGTGCTAGGAGCGAGCACCGTGGGGGAGGGGTTCCCGCCCATTTTGACTCAGCTAGAGAATCTTCCGAAGCTGGCTCAGCGCAGGCGCAGAGCCCATATGTGTGACTGCACAGATGACCACTCGAAGAACTACAGTTACAGGTAAGCAACCTGTCCATCCCAAGCGAATGCAAGACATTATAGACAAGACCAGCACTGGTCCAGAAACAGGTCAGGAGCAAGTGAAGGCAAAAAACCATGGGGCAGTATGTTTGTAATACCAGATCCCATTTTAAAACTCTTGTTGCTATGTTCTCTGCACCAGCTGAAGTTTCCAGACCATTTTCAAAAGCATTACAGTAATCCAAGTGGGAGGTTATGAGAGCAAGGACCAAGTTATCCACATTCGGATAGTGTAATAGCTGAGATAGCAGTCTAAGCTGCTAAAAAAGGCACTCTGTACCACAGAAGCCACTTGCGCCTCTAGTGACAAAGATGGATCCAAGAGCAACCCCAAACTATGAACTTGATCCTATAGAGGGAGTGCAAACCCTCCAGAAGAGGCTTTACACCTTTCAACTGGACAGAAGCCTGTGTCTTGTTATGATTGAGCTTCAGTTTGTTAGCCCTTTATTCAGTCTATTACCATAGCCAAGCACTGATCATACATGCTGAAGATGTGAGACGCATGTGCACATGATTTTTAGTGCACATTTTCCCCCATAGTGTGTGAAGCATCCCTCAGTTGCAACAGTACTACAGAAGGTTGCTAATAAATGTTGAGGGGTTACGTGACTGCTGTTGTGATGGTTGAAATGCTTTCAGAGATGCTGCACAGCTTCTCTGAAAAACTTTGTACAGTACTGGTTCACACTGTTGCAGTCCTGCAGAGAGAAAAATTAGTATGAGTAAGGCTACATATAAGGAGACCAGCAGCCACTAACTGTAGCTTCACTCTCCACACACCCCCACCACAGTAGCCACAATCACAGAGATGGGTGCAAGCTCCTTGGGTTGGATCCAGATTTAGACACAACTAGGCCGGTGGAAGCAAGACATCTCTGCTCCCCGCCGCCCCCATGGCAGCCCTTCCAGGCCTCTGAAAATGCTAGTGAGTCTAGGAACCCTGCTGAATGGGGTGAGCTGTAGTGCAGTGGGAGGGGGATCCCTAAAAATCGGGCAGAGGCATCTTCCATGAATGGAGCCCTTCTGTCCACCGAAATCAGATCCTGGATCCAACCCCCTGTATATAAAGTCTGGTTCTCACTATGCCTTTCCCTGAAATGGTTATTTTCCACTTTATTGTAGTTCTATTTGTCTTACCATCTGTTCATTGTGGCCTGTGCTGGAGCTGGTGCTACTGTCATAGCACTGGTGAGTACCGTCATCTCCTCTCTTCTAAAATAACAATATATTCACTTTTCAGATATAACCATTCAAATATTGTTTAACTTAAAGTAATAATTTTTGTGTTTGTTGGCATCTGGCTGTAGTTTTCTCAGGATATTCCAAATAGCAGGCAAGTTCTTACATTTCCCAATAAAGCTTTGCACCAAAGCAAGCTTTGTAATAGTTTTGCTATTTTATTTAACTTCATCCTGCTGCATGGCCAACATCTGGCATTTCCTGGTAGAAATATTTAGGCATTAGTCTGTACAATTTCCCTGTGTCAGGGCACTTCAGAATTTCCCCATCTTTTAAGTAATTAAATACTCCTGTCTTTACCTTTTAAAGTCTTTTCAGGAGTATGAAAATTTACATCTTTTGTTTGGATGTAAGCAACTGCACTGAAGCATGTTAAATGAGCTTATTTAAACTGGCCATATTAGAAATAGAGGGATTAACAGTAAGACCTACTACAGTTGAGAAATTGCTGCAACAACTAGCTTTTAAACTTATGTCATCCAAATTCATGTGAAATACTGCATTATGGACGTCCTTTTCACCACAGCAACCAGCACCCCCTATATCGCTTAGATCAGTGATGGCGAACCTTTTTGAGCCCGAGTGCCCAAACTGCAACACAAAACCAACTTATTTATTTCAAAGTGCCAACACTGCAATTAAACCTGAATACCGAGGTTTTAGTTTAGAGTTGAATCGCACAAGCCACCACAGCTTAAATCACACCACCTCCAAGCTGCCAGTGCGTCTTTTGAGCCTGACCCAGCAAGGGCTGTCTCCTGACTCCACATCAGCCCCCCCCAGCCCCTTCTATCCCCCCCCCCATGGGCAGAGAGCGAGTGAGCGTGCGAGGCGGAGATTTAAAGCGGCAGCCCAGCCACCCCTTCTCAAGCAGGCAGGCAAGGCTGGAGGAGGAGGAGGGCGTGCGAGAAGGAGGTGGGCAGAGAGTGAGCGCGCGAGGCGGAGAGCAGCCAACTGAGCATTTAAAGCGGCAGCTGCCCTCCCCGCCTCGCCTCTCCCCGCTTGCTCTCCCAACCCTCGGGGGAATCCTCACAGCAGGAGGCGCCTGGGACCCCTGCCTGATCTCGTTCCTCTTGCGTGCCCACAGAGAGGTCCCTGCGTGCCAGCTGTGGCACACGTGCCATAGGTTCGCCATCACTGGCTTAGATAAAGGGGAGCTACAGCCATTTTTGCCATAGCTCTCATTGAAGTCCTTACCTGACACAGTATACATTTTGATTCTAACACAAAGAACTGCCTAAAAGGCCTGAAGAATTTGTTGTCTCTTATATGCTGTATTTTGTTCTCTTCCACCAGCTGATCTACATGATGGCTACCACATATAACTATGCTGTTTTGAAGTTTAAGAGTCGGGAAGATTGCTGCACTAAATTCTAAATTGCATAAGCCCAGTAAAGAGCTGCATTGTGTAGCTTGAAATACCACTGACACCCTAGACTAAGAGTCTAGTTTTCTGAAGGTTGTTACAGTCAATTGTAAATAGCTTCAGTAAACATCTTTAAGCATTTTAGATCAATACAAATTATTTCTTGTATATGAATAACAATGTGGATGAGATCTGGCTATTTTCTATACTATGAGAGGACTCGGTTATTTTAAGTGATGTTGTAAATCATCCTTTTAAAGGAAGGAGGGCTTTCATTTAACATCAAGCTATTTTTTTTCCCTCTAACAGTCATCTCTGAAACAATTACTGGATCAATTAAGGGCCTATAATAAGTTATTTTATCTCTGCTGTTCACTAATCTGAAAAATAATAAAGCATTTGTTCTACAATAGATAACACACAAGATACAAGCTTGATTCTTGGTAACTGCCTACCCTATTAGATTGTTGACAAAGTGCTGTTCATAAGTACCACATTCGCCTCTTATCTCTACTGTATAAAATAAAAACCAGCCTCTGCATCAAAGCCAGCTCACCAGCAAAAGTCTACAACTGGGGTTTTTACTATTCAAATGCTTTGAGAAACAAGCTCACTGAACAGCCTTTTCATTAGTTGAAATGTCCAATTAAACAAAATACCAGTTTATTTTCATTTCATAAACAAAGCCCCTATACCTCTCTAGGTATGGCATATACACACATTCCCTTTCCTTGGATCTCCAGCTTATGAGATATAGAGAATACCAAGGCTATGGGTTAGTAACTTATTTCTCACTGGTCAACACCCAAAGTGCAAGTACTGGCCATATAGCACACAAAACAAACTCTTATATATAAGAAAATAGTAATATTAGTTAAACTATTTTTGCCCTGGTAAATATAGTAGACAGCAAGTAAAAGCAAGTTTCCTTAATTCAAATGGGTGGGAGAGAAAAAGGAAAGCAAAGGAACTCCCACAAATTTATCTTTGAGTTGCTCTTCTAGGCTTCAGCATGTAAACTTGCAAAGTATTTTCAAAGCTTTTTAGTTTCTGTTCTTTTGCATTAACTGCTTTTGTTCCTATTTCCTACTAATCTTTGCCAGCTACTTCTTAGAGTTAAGCATGCAACATTCTGGAGATCTTTAGAAATAAGCTTTTCTGCCTAGTTTAATATTTAATAATGTAGAATAACCTTTTTATTAATCTTACTAGCTGCCTGCTTTGCCTCTTGACATGCTCACTAGCCATCATGCTCACCCTTCTCTTCCAGATCCACTTCCTCATGATACTGTCCTCTAACTGGGCCTACTTAAAGGATGCAAGCAAAATGCAGGCTTACCAGGATATCAAAGCAAAAGAACAGGAGCTTCAGGATATCCAGTCTCGGTCCAAAGAGCAACTCAATTCTTACACATAAATGTTTGCCAGAGTCCCTTTGCAGAAGAATTTTGTAGCTCAAGCAGCCGCTCTGCAGAACAGATGTATTTCCAAGCAAATACAGAAGTATAAAAACTTCACATTCATGCTCCTGGGCCATGTTTATAGGGACAACTTACAGTGGATATCCCTCATTCCTTTTAGCACTGAGTTGGGGTGGGGGGCTGTCCTCATTCTAGGCCACTTTAGAAAAACACGTTACCAAGTCAGTCATCATAGAAGAATTGCCGAGGGAACAAACTCCTTCACAAACAAGATACCACAGTTGGTATCCAGCCCTGCAATGACTAGATTTTAAAAGGCTGTACATAATTACACATGTGTAAGTAACTCAGATTCTAGTTCTTGACTAGATAGTTATTCCTTTTATTCTGAATACTGGCAGTTATGCTTATTTGATAGTTTCAGGAAGTTACAAATCAGCTTATCCAGTCTCGTCAAAATTAAAACTGGATTTTGTGGACTAAATGCCAGAAGTGTTATTTTCTGAGCCACTCCCTTTTCAATGATGCTGTAATGAGCCACTGTTGTTCTACTGCACTTATCGGAGTAAGCTGGGTGCTACTGCCCCAAATTTGTTTTTATTTTAATTTTAAACTGTTTGATGGAATGTAGACAGACCCTTGGATCAGGATAATGATCCCCTTCTCTGAAAATAAATGTCAGCTTTGCCTTAATGTTTATTTTCTATAAATGTCTTAAGCATTTATATAGCAGCGGGAGATCATTATCCTGTCTGTGTTTTATCAAAGCGGAAAGTGTTACCTTGTGGAAATGACAGTAATTTGACTGTTTAAAGTGAGCAGATGAGAATTTGTAGAATTTAAAAACCCATAGCCATACAGAGCACAGGTCAACCACCCGTCTCAATTTTGGTGCTCATTGCATTTATAGACAGTGCTTATTTTCTCTTATAAGAAATGTGGTGTTCAGTAAAATATTGGGTGCCATTTTAAAACTGTTTCCCACAAAATTTGCCTTCTAACATTTTCAGAAACATTCAGTGCTAGCTTGAGTACTAGTGATGGTATCTTTGGTGTGCTATTTTTTAAATATATATATATATATATATATATATATAAATGTTGGAGAAAATTAAAGTACATCAGTGAGTTATAAATCAGTAAAAAGTCAAGTCATACACCTATGTTTTGAATGTTTGCTGAATATTAAAAATCTTTCTTTAGACCATGCAGAAGTGTATAAAGAAAGAAGTACACATTTCATTATAAAGGTTAAAGGAAAAATATTAATGTGGAAAAATTTCAGGTATTACCTTGCATTTGAGTTTGTTACATGCCTAATTTTTTTTTTTTAAGAGGCAAAGTCTATTTAGAACAGATAAAAAAATAGCTTAGTATTTGTTTTTACCTGTTGCATGAAGGAAACAAATTTCTACAGCAATGCAGGTGATGTTCTTCCTAGTCCAGTGTTTGCATAAAGGTAACAGACAGTGTCTTAAAGCCTAATTCTTTTCTAATTCTATGTAGCTATTACTGGGAGTTTTTTGAAGTTTTGTTTAAGTAGTCTAATATTTTTTATGTAAAGAGCATTCAATTTTGCTATGTATAAATTTTTGTAACCTAACCGTGAATCAATATTTTCTATCAGTGCCAAGGGCTTCCTGTAGTTATATCCAAGTGTTACAATAAATATTTGTAGATAATAGAACCAATATTTGTGTATGCTTATTTTAAGAATCTTTTCAGATAAACAGCTGTATAGATGGTCACCCCCATCTAGTGTTTGAGTGGCACATGAGTAGAAGCTGGCATGTATTCAAAAGTGTGGGAACCAGTGTAAATAAGGAGATGGCTCTTTCCCTGCATCTGTGTTCCGATACAAATATATCTTCTCCACCTCAAACTGCTACATGTGGTTCTGATGTAGTGGCCTTCTGTGCATGGGTATCTCTGGACTGAAACTGACTTTCGAAGTTGTGTGTTGCTTGAATGTGTATCTATCACTATCAGTTTACCTTTAACATTTCATGCCCAAGCTGCGAAAAACAAATACAGTTATGCTTTTATACTTTGTAACAGTCTAAGTTTCTGTCAAAACAATCTCCAGAATTATGAAGGTCTAATCATGATTTCCCCCATCTCTTTAAAAAGAAATGCAAAAAACCTTCCAAGGATAGTGAACACAAGAAAAACATTAACGTATATTACAAGATGCTCATTTGCAAGGTCCTGTTTTCAGCAACTTGTTTTAGAATACTAAGGAAGAAAATTTTGTCTCATAACAACTTCTATGTTACATATCACAGGTGAAGCTATCTCTGGAGTCTGAGATATAAGCCTTCTTGGAGGAGTCCGCAAACCAGAGGAGCTCTTCCCTTTCCCCTCCTCTGGATTTGTTGAGGGATAGATCTGAAGTTATCTGTAGGGTTGTATATTTCAATTCTGCAAATCACCTCTCTGGATGTTACAAACAAGTTACAATCAACTCTCCCACAACGCCCTCCCAACAAGCTTTGTAATGAACAAATCAATTTCTTCATCTCTTTCCAAAGCAACTCTCCTCTACAACAAATCAATGATTCATTAATTTTAATCAGTTCAGAAACAACTGCCCCAATTTGGCAGCAGGAAACACCCAGAAAAATGAGCATGTTACACTTGGGTAAGGACCTTAGCTTATCCAACCCTATTATTTTTATCATTGTGACAGAAGTGCCAGTTGTATTTTCAGCCTGGAATACAAAGATGGCTTGGGAAATGTCTGGATTTTATCCTATATCAGGTTTTTAAACTCTGGAAAATGCATATACAATACCTGTTTGTGCATGGATTTCCCTTTGACGACTTCCACCGATTTCAATAAACTTACAGAACAGCTCGCTCAAATACCCCTAATCAGTTTCTTACCACACTAACACAGCCCTGAAGTTTAATTAAACTAATGAGTACTGTCAGATTAATAATACCACCCGCACTAACCAGTGCCAGCACTGGAGGGCCCTTGGGAAGACATCAATAGGCCCACTCCCTCAATGACTCTTTCTCACCACCATTGGCACCAGTTGCTATTGTTCCTCCTTCCTGCTACCAGTGAGAGCCAATGAGCAAATAGGAGTGGCATCTACTGCTTCTCATCACCACCACCATTATTGACCCAGTGTTATCTGGGTCAAGAGCGGGAGTCAGGTGACTAAGCAAATCCAAGGAACATCAGGGCCTGCTCCGGTTGGACTGCCCCCCCCCCCCGGGATAACTGACATCAATGGCCCTGTGGGGAAGAGGAAGGAGTGAAGGCGGCAGGAGCAGGCACAGGGAGCATCAGGGCCTGCTCCGGTTGGATTGCCCCCCCCTCCAGGCTAGCTGACGCTGTTTTTTGTATTTAAAAACAGTTTTTTGTAGACTGTACATCGCGCAGAGTGGCCAGATGGGCGATTCAAAAAAAGAATAAATAAATAAATAAAGGGCTCTTATCAATAGTTCTGTGCCAGGATGGGTTGTCAGCAGGTGCCCAACCACGCTTATCCTTGATGCTGGCCCTGCCGCTAACACTCCTTTAAATTCATTAAATAAGAGCAAACAATTTACATATATCCTATATCCACACATTGGATTAAATGCAGAAAGGGGCATATGGACCAGTAATATGCTTTAAAATACCTAGCTTCCCTAAAATCCTTGGTTTCTAACCACTGTTAAGTTATGAGTAGTGTCATTTTTGTAAGACATTTCACAGGCTAACTGCCTTAGCCTCTTTGCAACAATGGTAGCTGAAGCAGTCACTCTAGAACAGTGTTCTCGAACCTTGGGTCTCCAGATGTTTTTGGCCTACAACTGCCAGCATGCCTCAGCCAGAGAACACTGCTCTAGAAAGCTTATGTTCAGTACACTTTCTCTGAGGCAATAACCAGTGAGCTTGTGGCAACATTTGGGACAATTTACTCAAACTTTACACTCCTAAAATTACATCCCAATTTGTGAAGTCTTCAGCCTGATTCATGATCCAGTGGACTTTGTCACCAGGCTCTAAATTAAAAGAAAGCAGCAGTCACTAGCAGTCTGTTTGCAGTCCAGTTTTGTAGTACAGTAAGAATCCATTGCCTAATACAGTAAGAATCCCTTGACACTTAGGTATAATACTGAGGTAAAATTCTTCTAATCCTCAAAGATGTTTTATTGTTCGGTATCTGCTACTGTGCCAACTAGAGAGAGTGGGGAATCCTCTTCCAGTCAGTATTAAGTACCAGACTGCTTTTCCCTATTTCATTGCAGCAATGCCTTCCTTTTAAGGTGTTGAAAGTTGCCTTCCTGTTTTCCATTTATTAAAAGGGCAATGTTTTCTAGTATTTCAGCCATTTCCAAACTTACTTCTCTTCTTCCTCTGAACAAGATTAAGAGTAATCATAATACAAATGTATCAATTTAGATTTAAATACTATGTACTTTAATAGTAAGTAGTCATTACAAACACTAATTTTTAAAAAAGCACTTGCCTGTATGTATGCTCTTGCCCATTTTTTAAAATGCTAGGTAAAAAATATGAACTGGGAAAATATGAAACATGGATATTTCTATAGAAAAGTTCCACTTTTGGGGCAAGTACAGTCAATATTCAATAAAATAATCAAAGGCTTGTCAATTACACTGCCCAGAAAGAAACAAATTAAACTTTTGAATGTTACGGCAATCTGAGGACCATCTGTAAAGTCTGCAATATGAATTCTGGAAAAGTATCATTCAAGTAGATTTAAACCGAGAAACACTATTTCTTCATTAATTACTTTGCAGATGGATGTATTTAAGTGTTATGCAGAATCTATCTCTCCGCTGCATGATGGTTTCTCTTCTGTAATGGGTCCTTTTTTTCTGGTCAGATAGCTACTGCTAGTTGTTGTTCACCAAAAATCTTCGTCTGGTTCTTCATGAGTGCCTGCAGCACTAAAGCTGGGGAACAGAAAAGAGTTAATTTTGGAACAGGCTCCTACAGTGAATCTTACACTTTTTGCTGGGAACCCTATCTCCCTTCCTTAAGCTAGTCTCTCAGGCACGGAATGAGCCTTGAACCATGAATTGCTGTATAACTTAATAGAAAGAGTGGCATGTATTCAACAAGACAACATTCGTTGCTTTGTAACCAGAGTTAATCTTTTGTGAACAGAAGGGACTCCTATCCAGCAGAGCCTTCTACTGGTGGAAGAGGTGATTTTAGCCAATTCACCATCCCCCCTGAAGCTCCCAGTGCCACCTCTGACATTGTTCTGGACTGTCCCCCAATCCTCTGGAGTGGCAGGAGGAATTGGCAAACATCGCCTCTCACCCTTCCATCACTGGAAGGATCACGTGAGTGGAGTTCCGCACACAGGAACTTAGGATCTAAACCAGTCTTAACTTTAACAGATGTTTAGAAAGACAATTCAAATACATTGCTTTAAGATTACCAGACAAGAGAAAGAAGTCATTAACTACAAAAAGTAATTAGTTCAGAATTCAAAGCGCTTAACAGACAAGACTAAATCTAACAAGATACAAAATACAAACCAGAAATGCCAAGCACCCAAAAGATGCATACCTGTCCTCCCTTTCGCTACCTTGGAATTTCTCAGATGGTATTTCAACTTCTTCTTTCTTGGAGTTCTAATAGAAAGAAAAACTGTTACTGGGTTCTTTAGTGTCTCATAAGAACCTGAAACACTAAGTATTTTAAATACCGAATAAAGGATTTAAACCCAAGTGCTGTACAAGGAGAGGTCCCTCCACAATGCATTACCATCAAAAGGGATGCAAAAGGGAGGGGGGGGGGCAAAGATGAAAACAACTCATTTATGTTTACTACATGGAATGGCCACTGCAAGAGAGAGTTCAAGGAGAGAGGAGGAGCTAAATGGCAGCTGGTCTAGCTTTCTTCTTACCTCTCTCATGCAGCCAGCTGCAACAAATCACTGGTTCCTGCTGGCAAGGTTTTTGCTCTACTTCAAAAGAAGCGTGCTGATATGTGATCTCCAGTGGTCTGCAGGTGATCTTGAAATGTGTATTTTTGTGCACTTGTGTGGCAAATGCTAAAAACCAGAATTTATACACTAAGTATTTGCTCATTAATTTTTCTAGTGTCATTGCCAAATTCAAATGATCTTTATTTGCCAAAAGTGATCACTGAATAAAATGTCTAAAAGCAGCTCTGTCCAAGAATTCTTAAGTTAGAAGACCAAGCAGAGGACCCTGAACTATACCACACTGGCACTTAATGGAATTACAGTGGTTAGCATTGATACTACCAATGCATAATGGTCAGGAGAGGTAAAGGGCAGAAAAACCCAATTGACAGTACTTTCCAGTAATTATGACTACTTCTGGCACTCTGCCTTGGATGTTACAATGCACTTGGAAGAGGATATCTGTGCTCAGCTATAAGATTCAAATGTTTTACTGTTCCATTTTTGTGTCTGATATCATGCAGCAAAAAAAGTGTACAAGTGAACAGCAGTTTTTGCCAATAACTCCCTAAGCTGAGCTCCTTGTCTATCAAGGAGTAGCTACTAGAAGCCTGCAATTTATATATGCATGACTGAATAAGCTAGAAAGCTATAATCAAGGAAGGATGATAACATAGAATCAGTCATTTAAGGCTAATCACTAATTTGGTTCAAAAAGGTTAACTTTGAGTTTTAGCGAACTCCAGTTTCTGCAGCTTGATTTGCTTGTGTCCAAAAACCTGCAAGCTTTACATAACTATCAAGTATATTAGGTAATTATTGTTGCTTATCAACAAAAGGAACTGGGTAATCCATTGAGCTATCTACTAATTATAAACTGGCATGGCTGACTGGGGAATGCTGGGAGTTGCAAGACTTTTTTTTCTGTCTAAACATGCATAGGATTGCACCTTAAATGGATCTTTAGCAAGAGGAGGTGGAACCTAGGGTAGATATTGTATCCTGAGTTTCCGGTACAATAAAAGGTAAAATTTTGTTTACCTTTTAAACAAAACATAGGAATTCTATCCTTTGGTTGGTTATGTATGCATCCTGCCTTGCATGCCTGCTTGTCCAATGAGAAAAAAAGAAACAAAATACAGTGCCTTGCAGAAGTATTCACCCCCCTTTCACGTTTCCATATTTTGTTGTGTTACAACCTGGAATTGAAATGGATTCAACTGGCATTGTTACCACATGTTGTACACAAGATACTCAACACTGTGAAGGTGCAAAATATTTTTATTGTGGCACAAAGTAAACAAAAACAAACTAGCACTTGTTGGTTCCGTAAGTATTCACCCCTGAGTCAATACTTTGTAGAAGCACCTTTGGCAGCAATTATAGCCGCGCGTCTTCTTGGGTAAGTCTCTATCAGCTTTGTGCATATGGATCCTGCAATGTATGCCCATTCTTCCTGGCAAGATTGCTCCAGCTCTGTCAGGTTGGATGGGGACTGTTGGTGAACAGCAACTTTCAAGTTTTGCCACACATTCTCCATCAGATTGAGGTCTGAGCTTTGACTGGGCCATTCAAAGACTTTCAGGTTCTTGTTTTTAAACCACTCCAGTATTACATTGGCTATGTGCTCAGGGTCATTGTGCCGCTGGAAGGTGAACCTCCACCCCAGTCCCAGTTCCCTTGCAGACTGAAAGAGGGTTTCCTCTATAACTGCCCTGTATTTGGCTCCATCCATCTCGCCCTCAATCCTGACCAGTTTCCTAATCCCTGCTGAGGAAAAGTATCCCCACATGATGCCACCACCATGCTTCACCGTGGAGATGGTGTTCTCAGGGCAACTAACACTGTTGGCTTTGCAGCACACACACTGTTTTGCAGCAAGGCCAGAAAGTTCACTTTTGGTCTCATCAGACCAGAGAACCTTTTTCCACATTTGCCGTCTCCCACATGCCTTTTTGCAAACTCTAAATGGGCTTTGGTATGGGTTTGTTTCAGCAATGGCTTTCCCTCTTGCCACTCTTCCATAAAGCCCAGCTTTGTGGAGCATCTGGGTGATAGTTGTCCCATGGACAGTTTCTTCCATCTCAGCTGCAGATCTCTCCAGCTCCTTCAGAGTTACCACTGGCCTCTTGGTTGCTTCTCTAATGCCCTTCTTACCTGGTCACTGAGTTTTGGTGGACAGCTTTCTCTAGGTGAGTCGCGGTTGAACCATATTCTTTCCATTTTCTAATCATGGATGTAATGGTGCTCTGGGGGATGTTCATAGTTTGGGATATTTATTTATAACCCAACCCTGATTGGTGCTTCTGCACAACCTTATCCCGGAGTTTTCATAGCTACTTGGTCTTCATGATGCTGCTTGTTTAGATATGCTCTCCAACAAACTCTGGGGCATTCCAGAAACAGGTATATTTAATCTGAGATCATGTGGCATTGGAATTGCACACAGGTGGACTCCATTCAACTACTTACAGTACAGTATGTGACTTCTGGAGGCAGTGGGTTGCACCAGAGCTTATTTAGGCATGTCACAGGACAGGGGGTGAATACTTATGCAACCAACAAGTGCCAGTTTTTGTTTACTTACCTTTTGTGGCACAATAAAAATATTTTGCACCTTCACAGTGTTGATTATCTTGTGTACATCAAGTGGTAACAATGCCAATTAAATCCATTTCAATTCCTGGTTGTAACACAACAAAATGTGGAGAAATCAAAGGGGGGTGGGGAGAATACTTCTGCAAGGCAGTGTAGCTGCTGAGAAAGTATGATAGAAATGTCAAGGCTCTCCATCCTCACTCTGAGAACACGTGTTCCAGATCATACTATCTACATTAACAGGAGATATTACCTTGTTTGCAAGTTCTTGCTCTCGATTCTGCTGTATTATTTTCATGTATTTTTCCAGTGGATTAGACACGACATCACCACCACCATGTTCTTCAGACTTTGATATACTGGTTTCCAAGTTTGTTACGTCTTCATTTTGCTTTTTCTCCAATGATTCTTGATGCTTAAGTAAAACATAAAAATGGTGTTTAACAGGACCAAAGGGAATGATCAACTTAAACTTGGTCCACTGGTAGCAGAGTCCTTCCACCCATACTCAGCATCCAATAGAAAGAGTGCTAAATTAGTGGTTATGGCCAGGTTCACACAATCAGAGGAGAAATGACATACTGACTTATTTCCCCTCCTGGCATGTGCCTTTTTTTGGGGGGGAGGGGGAATAATTACCCTTGGCAGCACGGCTTGTTGTGTTGTGAAGCTGGGTGGGGTGGCTTGTTGCTGTGGGTAACAAGCCACCCATGGCCTTCTGTATGGTTCTGGGTGGCCTGTTACCCATAGCAACAAGCTACCCTGCCTGGGCTCACAAGACACGACAAGCTGCACTGCTGGGGGTAATTACGCTAATCCCCCTTGGCATGCGCAGGGAGGGAAAATAAGCCAGTGTAGCGTAGTGGTGAGAGTGTTGGGCTGGGACTCGGGAGATCCGGGTTCTAGTCCCCGCTCGGCCATGAAACTCACTGGGTGACTTTGGGCCAGTCACTGCCTCTCAGCCTAACCTACCTCACAGGGTTGTTGTGAGGATAAAATGGAGAGGAGGAGGAGGATTATGTAAGCCGCCTTGAGTTCCTTGCCGGAAAAAAGGCGGTGTATAAATATAATAAATAAATAAATAAATGACCATGTGAACCATGTCTATGTTTGCATACACACACACACACACACACACACACACACACACACACACACAAAATCCCCATATCATTCAACAGTGCCTTGTTTAAACTGGAACTAAAGGACATTTTAATACAGAGTATTAAAATCCAAATCACTTTGGAGTCAGAGTATTGTAGGAAAGTCAGTTCACTAAGAGAATGTTTTCACCTCCCAAAAGGGAACATTTTCCTAATGTCCAGAGGATTATTTTTGTAGAACACACCTCCTTCCCACCACTGAAGGATTAGAAATAAATAGTCCTGATCTAGCATCAATAGCTTGATAATTGTCCAATCATTTGGAGTGGGATTATGCAGAGCAGGAAAAAAAAATCTGTTCACTGTTTTTCTAATTTCTAGTTACAGTAATACCTTGGATTGCAAGTAACTTGGTCTGAGCGTTTTGCAAGACAAGCAAATTTTTAAATATTTATTTATTTATTTTTGACTTGATATACAAGCGACGTCTTGCAATACAAGTACTGTAGTACGGCTTAAATTAAAAATCTCTGTACAATTTTTGGGGGGAGGGATTTCGTTTTGATGTAAGAGTGTTTTGGATTACAAGCACGTTTCCGGAACGAATTATGCTCTCAATCCAAGGCATGTCTGTACAGCCGTTTCCTCATATCTCTGCAAATCAGTGCAGTGACAAATTTGACTAGAGCAGGTGGCAAAATGTTTCTAATCTAGTCAATTTCTCTTATAAGGAAAACATTGGATTGTTTATCTTTAAAAAGTTATATGGGCACACATGCAGCCTTTCACCTACTAAGAAAAACTTAAAATCTGTAGTGTTCTCTGTGTGATGATGCAACTATCCAATACCTACAACAGTCACGCTAAAACATATATGCATCAACAGCAGCAGTGCTAGCTATGCTTCAAGTGATGTCCTAGAAAAACCCAAACAAAAAAGTATTTTGAAAACTGGTTTGACCAGACTATGGTATAAAATGTGCAAACTACAGGCAATGATCACTCTACAATACTGTCTCTTTCTCTGAAAGTGTTTCTGTACAGTTCCAGCCTAGTGAGGTGCATTGCTAGAAAAACTTATATATATTTTAAAATCAGTCAAAATGAAATGCATTACATGACATTCATTCAATTTTTCCAGTTCTTCTTGCTCTCTTTCCAAAGCTTCCTGCCTCTCTCTCTGCCTTCTTTCTTCTCGATCTCTCCTTTCTTCTTCCCATTTTTGGTCCTCCTCTTCTTGCTGTTCTTCAAGATGCCTTTGTCCCTCTACGGTTGCTATCTCTACTCTACCTAAAACATGCAGGGCAATATTTGAAGTCAAGTGTAATGTGGACAGTTATACATTCTGCAGCACTGGGACAAATATACTTAAGAATCATCTTACCTCCGCATACCATGGTAAACCTAAAGTATATGATTGTGCTATTAACACAAATAGTAAGTATGTTCTAGTAAGCATACTCTTACTGGTAGACAAAAAAAGACTAATATCAGTAGAGAGAAAGGGAATATAACTTAGAATCTACACTTTGGGTACTGAAGTTTAGCATGCTGGCATTTGCCTCTCTATACCTTTGTTGCTTTATCCTCAAAAGTATAATATGATTACTTGCCCTTCAGGTATGGAGATTCTTAATTATGTTTTAAAGTTGGCTGAAGCTGCTCTAAACTATGAAATATATTGTGAACATATATTATGCAATGGATTAACAGGCTACATCCATTTACCACTATTTGTCCAACATAGACTTACTACTTCCACATTCACAAAATAGACCTGGCTCAACTCAGGAGGGAAACACAGCACCCAGTCACAATCTTTCTTCATTTGCTGAATTCAGATCAAGCTAATGACACCATTAACCTCTAGTTTCCTGCATTGAGCAGGGGGTTGGACTCGATGGCCTTGTTAGGCCCCTTCCAACTCTATGGTCTATGAATCTATGAACTCCTTCTGGGCCCAAAGTCATGATCTGAATTTTTTAAGTTTGATCTGTCAGGTGCCTACCAATCACTGGAAGACCAGGGCACCTATTTTTAATACTACCAAAGAACCTACTTCACAGGAATTCTGGAGACATATTTGATGAAACAAAACATCCTGATCATTAGCAAACACTGATGAGTTTTAAAGAAATAACACATTTAGACTATGTTTAAAAAAAACAGCATTTCATGTATTCTAGGCAAGATGCTACAAAAGCATCCACTTCCACAAGCCATCTAAAAAACAAACCATCTAAAAAAAGGTATTCACACGTTTGAGATGAAAACTCACTTATGTCCTGTTGTGAAGTGCTTGTTGCTGGCACAGTGGCTGGGACATGGCTCTTGCGAACAATGTCCCCAGATGAATGTGACACATCGCTTCCAAGCTGTTCTGGAATGTCCTCTTGATCTAGAGAAGTATGAACAATGCCCTTATTATTCTTCAATTATCAAAGCAGGGCAAAAAAATGGACACAGTGTGGGAATAACTGGAGTTTAGAATGCCTAAGTGTAAACCATTAATTAAGTGCTCTTCTTGGCCAAACCAACCATTACCCTAAGAATGAATAAAATTCAAAGAACTGCACTGCTGCTTTCAACAGAATCATGGGACTGCCTGGCTTGGAAACAAGTTCTTACAACAAATTTGTTAACCCAAGTGGTTATACAGCTTCGATTCAATGTGGACTTGCAAAGTTTAAAATCCACAAAAGCTAATGCAGAATATGGAGAGTCTGCATGTGTATTAGCATCCATACACCACAGAACTTTCAAATTTTCTATAGGCTGCCTCTTCTCAAACTGCTTTTGTATGTTTGCTAGGACCTGCAAGTAGAACTTCTCTCCCCAGTTGTATCAACTTGTGTGCTCCCTTTTAACACCATTCACAAACCTTAATGTTACAGGATCTGTCAGAAAACAGCTGCCTCTTATCCTGGTTAATTTATATGCTCGATCTCCAGCCTAGTAGTGAGAAGTACCTATCACACACAGCACTCCGTACATTTTTCATATACTGTGCAGTACACACTCCTTGGCCAAATGTCTACTGCTTATGTGTTGTATGGAAGCTAATCATACACATATGCACGCACACAAACACACACCCATCCATTCTTTCATCTCTTCACATACAAAACTGAGTCAGTGACTAGATCTGTGGGATAACAATTGAAGTGTTTAAGTTCCAGTTACATTTTATTGGGCAAAATTTTAATTTGTATTTCACCAAATAAACTGTCTAACAAAAGTTATGGTTTCTTGTATGCAGCTCTCTCACCACACATCCCTTTCATATCCTCATTTTCATGTTATTTTATTTTTCTGGGGTTATTTTGCATTTTTATTCAATCCCCCCCCCCCCTTACATTAATATCATTATTTTAGACTTTTAAGAAGAACTACTGCTATCTATTCTTTCATTTCCAGGTTGTGGCAAACATTATCTATGCTAAATGTCTGTCAGCGGAATACCAGCCTTTCTCAAAGCACTCCTTTGCTCTGACTTATACTTAATCTATGTCTCCAACAGAGCTCTTTGAAGGCTTCATTAAGTCAACCTGTACATCATCTGCATATTTTGTTTTTCTGCATACACTGTTCACATACCTGTTAGATTGTATTAACTCTTCCCCTTTGCTAATCCTAATGCATGGCACATTATATGGTGGATGACTCAGTGTTTTGGGGGGGTGTTTTGAGCATTGAGAACACACCATTCTTGAGCTCAATGGGTAGCTCACCAGATGACAACCCCTCTCCCTCCCTCCCTCCCTCTCTCTCTCTCTCTCTCTCTCACACACACACACACACACACACACAGGTGGGGGGGGGTTGGGTCAGGAAGCAACATTATACTTCTTAGATGTTGCATCCATTGCTAGGAGTGGAGCTGGTCTAACATTACATATGATATTGCCTCTCATGCTACAGTGCCTGAGAGGTTAAGTTTCTGTGGCTGCAGACAGTATGGAAGCAGCACATTACACAGCTTCCAGGTAAAGCAGGTGTCTTGAAAAGCAAGATATGTTATTTACCTTACAGCAAGTTGAGATGTTATGAAAAGCCAAGAAAATGAGACAAATGCTTGTGCAATTCTTTCTTCTAATAAAATCAGAATTACCTGTTAAGTACTAAGAGTTCTGTACTGTTTCTTTCTAAAAGATACAATGAAAACTTACATTTACTGTCAGAGTCATGATTTTCAAGGTGTTCATACAAGAGCTTCTCAGGATTTGCAGAGTCACTAACATTGTGATTTTCATCTTGCTCTTGATGAAGACTAAAAGGAAGGAGACAAAGGAAAGCAATTGCATCTAATTTATAAACCCTCCTAGAGTCTAAAGCCAGTAGTCCTCAGGCTGCTCTCCAGAGCAAACCATGACAGAAGATGCACTGAAGTGACTAAGTTACAGCGAGAAAACTTTAGCAGCATCAAGGCTCTTTGTTTTGCCCTGTTTTAACAGAGCCCAAATTTACTTCCAAGTGAATATTTATGAATTCATTTTATTAAAAAAAAATAATTATACTGCCCTCCCATCGTTCAGATTTCAGGCAATGTACAATCAATATCATAATATAATAAGAGGCAGAAAATGAAACTACATAAACACAGAGGCATTATGTACGTCTAGGGCACATTCCTTTGGCCCAGAGACCTTTGGATATTGCAGACCTCTCTCTCTGCCCATGGGTGGAGGATGAGGTCTACCACTGAAAGACTCCTTGTTTGGGCAGCAGAAAGCTGGCACCACTGGTCACAGCTGACACCACTCTTCCATCGTCGATGCTGTGATGTTGACAGGGAATGAAAAGAGGCGTGTTGAGGCAGATCAGGAAAGGCCTTGGATCCATAGGCCTCCCATTCCCCTAATGAGGGAAAAGTTGGCATAGTTATTTTCCTCTGATTAGAAGCAATGGGAGGGAAAATAAAAAGGTCAGCCATGGCTGTACAAAAAGAAAGAAAAAGAAATTCACTCCTGCCTCCATAGGATTGCTGTTAAAATGCTTTGGTAAATAAGGATGTCTTAACATGGCATCTAAAGGCTTGTAAACTAGGTGTCAGGAACATCTCCTTAAGAAGGGCACTCCAAAGCCAGGGTGGCACCACTGGAAAAGCCCTCTGCATTGCAGTTACACAGTACACTTCCAATAAGGAGGGCACTAGGAGAAGAGTCTCAGCAGAAGATTTTAGGACTGCAGAGGATTGTAGGGAGCAGAATTCTGCAGAGAAACAGGGTGTGCAATCCTTGTGCACGTGTTTCTCCACAGAACCAGAATTCTCCTGGGAAAAAAGATGTGTGGGGAGTCTACACTGGCCACATGCTGCCCAGGCCATTACTGAATATTGGTTCCGCACTTGTACAGCTTTACCTGACTCAAATGGCAAAGAGGAAAAAGATCTGGGTGTACTGATAACACTTCATTCCATTATGTCTCTGGCAGAGGTCATCCATCAGGGTGACCAAGGCTGTTTCCATGCCAAAACCAGGCCTGAACCCAGTTTGAAATTGGTTGAGATCATCCCTTTCATCCAGAAGTGCCTGGAGTTGAACTGCTACTATCCCCCTCTTGAGCACTTTGCCCCCAAAGGGTATATTTATCATTGGGCAATAGTTATTACAATTGTCCAAGTCCAAAGAAGGTTTCTTAAGGAGTGGTCACAAACTGCCTACCTCAAGCTGGTTGAGACTGCTCCCTCTGTCAAAGAGGCATTAATCACCTCCTGGATCCACCCAGAATAGGAAAAACATCTGTGGTTTATCTTTACCTGCTTGTTCCTGCTATTTGTTTCTGATAAATCTGGACAGTATAAGAATACCCAAGTGTGTGCTTTGCCTATGAAGGTAAGTGTAAGTTCTCTCATCTTGGCACACCCTGGTGGCTTGAAAAATTCTTAGATTTTGGGGTTCCGAATGAACTTGTAGGCAATTTTAAGGCAATGGTCATATCAGACATATCAAAAAGGCCTAGCTAAAAAGTCGGGCTCTGACCTATTACTGACAAGCAGCTTCACCTGGGAAAAAGAGAACATTACGAGAAAAAAAATCTTGCTCAATAAGGTTTATGCCCCAGACAGGTCTAAACCACAGAGAACAAGTTGGGAAATTTCTACAGAACTGTAAAAGTAAAAACAAGATGTCAGCAAATATGAATAAATATGGAGAAGTGAGATTAAAAGAGTACAGTCATGAATCAGAATACAGTATGCAATTACGCTGGCTCAGCTTGTCTGAATGTGGAAAGCTAAGCAGGGTCAGGCCTGGTTATTACTTGGATGGGAGACCCCTCCTCTAGTTCCCTGCACTGAGCAGGGGGTTGGACTCGATAGCCTTGTAGGCTCCTTCCAACTCTATGATCTATGAAATCTATGAAACATCACATATCATGTTCATCAGATTACAGTATGCAATGACATCACATATCATGTTCAAGTGTAAAACTATAAAAGTAAAAGGAAGATACAGGGTGTGGTCGCTCCACCACGCAGGGGGTAACCTCTGCTAGCAGAAAGCTGTGTTGTTAATGTATGCACTATGATTTGTCTTGTTTTCTGTTTTAAACTTTGTCAACTAATACTTTGGTATTTCTTTCTATAGTTGTCTTAAATACATTTGTTTTTTCTCAATAAATGTTTCAAAGTATAATCTATGAGCATCAATGACTCAGTCCTTCTCAGCATTAGAAAAAACGTATCTCTGAGAACCCAGATACAGAAAGGAAGAGCCTGTCACAAGTAAACAGGGGATCTGCTTAATTAGATTTATTATCCTTATATTTTTAACTCCTACAAATTGATCTCGTTTCTGGATCAGTATCAATATATTAGCAACCCACTAATTTTCTGTTTTTTTAAAATTTCTGGACATTTGTAATCTGTAATCTATAAGGGAATTTGTAATCTGTAATGGGGAAAAAGATGCAAACATAAAACTGTGGCAGACCTGCATATGCCAATTTTGAAGTTAATTTTAGAAATTCTCAAGACTGAACTGGAAGGCAGGTGGAGTGGAATGTAGGACAGAACAAACCCATGGAACAACAGAATGGAATGGGGGAAGTAAATTCATCCCTAACTGTGCCCTGGGATTAGGCAATACAGGTTTTCCAGTAAATTTACAACTAGGTTATTGAGAAGGGGCTTCTCTTTAGTCATAGAGCTGGCAAAAGCTAAATACCATTCTGCATCTCTATGCCCCAAACGTAGAGCACTCTGGATTTCTAAACTACTGCCTTTTCCTATGGTCCTTGTGTAACTAACCTATAAACACCTACCAATCATGTCAACTAAGGGAAAGTAATAATCTCAAGACAACATTTTGCTCCATTTCTTTGAACGCAATGTTATGTTGTGTGTGTTAAATAATAGGCCTAGTTTCTTGCTTAAATAAACTTGCATGTGGTGACCAGGGTGGGGCTTATAACCAAGTTATCTTGCCACACATCATTGTCTTTCCCTTTTCAGCCAAGTTACTAATTATCCTTTTAGGAGGTAGCTTCAGTTGTTAAGAAGGCTGGCAATATATATATTTATTGCACCAGTCCTTATAGACCATAGCAGCACAGGCAGTTATAACTGGTACTCTAACTGGATCTCTTAACCAAAGTAACTACTCCTGGTGGTAAGAATTCCTATTGCTCCCTCAATGTAGTGGCAATTTCAGATCATGCAGGAGGAGCTCATGGTGCAGTTAAGGGATCTGTATGAAATAGGGACACAGTCTACTTCGGTTAGCTTGATGCATTTATCACTGGTTGTTTTATTATCCTACTGTGCTCATACGATTCTTTGTGTTGTGTGTGTATATCCATTCAGATTCTTAATTTTTTTAAAGTCAAATTTTAAACTTTGTTATTTGAAATGTGGTCTATTTTCTTTTTGGGTTACCCACCCTACATCTAACAGCCAACCACCACCACTACCCCTAACACACACACACACACACACACCCTAAAATAGATACCTGAGACCCAGAAAATTTTAAGGCTGGTTTGGTGGAGGCAGCCAGAAGGGGGGCAAAAGATTTCCACCTGGTGGCAGTGGAAAGGCCACAAGAAGGGAAGGGCAAAAAGGAGAGGGGGCACTCCATTTTGCCTGCTTTCCCTTCTACTCGCAGAAAAGGGTGTTGCCAGTCAGTGACATAAGTACTAGAGAAAGTTTTGTATCTCCCCATGCTTCTGTTCTGAGCATAATGTATACAGGAACGCAATTCACAATTAAAGTGACTCAGTATGACTACTGAAGTACTTGCGGGCAAACCATGTCTTATAAGAACCTTTGATTAAGGGTACCAAGAAATATATAACAGGTATGGGTCATTACAAAGCTGAAGACCTTTCACCACCACATATAACTTATATTCACCACATATAAGGTGGTGAATTTATTATTATTATTATTATTATTTTATTTATTTATTCATTCATTCATTCCATTTCTATACCACCCAATAGCTGAAGCTCTCTGGGTGGTTTACAACAATTACAACATATACATATTCACCACATATAAGGTATTTATAAGAATACCTTATCAAAATAAATACCTTAACTTTTGTTCTCTGGGGGCTGGGGAAGACGAAGCTGATATATTAGAAGTAGATTCAGGAGATGAATGGTTGCCTGTTTTCAGGATGGGAGAGAGAGGTTGGTCAACATTCTGAAGGGGAACAGCAAGGGATGAGCCAGTTGTATCTGAAGAACAGAAGGAAACCACTTTTTCTTGTGCAATTGTGTCTGACCACCTATCATAAGTTACAAAACAGTTTATTTATTTATTTATTTGTTGTATTTCTGGATCGCCCATCTGGCTGGCAAACCGGCCACTCTGGACGATGTACAACATGATTAAATACATTTAAAATACATGACATAAAATATATTTAAAACAGTATAAAAAAGTCTAACTTTTAAAATCTTAACCCACCCCATATTCCCGCCTGAATAACCATGTTTTTAGTAAGCGGCGGAAGCTCAACAGAGAGGGGGCATGGCGGATGTCACTAGGGAGGGAGTTCCACAGTATGGGGGCCGCCACAGAAAAGGCCCTCTTCCTAGTCCCCACCAGTCGCATTACAGTAGTTGATACCTGCCACATTACATGATATTCATGAACATTAAGCCATGCAATGAGTCCTTAATGCCTTTCAATTTTCTACACAAATGGAGCATAAATGGAGCATAATTTTCAAATATTAATGGTGACAAAAGGTTTAATGAAGCCAAAATTCTTTTTTAAAGAATTCAGTACTTCCTAAAATAAACAATTCAGAATTGACAGGTTGCTGTATGACCTACAAGTCTTATAATTAGGGGAATCCTGAAAATAATAGGGGGCATTCTGTAAATATGCTAAATGAAGTTGTAACTGAAGTGTTAATTGTATAATGTTCTGAAACTTGGCTTCTGGACAAGGAAGGGAGACTTGTGGAATCAGGAGGGGGTACCAACACTACAATGTTCAACATACCAAGAGAGGAGTAGAATAGCTTCCTAGAACCAGGAAATGGCCTAGGCTATAGACACAATTGCTCCCAAATATCATCAGCCAAGCTACAGAGTTATCTCTACTCCATTGTAGTCCATGGAGCTAAGGATGATAAAACCGCAATGTCAACATCTAATGCACAGATGGCAGAAAACCCAGGACAAATATGATCGAACACAGGTTAGAGCCTATCTCAGGGCCTATTCTGTGGCAGTGATAGCAGCAAAAAAAGCATTATTTCTCTGACTACTGCATATCCTCAGTGGCATCCAACGGCGCTTTTTTGGGTGGTTAGCTGTCTACTTAATGCAGGGCCGGTAGATTATCAGGTTGAACCATTGAAGACCTGTTGTGGCCAATTTGCCTTACATTTTGTAGATACAGTCATTTGTATCCACTCCAACTTAGATGCAAAAATTCTAACAAAATTGGAGATGGATGGAGCCGAGGCACCAACCAGTCTTTCTGTTGTGGATACCTTAAAACTTGAGTGACCTGAGAATGTTGAGAAGCTATTTGAAGAGATGAGACCAACCACCTGCTCTCTGGATTCTTGCCCATCGTGCCACTTGAGGTCATTGTGTTGCAGTGGCTCCAGTCCTACTGGGAGGGTAGGGAGCAGAAAGTGGTTCTGGGGGGCTTCTACCCATGGCCATTGGGGTCCCTCAATGGTCCATCTTTCCCCACATGCTTTGTAACATCTACATGAAACTGCTGGGTTAAATCATTCAGAGGTTTGGGTTCAGTATGCAGATGACATGCAGCACTACCTCTCTTTTCCACCTTCTGATATCAAGGAAGTGGTGGAAACCCTGAACAGCTGTCTGGGGGCAGTTCTGGGATGGATGAGAACAAGACAAGCTGAAGCTTAATCCACACAAAATATAAGTGTGGGTCAGGAAATCTTCTGATATGGATGCTGTCCTGAGTGGATCTACACTTTCCCTAAATGGCTAAATATACAGCTTGAGTGTACTCCCAAACTTAGCACTATGTAGCTACAGGTATCATCAGTGGCCACGAGGGCTTATTATCAGCTTTGGCTGGTTCGCCAACTGTAGCCTTATCCAAAGAAGCCGGATCTTGCCTCAGCGACAAATGCATTGGTTAGATCCAGGATGGTTTACTGTAATGTGTGTGTGGGCGGCTGTGGGGAAGCTTCAACTGGTGCAGAATGCAGAAACAAAAATGTCTGTAGGAGTTAGGCAACCTGATCACATTACACAACACACATACATCAATAGATCTACTGATGTATTTTCTGATCAAGAGAGTACCGATCCTATCTTCATGAGGCATGGATTGTCCAAAGTCTGTCAACATTCCCTATATATATTCCAACACAGAGATCTTATTATATTTTAAACATTTTTATGTTGTTTTATTGTCTATAGTAAACTGACTTGGGAGAATAATCTATCTTGAAATTGTTTTTTCACAGTACTATTCCTGCTTAACTTAAAATTTATCTCCAACTATTAAATAGGAGCAAGAAATCACTTAATCAGAGTGAACTGTGTATACAACGGTTAGAGGGAGGTCAGCAAACATAAAGACTAGCAGTTTCAGACATGGAGTGCAGTACTGGAGGTTAGAAATACCATTCCCATTCCAGCAGTGCAGAAAATGGAAATGGACCAAGGAAGGGGATACCAGTCCATCATGGCTCCAAACTTTAATATCAGTAATTCCTGCTACTCACACAAAGCAAAAGAAAACTTGTCATCGTTAAGGACTATCAAATCACTTACCTTCAGAAAACAGCTTGTTACGAATGTTTCTCTTTGTCTTGGAAACAGGAGTTGAAGACAGACGCCTGGAAGAAGCAGCTTTTTTGTGGGGAGGGGTCAAATAATCTTTCAAACAATCCCCATTTTCTGGTGTCCAGTTATAGCTTTTACTTTTTTGACAGTGAAGAGGCGATTCCCGGGAACACAGATCATCCTGTGCAAGGCGAAGTCTTTGGTGAGATGCCGCCATAAAGTTACTTGGCAATGGTGAAGAGACTGGGGTCTTTGCTGGGCCAACTGTGCTCTGAATGACTCTGTGCTGGTAATTCCTGTAGGCCTCTTCTAAATATTCAGCTTCTCTTTCCAATTCTTTTATCCTAACCTTTGTATTAGCTACAAATTCTAAATCAGAATCCGGTGAACCACTGGATCCCAGGACATGATGGTGATGGCTGGGACTTGTAGCATTACCCATTCCAATAATATTAGCCATAGGATGTGTTTTCATGAAAGCACCATCTATATAAATATCATGAGGTACAGTCTTCTCACCAATCAAGTCAATGACAGAACGATCAACCAAAGAGGGCTTAGGATTCCGATACACTTCATTCTCTAGCACTAGATAGTTAAGAATTTCATACAGAGATAAAGGAAACAATTTAAGAAGAGTTATGATTATCAATTTTGATTTGCTCATATGATTAGCATGAAAAAATAGACTATACACTTGAAAACTAAAAAATACAAATACGCTTACATACAGCAGAGTATCCTGAACTTATTTCAAGCCAGTGTGATCAAACAAGATCAGCAGAAAATCTTAAAATTAAGCTGAAAGTATCACAGTCAGAACAGGATTGGAACCAAAGTGCTGCTTGCACCAGCAAAAGACACTTCCATTTGTGTAAGGGGATGGTCCTTCATTTTCATTGATTCCCTCCCTTGTTATATTCCACATAATTCCTGAGGATCTTTCAGGATCAGCTTTTCATGGGGAGGTATGCAAGGAGTTGGCACAGGAAGAAGGATCTGGAAAAATCCTATTCTGCTAGTAGTTGTTAGGATCCGACCTATACTCCCTATGGAGCAATCCTAAATCCCTTAATGGGAAGTCCATTACCCAACAAACTCAAATTCAGAATGCTTAGCAGCAATTTTGGTGGATTATGCCCTGAGCTAAAAAAAAATAAAATTAAAAAATTAAAAAAATATTAATACCAGAACGAAACACTGCTAATAATCTCTAGCATACCATACCACCAACCACCATTTCCAGAAAGCTCCCCTGCTTTCATGTTTTCTAAATACAGATCAATTAAACTACAGGTTTAGGTCCAAAGATCCACTTGTACAAGCTAATGATCAGTAATTTTTTGGCAGCCACAAGGGATTACAACTGGAGGGGGCAGAAGAACTGGTGACTTCCCCCACCTCATGCGTGCAATAGAAGAATTTCAAAAAAATTAAAATCAAAATTCAGATGTACATTGCAAACATTCTGAATTAATTTTGCTGGCTGACATTTGGAAACAGAAAAACAAAAACACTCATTGTGACATTAAGAGGAGGCCATTATATTAAAATACTAGGCCAAATGATTTCTCTAAGTTTTAATTTGTTTAAAATGTTATAAATTTAAAAGAGTAAAAGAGTACAGATTTACTCTTTACAGAAAATATATTTACATTTAAGAAACAAAATGTTATCAAAGGAACAAAATGATTTACGGTATTAAGTATATAAAGGTTCACATTTTTCATTTCATTCCTGTTCAGTTTTCAATAGGTAGCACCAGAAATAATCTACATGTTTGCCCTAAGACAAGGAAAGGGAAAGGAGGGAATCTTCAAACCTGTCCGCGTTTGCTTCAGTTGTAATTTCAAGTCTTCCATTTGTGCATTTAACTTCCTGATAGTATTTTCACATTCAGACAGCTGGATCTTCAATTCTATACAATGATCAACCTAAAAAGATTTCAAAGAAACAATGGCTTACAAATTTAAGAGTTTTTAATTTATGTGACAAGCACTCGATCTACATTTTCCAGAGGAGTTGCCATCTTAGTCTATGGTAGCAAACACAAGAGGTAATCTTGTGGCACCTTAAAGACAAACAAATTTGATCTATATTATTATTTTCAATAGACTTTATTAAAAAAAAGTTTAGGCGGAAAAATGACCCTAGCCCAGAGGTATGTAGTTGCGTGCTACCTTCATATGGCTACCTGTATATAGCTTCCCAACAGTTAAACAGCACTGTTGATTTTTAAAGTGCCATTGCCCCACCTGAAGAGATGACCAACATAGGTTGTATCCAATGTTAGTCCTACTTAGAGTAGACTCACTGAAATGAATGGGACCTAAGTTAACTAAATGGGCAGTCCAATCCTATGAGGGTACCCGCAACCCTCAACTGGAGGACTGTGGGCATCCTATGCAGGGTGGGAGGATATCTGCCGCATTCCCCCATCCCTCGGAAACATCTAGACAGTCGATTTTGGCCGTCTAGGACATTTTCCTCTCCTTGTGAGGAGCAGAGGCTGAGGCGCTGCCTGGATTCCTCAGAATCCAGTGGAGCCTCGCTCGCCCCCCTCCCCCAGGAACGCCCCACCACCACAGGGGAACCGAAGACCGTCTTCGGTTCCCTGCTGGCGCGGAAAGAACTGTGCTGGCTACAAGGTGGAAGGGGTGAGCAGGTGCTCCATGGCACTGCGACCTCGGAAGAGGTTTCTGAGGTTGCAGGGGCTTCCAGCCCCAATCCTATGTCCCCGCAGACAAGGTCAGAGGGATATAGGATTGCGCCCTAAGTTAACTAACTTAACTCCGATTCATTTCAGTGGGTCTACTCCAAGTAGGACTAACATTGGATATAACCTCATGAATGCAGACTCCCCTGCCTGCCCTCTGTTTGTAGAAACTCGGTTGCCCATTCCCTCAAGCATGTTGTATGCAGAGGTTCTGCACTTCTTTTGTTGGATGACAGTGTGTTCCACAATTGTGTTTCACCATTAGTTTTTTAAATTACTTTTAACATTTAATAAATCAGACTGAAGAAAATATTGTAGACATATTTATGCTAAAATTGTAATTTTTCACACTGGAAAAACAATTCTGAGTAAAAGCTTCTTTGGCAAAGGTCTATACAAAGATTAGTGTAAATCTACAAAATGGTGTAATTTACCTCATTTTGTATCTGCTTTTCCAAGAGCTGCTTATGAGTTTTAGACTCCTCATGTTCAAGCTTTCTAGCATGTTCTACTCTTTTCAACTCTGCTTGAAGAACCACATATTCAGATGATGGCCGACTTAGTTCTATAAGTATAAACATAGGGCACTGTAAATTCTCTAGTCAAAATCAAATATTACTATGATATTTAAGTCTGACATATGGCATTTAATAAACAGGCATTCTGTATAATGTACAGCTGCACCCTGTGCTGCTAAAATTCAAATGGTATGTATGGTTCCTTAAAAGCCTCTACTGAGGACAGGCGCTGAACCTCTCTCTCAGTATCAAGCAAGGATTAAGAAAACATGGATCAGCTGCTGCAGGCAGTAAGAAATCGGAACTCCTGGCTTGGTGCCTATTCTTATACCTCTGTACCCCTGAACCTGTTCTTCAAACATTCTTCATCTGGGAGACTGTCTACTGGCATCTATGCCCACAGCTCTCTCTCTCTCCCTTGAAGATCCTGGCCCAGATGCACCTTTAGATTTTTGTACACTTTTGGAATGTGACTCAGTTTCACCCTCACTTTGGAACTTTACTTTGGTGCTGAAGACCAATGCATCCCTTCTCTTTGACATGCTTCTCAGTAGACTAGGATTGGTAAACTCTCCCACTTCCTTATTCACAATCTTTCTTTCTTCATTCTCTCTCTCTCTCTTTGTTAGCTTTCAACATTCCTCCCTCCTTCCTCACAACTGAACACTGACACATCACAGAGTACTGAAGCTGCCTTTGATTTACTGCTACCTCATGACTTCCTCCACTCCGGGACCTTGCAATTTACCTTTTATTTTACTTTATCAATAAACTCCCTTTTCTGGAAAAGCTCTGATTTAGTCTCTGCTACTCCCTCCCAGATACCTTACGAAGGCTTTCTGGCACCTAGACGGTCCCTAAAGTTACCAGTGCTATGCTCCTGTGAATTTGGCAAAATGTGCTAGATTCTGGATCAGTTCTATTGGACCTACAGCAGCCTGACCTCTGTCAGAAGTTCCCCCCAGTAATGTGTGTTCCAGAAGGGTTTATTCCCTGAACACAGAAAAGTAAGCTGCAGACATGTAAAAAGATGTGTGTCCTGGGGAAGCATGATAACAATTCATGGTGTCTGGCTCTCAGACGGAGTTCTCTCCACATCACGGGTCAGCAACTTGTGGCCCATGGGTTCTATGAGGCCCCCTACACACACACACACACACGCACTCTGTAGCAGCTATGGACCACTAAAAGAAACAAACTTAGCTTGACTGCAAGCTAACTTTATCCCTTTTAGCGCTGATGGGCATTATTCAATGCTTTACCACCAATTTTGGTGGCAAACCAACAATTTTTTAAAATTATTTCCCCCCCTCCTGGTGTGGCCCATGGGGGGCGGGCGGGCGGTGGGAGGGAAATGGCCCCTGGACAGTTGCCCACCCCTGCTCCAAATGAAGTGATTTATATCTATGACTTTGGTACAGATAGGCCTGAAGTGTTTATCATTTGAGGCAATAGCAGCAACTCCTTTAGTTATATGACAACTCTTGCTCCAATCCTGCAACAGTAATGTGACCACTGCACAAATGTAATATTGGGGATGCCTTGTAGAATTTGAAATCCTATTTTCTTAATTCATGTATTAAACAAATGTTTCCCCCTTCAGCACATCCAAGAGAAGGAAAAAATGAAATGATTCTTAAAGGTAGTTTAAAATGCAATAGGAGCAGCCATCTTTTTTAATAGGCTACATGTGGTAAAATGGCTATGTGTTCAATGTTTCCCAAACTTTTTAAAAAGTCTCTGTGCTGTCATTGTCACTATCCAATAGGCACCAGTGACAGTTCCACAAAAGCACACACACATCTCTCATAACAATGCTAGTTGCACTTCAAGGATGCGGTTTTGGATTTAGCAATAACTTCCTGAAGCGCTGTTAAAACCCTGAAATTTGCTAAAATAAAAGGCAAAAGGAAAGCAAGTATGTATATCATACACCTAACCTCTTGTGTGTATAACATGCAAAGTTAATGTTTTCAGAGATCTGGTAGTAATTCTATCAAGTGCTATCACATCTCTAAAGCATTATCTTTGCAAATCTTCACTGAAAGTATTTTAGATTCACACTAACTGTCTCTGAGTTGTAGGTTTTCATTGTGCACTTCTTCCAACTGTTGTTTAAGTAGTTTAGTCTGCACTTGAAACTCCATTTTCTCCTCTTTTAGCGTGGAATAATCCGAGACTTCTTTCAGTTTTTCCGTCAACAACTTATTCTGCTTGCTTAATAACAACACTTGAGCATTGACCGAATCTATTTCCAGCTGGAAATTAATAGCATGTTAGAAACAAGGTTATTAGAGCTTTGTGTAATACATATGCACTCAAAAAGTTTATTCCTCTAAATTGTGAAGGCAGTGGAATACATCACTAAAACATATACATTTTAATTTCAATTACCTCAAGCTCTTTTGCACGTGATACAGCTTGTTTGAATTCTTGCTTTTTTGAATTAAGAGAAATGGTCTCTTCATGCAAAAGCACTGATTTCTCTGATCAGAAACAGGAAAAAAAAATATTAGGTATATTTTGAACAAATGCAGAGAAGTCAAATGTTGTTGTTTTTAAACATGTTTAAAAAAAACATAGGTTGCCTTTATATTTTCTCTCATCTTCAGTAATTTTTTTGGTTCTGGCTATGTATTCTTCCTTCAGTTCAAGCTGATACCTAGGAAGAAAAATTACAAAGTCCATCAACTGATAAAGACTTTTACAATGCAATCCTATAGATACCTACTGAAAAGTGGGTATAAGATTGCAGCCTCAATTGATTAACTATCTGACTTAACCGCTCAATCAGTGCAAATAAATCAATGCAAACAAATCTATCAATGTCTCAATACAGGAGCTGTTTTAAAGATAAAAGACAGAGCTTCTCATAAGTGCAACAACTTACAACATATAAATGCAACAGCTTATCCTTATTTAGGAAAATCTTTAAAATTTTATCAAGTATATTATTTTCTATTGCAATAGTATATCAGAACCAAAAAAACTTTTAAAATGAATGAGTTTATCCCATAAGTATTGTGGGATGTTTAGATTTAACAGATGTATAGACAATTATTTCAACTGAATACTGTGTGAACATCAACTCCCTGTGGGTCTTATTGCTAAAGAGCGAGACATAGTAGTTGAATCCTCAATGACAAACTGTCATTGCCCTCTGGTTTGGATACAAACCAGAGGGCAAGTGTATCTTTAAGGCTAAAACCCTATCTCGTTAATAAGGTGATAGTCACCTGGCAGAATCTTTGTGGTCTTTCTGGTGCAAGGTAAAGACTCAACAAGGCCTTTCAAATAACTCAGACTGGGGTCGCATGACACAACCCATCCTGGGTGACAAGCCTCAGTGGGTTGCTGTATCATGAGAACTTGGACCGCTTCCTGCAACAAACCACCCTGCCAACCCATGGCTTGTTTTAGGGGTTATTGTACCCACAATGGGTTGTCATGCAGCAGGGCCCCCAGGTCATTACCAAAGGCTTAACAAGAAACATCAATAGGTTCTTACATTACTCTTCCCTTGCCCACAGCCGCAGCCAAAAAGTTTCAAAAGCCCTAATTTCAACCCACCTCACACAGATAAGACACCTCTCTAGCATATAAAAACACTCCATAAAATTTCCACTTCTTCTTGATGTATTGTATTTGTCATTTCTCTTTACAATGGGACTACTTATCTATGTGCATGTTACACATCCACTGAAGGATGGCCCGGCGGCCGATAGAGGCTCATTCTAGGGGAGGAGGGGTGGCTTAGCCGGCGTAGGGGCGCGAGCCGCCCGCCCAGAGCCCTGCAAGGTGGGTGAAGGAGACTGGCAAATAAATTACTTTAGGAGTTCATTCTTTAGCTTCTGGTCATACGTCTCCTCAATATTCCTCACAGCTACCTCCCGACAATGAAGCAAATCTTCAACAGTTTTATTTTTTGATTCTTGAAGCTTTTGAGCTCTGGAGAAACAAAAGCACATACACAGTAAGCAATCATAATAAGATGAACCTGGGGAACACAAGAGTTAGAAGCATGGGGAATTATTCTTAAAAGCAGGACCTTCAACATTACATTACAGTCTATCCCTAGAGCCAGTGTAGTATAATGGTTAGAGTGTTGGACTGAGACTCAGGATATCCAGGTTCTAGTCCCCACTCAGCCATGAAGCTCACTGGGTGACTTTGGGCCAGTCATTGACTCTCAGCCTAACCTACCTCACAGGGCTGTTGTGATGATAACATGGAGACGAGGAGGATTATGTAAGCCACATTGGGTTCTTGTAGGAAAAAAGGTGGGATATAAATATAATTAATTAATATCCCTACCTCCTAGGAGTGCTCTTGTTCAAGGTTCCAGCCAGCCTCGAACAAACACTTTGTAGAACTACTCAGGCGAGGGGGGGGGAAGACTAAAAAGGACAACTCCCCAGCCCCCAAGGCCTTCCCTGCTTTGCTAACATTGCACTAGAGGGCTCAGATCTGAGGCTGGTTGTCAATTCCAAGCTTGACCCTTTTATTGCTATGTAGAGGTGGTGGCAAAAATAATACAGAAATCCAGGATTTTAGCATAACTTGATTGGGCAGCAGTGTCTCCCCACTCCAAACAAAAGGAAGCAGTAAAGATAGGAGTTCCTGTCTTTGGTACTCAATGTGAATCTGGAAGACCCCAGAAAATGAGATGTGTTACTCTAAAACAGGGGTCCTCAAACTACGGCCCGCGGGACACATCCAGCCCACCGTGCCTTCTCATCTGGCCCAGCGCCCGATAGAGGCTCATTCTAGGGGAGGAGGGGTGGCTTAGCCGGCGTAGGGGCGCGAGCCGCCCGCCCGGAGCCCTGCAAGGTGGGTGGCAGTCCTGCGGCCAGTGTCTCCTGCGCCCTGCTTCTCCTGTGGGGGTAAGGGGAGGAGGGGAGGAGGGGCGGCTGAACCGGCCCCCCAACCGTCTGAGGGACAATGAACTGGCCCCGTTTAAAAAGTTTGAGGACCCCTGCTCTAAAATGTTCTTACCTCTACAACCTTAACCCTGGGAGCTTGGAGGTCCTTATCAGGCCATCTTAGAGACTTTTTAAAAGGTGCTTTAAAAAAAAATATTCAAGCACCTATACTTCTGTGTATCTAGGGAGTTGTCCAAATATGTAGAAATCACTTATTTTGGCGAACACTATTTTGGTTTCAAACTGATAGATATGTGTCCATCTGAGTTCACTATTAGAAGGAATGAGTGTGACCCACAACAAAATGTTGCAGTGTGGAGTACTCCTGTTCAGGGTTCCAGCCATGCCCTCTTCCAGAAAACTCCATTCCATCCCCGGTCCTGTAGTTAGTCAGCACACTCAGTTCTCATTCAACTGTGTTGGGTCCACCCCTCCACCCCAAGTTTTGTTGCACTTCTGCATACCTTGGAGTTCCCCCAAGCCTGCTGCTGACTCTTGTGTGTGGTTTGTGCTGCTTTGGCTACATAAGGATCCATATTCAGAGAATTGAGATTATATCTATATATGAATAAGACTTATTGTACCTATATCCTGCTTTTTCTGTGAGGCTTAGAGCAAGTCATGGCAACACAATTTTGTGTAACTTTCACAATGTGACCATGTATCCCCAAACCATTCTCTGGCTTCACATTTTTCATAATTAATATTACAATCATATTATTCTAACTCAAATGCTCCCACTGAGCAGAGGCCTACTGAACACATCAATAATCCTCACAATCTCTTGTTTTGATGAAGCAAGGGTAATAGTAAGACCAGCCATTAGCTACTAAAAATACCCCTCCCCATCCAAACCATTCAGTCCCTTCCACCTGCATATTGCCTGTCAAAAACCACTTTACCAATACCAATACTCTTTCCAGTCACTACATCCCTTCCAGTTTCCAACTTCCCATCATCATAGCCTCCTTCCCACATGGCACTGATCCCCCATAAACCCATTCTCTCACATGCCAAAGCAACTACACCCCCATTTTGGCAACTTACAACTTCCTTTTCCTGGAACCACGGACTCCAGCCACTATCACCAATTCCACATCCTCCCACTCTGGCTGCAAATGCTGGCAAATGACAAGTTCCATACTGCTTGACATCTGTGCTGCTCATTCATTCACTCTTAAAGCATTTTTTCCTCACTCTTACACTGCAGGCGGCTTCCAGAGTGCCTTACAACCGTTAATAAAACAGTCCCTGCACTCGGGCTTATAATCTGAAAACCATAGCACAAAAGGAAAGGGGATTGGGGGGGCAGGGGGGAAAAAAGCAAACTCAGGCACTAGTTCTTAGTTACAAAGTTATTTCTGTTCCCTCTGGTGGAAATGGCAAAGTAAGCTCCTGCAGCTAGTTCTTTTCTGGCCAATGTATGGGGCCAGGCTGGTCTCCCTATTGTTGTGATGTTCTTCCTGGAAATCAGGGGGTGCAGCCTCCCAATGGCCCTTGGTTCTCTGGCTCATGGATAAGGTCAGAGTCTGCAGTCTGAGGGCAAACTTATTTAAATGGGGGTGTGGGTGGGTAAGAGACTGATGCTGAAACATGCCACAGCAATCACTAGTAGGTCAGCCCCTTTGCCCTACCAAGACATTGCTTCCTAGCCCTGAAGATAATTTCTGTGGCTAGTGGTGAAAACGCTTCAAGCCTCATAAGGTCATTATTAAGCCTTGTGTTTGACAACCTACTACTGGGGATAAACTACTGATTCAGGAAATCTTGAGTTATCCTTGCTTAAGAACTCATTACTTCAGACTGCAAATTATGAAGGCAACAGAATGACAAGGGAATATGAAGCTTATTCCTCTATTTTAAAGGCTCACCAGCTCCCTCTTCTGGGTAATAAGTGGATTTTTCCTTCTATTATTATATTACAGCAACAAAAAAAAGGAGAGGGGGCAGAAGGAAGGAAAACTTCAACTGACAAACAGAAATTAATAAAATATGGATTACTGGAAGACGAGCATAACAATGCTTACCGTAAATATTATAAAATGAAACCCCCACTTTCATATATACAACAGAATACAACGCCAGTGTGGCGTAGTGGTGAAAGTGTTGGACTGGGACTCGGGAGATCCAGGTTCTAGTCCCCGCTCGGCCATGAAACTCACTGGGTGACTTTGGGCCAGTCACTGCCTCTCAGCCTAACCTACCTCACAGGGTTGTTGTGAGGATAAAATGGAGAGAAGGAGGAGGACTATGTAAGCCGCCTTGGGTTCCTTGCAGGAAAAAAGGGGGGGTATAAATATAATAAATAAATAAATAGCAAAATAATATTAACATGCATTGATGTGAGCATCTAACAGCCAAGATACTACTCAGTGATTGAAAATTTCATGATTTCAAAGACAAAGATTGTTTCTTAAGTCCCTCTGAAGTTCAAGCCTTTTAATGAAACACCAAAGCCTGCCTAAGGAGGGAATAACCCCGCTGCCAGGAGTCAGATAACATAGTTTCTATAGATGTAACGTAACATTTAAAGAGGAACAAGCCACCTTGAGTACCATTTACTTGGTAGAAAGTTGGGATACAAATTAACCAATGAAATAAATCAATAAATAAAACAGCTAGAAAGCAATCCTAAGTGTATGCGTGGTGGTGGTGGGAGCGGGGAAGATTCCATGGTGAAGAAACTGTCACTTCCTTAGCTCTGCCAGTTCATGCTGGCCAGGACAGAAGGGGAGAATTTTCCATCCCCTCTGCCCACTTTTAAAAAAAAATATCCCTCCCACTGAAACAGTAATGGGGTAGGGAAGGAAGAAACATGCCAGCTCCAGAACTGGTGTACTTTTTCAGCCTTTCTGGGAGTGTTCAGGGGAATGAGGGGGCTTTGGATCCAGCATATCCAAGGCCTCCCCTGGCATGCCCCTACCCCCTTCGTTTACAGCCATACCACCAGTAGAGCATAAAGGGCAGTTCAGTGATAGTGGCAAGGCTTTCTGCCACAGCACCAGGGAGGCTGCTACCAACAGACTTCCCATTCTGCTCATGGAAAGGAACATCGGCAGGATCCAGCAGCTACTGAAATAAAAGTGAAAGCAGTTCTATACAAATGACTGCATTTAGAAGGCCAAGAGAAAGAGGTTTTTCCAAACCAAATAGTTCTATGAATAATGTTTAGCAACTCACACTTCAAAAGCTTCTGTTCTCTGCTTCAATTCTACTTCTCGGGTCCTTATTGTTTCGATATCTTTCAGCAGACTTTGTCTTTGCAAATAAATTTCCTCTGCATCAATCTATTAGAAAACCAATTTGTATTACATCAAAATGTAGCAACAGCAGCAAATTCTATATGAATTTCAGAAAGTCAGGCTGTGTTTGCAACTACTTTATTTTACACAATTTATATACCACTCCATATCTAACAGGATTCCTGAGTGAACAATAAAAAGAAAAATACAGAATAAAAATATTTAAAGTCACATTATGCCAATAAAACTGTGGCTGGTCAATCAGAGAAGGCTTGTTTAAATAAAAATGTCTTCAGCAGGTGCTGAAAACAAAATGTCAGTGCTTGCCTGACATCAACAAGCAAGGAATTCCACAGAGAGGAAGCCAGTACACTGAAGGATTGACTCTAAGTGGACTCTAAACAGACCATAGCTCCATGTAGAATCACCAGGATGCTTTGATGCTTGAACTTCCTACCTTCTGCAGAGTTCACACTTATCAACCAGTTTGTTGATAAATCTAGTTACCACTAGATGGCCTTGTAGGCCCCTTCCAACTCTATTATGAAAACAGAGTTATAAGAACCATTCCAGGAATTTAGCAAACAATATTGACCTCTAAGGAAAAAAAAGATAAAAATAATAGAGCATGGAGAATCTTTCCATTTTTTCAAACACTTTCTTACTCAGTTCAACTGAATATTAGATGGCCACATTTTTCTCAGCATAGGTTGTAGTTCAGGAGCCAACACACAGATACTCCACAATGGGAATGGTACAGAAGCAATTAAGGCAGAGGTGATTATGAGATCAAACATATTTGTTTTTTGTAAAGGTACACATAAACACATGTCTGTGGATGTCTGGCTCCCAAGTGATACTTAACTGTGGGGTAGTGGAGTAGCACCATGCAAAACCAGTTACCAGCTCAGGTTGTACAACTTGCAGGCAAAATACACAGTCACTTCCAATACATTTTCAGCATGGCTCTTAATACTAGACAATCCACCCAACCCCTGCATCAAAGAATATTGCAAGCCATTCGCATTCTATTTAGTTCCATGTTTTTAAAATTACCTCTTGCTGTTTCTGAAGTCTCTCAATAGCATTTCTTTCTCGAGAGTTCAGAGCTTCTGACTTAGCTTGGTGAGCTTTTTCAAACTCTCTACGAAGCTCTGAAATTTCTTTCTGGAACTGGGCTCTCTCGTCCATTTTAATTTTGGCTATTTCAACGTCTCTGAAGTGTTGTAACTGTTACATTTAAAACATTGTAAATTTCAAAGTTGTCAAGTCAGAAGATTAGATCACACCCAAATGGCTACTGCTAGTCAATAGCAAGTCCCTCAGAGTAATAATGTGGGAAAGTACAATAACAAATCAGTTCTCTGACCACAAGCTAAGATTTTTCTCCTGTTTTGTTCTATTTTGGTTCAGCTCCGGCTAGCCGTCATCTTCACAATCCATTAGATAGATATAGTGACCAGCAATTCAGTCTCCAATCAGAACTCTGGCTTTCCCTTCCACTATGCTTCAGGTGGGGTGCTCATCTTCTTAATTTTAAATCACATTTAAATTAAATGTGTATTTGCCCCCCACCTTTTCCCCCCCAAAAGATTGAAAATAGAGGAACATTTGAAATAGCAGCACTGTGTACAGCTGGAATGTACTGCAAACAAGAAGACCAAGTCTCCCCAGAGCTCAAGCATGATGAAAAGATTCTATGAAGAAAAAAATGCTCCTGTGGAAGTGCACTTAGCCCCACCATTCCAAATATATACATTTGTACACACCCATGCCTGCTGCTATTCCCTCTTCTTGCCAACTATGTCTGATCTTGGCCAACATTCTAGCCACAGGGAGAGAAGCAGAGACAATGGTGATGGTGGAGTGATCCACAGGCTAAAAACAGGGGGACTCCTGAACTGAAGACACTACCAGCTTGTATGATATCTTGCCAGTGTCAGAGGACCAAACTACACATTATGCAGGCTTTTCGTGATCAGATCTCCTAAATTATTTTCCTTTTCCCAGAAGAAGTCATGTGTGGGTGTGTGCTTCAATGGGGAATCAGTGCAGGAGAAAAGGGTTCGCTCCTCCATCTTCATGGCATGACCGTGATCCAAACGGACTCCTGCAGCTTTTATGGGGGGGGGGGGGCAGGATATCCACGGATCTGATAAAGGATCTCCTGCATAATGTGCAACTTGGTTCTTAAGTCAGCAAATAATTTGCACACGGCTTTAGCTAATCCTTCAAAGTGGAACATACTGGGCGCACAACACAACAACCCATTGCACTTCTCAAGGAGCTGCAGTCCGTGCCAGCCGCCATTATGAATATGCAAACCCTGACTAGGGGCTGTCGGGGGTTTTCGTGTCATGTGAACCGGGCCGGTGGTGGTTATTTGAGGGCTAAACAACCCTCGTATAGCCTTGTAACAGACTGTGGGTTAAACGAGGGTTGTTTAGCCCTCAAATAACCCCCGCTGGCTGGGTTCACACATTACAACCCACAGTTGGAGATTGTATATTCATAATGGCGGCCGGTACACACTGCAGGGAAAGTTAACCCATGATGGGCTTTCGTGTCATGCAAACCAGGTCATTATGTTGAAATACTATCTGTTTATGCCTTCTCACATTTACAATCACTGAAAATATTTATTACTAATGACATTATTTCTCTGTAGTGAGTCTTTCCCCCACTCCTAACAGAATTATTATTACTGTCCATAATGCAAATAGCAATGTCTGGCTTAATAAATGTTCATCCTCTTTTTTAAATCTGTTTTTTTTTCTTTCAGGAAAAAGTAAATTGCTCTACAACAAGGAGCAACATGCAAAATCTCATGGGCATTTAAGACTGCCATAATATAATTGTCAGTTCTCTCTCTTCCATCTCCCCATACCTTTTGAGACATTTCTGCTTGGAGCTGCTGTTCTATTTCTTTTCTATATTCAGCAAGTTTTACTTGAAAAGACTCAGATATGTGGCGCTGAGGGTACATGACTGCAAATTGTTCATCAATCAATTGAAGTTTCTCAGCTATGTAAAAAATATAAAGCAATGTTCCATCAAGTTATAAATACCTTCTGCTAAAAAGGGTACCAAGGAAGTAGCAAGAGAGAAAAGCAGACACAAATAAAACAGGAAATTGGCAGCCTGAAACTATGCACCAGCTTAAAAGGATGCCACAGTACTCCAGTGTGTACCTGTATACAATCTCATTCTCTTTGTCCTGGTGCTGGGACTGTGTTTCATCTATTCACTTGTGCTCTCTTTGCACTTGCCCAATGAGGCGTTTCCTGTCCTGTTCAGTGTTGGGATGTTTGTGGGTGGGATGGGGATGGAAAACAACCCATTTCTCTATCTTGGCATAAGAAAAGTTCCTGGGGTGCAGATGGGATGGGGTCAGTCCTAGCTTGGGAGGGATGCCTGTTGGCTCATGACAGAGGCTGACTTGGGTGGTGCATTAGTCTACTTTGTATTCTTGCTGGGAGGAGGGGAGAATAATTTTGCTATTTGTCCTGCACTTGTAGCCAACATCATACCCATCTTTCCAAAGAACTGTCTATAGAGAAGACACCATTTTCAATGCTACTATTTTCTCTCAAAACAAAAGCGTACAACCATGTTGTGATGAAAACCATGATACTAGAAGAACTTATAGCAGTGCTGTCTTGTGATTAGAAAAGGGCACAGTGATCCATATTTATATGTGGATTGCAGTATACCCATGTCTAACAAGTAGACAAATATGTTTTTCAAGCATTTAAGGTGTGTGCACTTCAGAGTTGCACATGTATTCCAATCAATGAACAGTGATATCAGAAGCAGCCTAAAAACTAAACTAAATAATAAATACTGGATTACTCTCTTCACTCTGAATACTTAAATTGCCACGGTTTCTGAGGATAAGCCAATCAGAAAACTTCACTTACCAAGAGATTCTTTACTAGGTGTTGGACTTGTCTGGGTTTCTGTGGTACAGCTCTCCCTACAGAGACTATGTTCTATCAACTCTGTTAAAATCTGTGCAAGAAAGCCTTAGAGATATTCCATTAATCAGACATATCTTCTGCAACAAAGTACATTTTCAACGCAGAATAAAACTATTGCAAAAGTAAAAAGGTACCAATGAATGTAAGTTCAACAAATCTAAAGAAAGTATTTCTAAAAGTTTATAACTATATTTGGTAACTCATTTACCAAAAGCTATTTTATTGCACTGACTCATCTCTTCAAATACATTGGACCGAACAACAGCTTGCCTCTTCAGCAGCAGTATCTGCTGCAGTCAAAATGTCAAAGAAATCACTAGCCACATCTTCAGTTGTCAAATGGCCTTTTAATGTTTTTTAAAAGTACTGAATGATTATTTTTCTTATGTTGTGTTGCTGTTGTACTCGTTATCTTATAACTGTTGTATTTTTATTGTTAATACTAGATATTGCAAGCCACACTAAGTTTGTTTTAAAACAAGAAGCAGGAATTTGAATATTTTAAATGAAATAAATACATGTAAATGAGCAGTTTCTTTAGATTGTGGCCTACATCCTCAACTTTTTATGTATGTTATAGTCCTACCTTTTGTATTGTCCTTTTTTGAAGGTGAAATCTGTAAACAGAAGATAGTTAAGTTAACTTATTCATTCAACAACTTAACAAAAAAGGTTTTCTAGCAACAAGATTTTATTTTACCAGTGTTTTATAAAGGTCAGTCTTGGGATTAATCCTAATCAGCTGCAGAATATCTTGTAATGTAAACTCCTTTGTAAAAAGAAAAAGAAGCCTCTTAACCATTAAGTATACATTTTAAATACACATAAAAGAGAAAAGAGGAGGAGTTAGGGCAATAAAACAAAAATGAGTAATGACAGGTTGCCAGAGATGACATTTCCACTTAACAAGGGACAGTTCTCCTTCATATAAACTTATTTTCTTTTCTATTCCTATTGCCCTAGCACTCCATCTACAACAAGGGAGGGAACCCTCTGGCCCATGGGCTTAATCGAGCCAGTGGAGCCTTACTGGATTCTTCCAAGGGGTGGGACTTGGACTTGACCTCCAAGCCGAGTCCCATGGAGCAATCCACAGCAAGGGATATGCGCGGGCGAACGACTCACCCACATGGTGCCTTCCTCATTGGGGAAGCTACCGTGCAAGCAAAGCATTTGGGACTGAGTCAGCAGCTGAAGCAGCTCTCCTCCAACTGCTGGCTCGGTTCCAGACTCTCAGAGAAGTTGGGAGTCATGATCTTTCCAGCTTGTCCACCTGGAACCGACTTCACTGCACGCAGGTCTTCTCCCACTGGAGAAGACACGCGTGCAGCGAAGCCCCTTTGCCTGCCCCTTGCCTTTTCCACTAGGAATCAGCTTTACACACCCTGTATTCTCTGCAATGGGAGAAGGTGCAGGGCAGGCGAAGTTGGCTCCTGGCGGTTGCGCCAAAAAAATCATCCTACCAATGCACCCACTGGGGACAGAAACTTCACCTGCCCTGCCTCCTCTCCCCAGTGGGACCCTCCTGAATGGGCTGGCCTATATTATAGAACATTGGTCTTCAACAGACGAGTTGAAACCCACTACTGGTTCACAGTCTGATTTAAGGTGGGTTGCTACAGCAACACGAACACTGTACATTATATATGGTAAAAAAATTAAGAAGCAGGTTCCAAAATGCATGACTGGGCAAAAGATGGTCCCAGGTCTGAAAAGGTTTGAAGACTACTACAGATAAAGTGATGACAGGACTAGATAAAAAGGACTTGCTTAAGCCCAGAACATAATTTCACACATCCTTCAGAAGAGGAAGGTACTTGCCTTATTCTTTTCTAATCCACTTTCTGGATAGAAGACGGACAGTGAATATTCATAGCCACATCTACGCAGGTGATCTGCAACCAGACTGTTAGAAGCACCAATTATCAATGAACTGCATTCACTAGAAATGGCTTGTGGCTGAATTTCTCCACTTAAAACTGGCTTCATTAGTTCATGTATGAGTTGGTTTCGAAGCTGTGTCTGATAAATAAAAATAGTATGTTATTGTTAATCACTTTGGGCTTCCTTCTGGAAGGAAAAGTGTAGAACAAACATTAATGATGCAGAAAAGTTTTCTGTCTCTGGAAGACAGAAACAAAATTCAAAGTGACCTCGATAGGCTGGAGCGCTGGGCCGAAAACAACAGAATGAAATTTAACAGGGATAAATGCCAAGTGCTGCACCTAGGGAGAGGAAACCAAATGCAGAGTTACAGAATGGGGGACACTTGGCTCAACAATACTACAAGTGAGAAGGATCTTGGAATTGTGGTAGATCACAAACTGAATATGAGCCAGCAATGCGACGTGGCTGCAAAGAAGGCAAATGCAATTTTGGGCTGTATTAATAGAAGTATAGCTTCCAAATCGCGGGAAGTGATAATTCCCCTTTACTCGGCACTGGTTAGGCCTCATCTTGAGTACTGTGTCCAGTTCTGGGCACCTCAGTTTAACAAGGACATAGACAAACTGGAGAGGGTTCAGAGGAGGGCAACAAGGATGATAAAGGGACTGGAAACAAGGCCCTATGAGGAGAGACTGAAAGAACTGGGCATGTTTAGCCTTCAGAAGAGGAGACTGAGGGGAGATATGATCGCACTCTTCCAGTATTTGAAGGGATGTCACACAGAGGAGGGCAAAGATCTCTTCTCGTTCATCCCAGTTTGCAGGACACGGAATAATGGGCTCAAGTTACAGGAACCTAGATTCCACCTAAACATCAGGAAAAATTTCCTGACTGTCAGAGCAATAAGACAATGGAATCAACTACCTAGGGAGGTGGTGGGCTCTCCCAGTCTGGAGGCATTCAAGGTGCGGCTGGACAGACATCTGTCAGAGATGCTTTGACCTGGATTCCTGCATTGAGCAGGGGGTTGGACTCGATGGCCTTGTAGGCCCCTTCCAACTCTACTTTTCTATGATTCTATGATTCTATGATTCTATGAAGACTTTGAAAAGTTAAGCTGAACGAAAACCATGTGTTACATTGGTGTGTGTAACGTTTTACATTAAAAATGAAGCTGAGGTTTGAGTCAAATAGCCAAGAAATAAATCTAAGGGATGATTAGATTTTAATTAAATTTGACAACCCTCTTTCAGTAAAGGCATGTGATGGTTTCAAAATGCATCCAGGAATTGCTCAGAGCTGGTAGCTAAGCTATCAGATGCAACAGGGTCTAGGACTATGGCTTCAATCAAGAGAAGCACAAGGTGGAGATCTCCAAGGTAAAAGTGAGAATTCTCCTTACTTTTTATGAACAACATTTCAAACATTGTAAGTTGCTTTTTCAACTTGTGTTTCAAAAGCAGTTCATAATACAGAGTGGATGTGCTGTTTTGAGAAAGTAAACAAAATTAGTCTCTACTGTTTGCACACAGTCCCTTGCTACGGCTCTATTTTGCATGCAATACAGACTATCAGAAATACAAACTTTATGATAGACTATTAGAAAGACTAAGGGCACAATCCTATGGCCCTACAACATTGTCTGGGGGAACCATAGTCGCCGCTGTAACCTTGGAAATCCCTTCTGAGGTTGTAGAGCCACGGAGCACCCCACCCCATAGCCGGCACAGTTCTTTCCGCACCGGCTGGGAACCAAACACGGAAGACCATCTTCGGTTCCACCAAATTAAAGTCCAGCTCCATTTACTGTTAGTTTGGTGAAAAAAGACATGCCCTTTTTTTCACTTTAGTCTCTCAACATAAAATCAACTTAATTTTTTAATCCGATTTGTATTTGAAAATATTTTTAAAAAGATTATTTTAACAGAATCAGAATCTATTCCAGATTTAAACACATAACCATTAAACATCTTACATTTCATTTTTTTCCTTACATGAATGCACTGATAAGGAGAATATGTGTGTGTACTTATGGATTGCCTAGAATCAGGGCCAAACACTGCACTTTTGCAGAGTTGCCATGTTCCATTAAAATTTTTTTGGCACACTCAGCCCCACTTGAGGTTTTTGTTGTCCATTTTTTATCAACAGTAAAAACTTTGCCAAGGATCTTTACAAATATTCAGGATCTGAATACAAAGGATCTTTACAAATATGCCAAGGATCTTTACAAATACAAAAAGGGTCTTTACAAATATTCAGAACTGAAGCCACACCGATTTTAATCTAGTTTAAATCAAAGACCTTAAGGGTGTCCAAAACACCTCGGTTCTTAAATGTCTGGTATAGCCTTTTCCGGAGTTCATCTTGTGACAGAGCCTTAAATTCAGCTGAAGACATGAAGATCTGAAAACATGGAAAAAAACAAAATGTTAATTTTTACCAACATGCCACAGTAATGTATTTGACAACAGAAACACTGTCAACTGAATACTCCATTCATATGCTAGGCACTACACACCAAAACCTCGATTTTCTTTCAGATGCAAGAAGACTTAAGTTATTTAGCAGTATGAGGTATTGAGCCTCAGCAAAAAAGCAAGTATTTTGTTTTGGGGGGGTTAGAGGGGAGTGGTAAACACAGGGCTATCTACCACTGAATGAATGGGATGGGTGGGATTCCCATAATTAAAGACAAAACTCTACTGAAGGGGACCTTATTGAAGTCTGGGCTGTCTTACGAGCTCTCTAAAATAACTTCACTTCTTGAATGAACTTGATTTTTATTTAATGGAGAAAGATTCTAAATTAACTTGATTACACATGTAGAATTAAAACGATTTATTATGTATTATTCTTAAGTCGTTTTGAGAGCTTATTTAGCTGAAACAACTAATAAAAGGCATAGAATAAAGGACTTAAAAAGATCAAAGATATGCAAAGAGCATACCCCAAAGCCACAAATATCCAGTGATAACCTGCTGGATCTACGGTATCTAGTCCAGCATCCAGGTGAATAAAACACAATGTTGGGGGTGGAGAAACTACATCTTTTTGTCCTGGAGGAGCTGTTATCATCCGAAGAGACTTGGAAGTTTCATCAGTTGCCCTTATCAGATTAACTGTTCACAGTGCACCTGGGGTTGCCGCATGCAAGCCAATTTAAGGCATAATTCTTTAATTCCCAGCATTCCGCAGCCAGCAATGCTGGCTTGAGGATTCTGGGAGTTGTAGGACTTTTTTTCTGTCTAAACATGCATAGGATTGCACCATTAATGCATTTGGTTCTTACAACAGAATTGTCCTGTTCCCTCCCCATTCCTTTTGTATCGTGTCTTGATCAGATTTTATTTATGAATAAAATCAATAAGCAATCAAACGAACAAGCCAGCGGGCAAGGCCTACTTCTTAAAGAAACCACTGTACAGCACCCCAGAAATATTAGACGCTTTATTATTATGTATTAGTAATAGTAGTAATAACAAGTCTGTCTCTGCAGGGCAACAAAGAAAAGAGCAGTACCAAAGCATATCCCCAATTTTAAAAATAGCCCATCTGAACCATCTCCTGTTTTCTAGACCTTCAATTTCCAGAATGCTTTCTGGGCAACCTCGAGAAGCAGCTACCTCTTTATCCCCCTCTCCGTGATTCACGAGTGCCTGGAATTCTCAAGGCCTGACTAACCCCGCGCACGCGGCTCAGGAACCCCGCACGCAGCCCTGGCTGGGGGGTTGGAGGGCGCTTCTCTCCCACACCCCTTTCAGGCTATATTTTTGTACGCAGACGGGGGAGGGGAAAGGAGGGGAAACTCCGAGACGGACAGAAACACCACACACCAGACGCAACTAATAGCAACAGGACTCAACGTCTCTACTGAGGAGGAAGAGGAAGCGCAGCAGCAGATTCTCTCCCTGAACGCGAACGCGAAACTCAAGGCCCCGCCCCCGAACGACGAGCCACCAACGGCCACTCGCTGCCAGCCGTCTCTTTCAGTCGCTCGCCCGTTGCTGCTGTTACCACCACTCACCAGGCGCGTTGCTGTTTCGGAAATCTCGCGAGAACAAGTGATTCTTATTCTTCCCGCTAGGGTTTTGCGTGCGTGTTTTTAAAAGTCGGACGCTATGACGACATCAAGCCGTGCCGGATGTTTTGGGTAGGGAGAAAGTCGGCAGTTCATTCTCCCTTTTTACGGTCGATAGATTCTGGCGACATTTGGGCCTCTGAGGTAAGTTCTTGCTAACCCTGGTAAAGGGATAATTGGATATTGTTCCTCTTGCATGGTGGAAGATGGGGAAAGGTGATGGTTGAAGTGGCTTTGGTACCCATCAAGGCTTGAATACCTCCCAGATGGTTTCCAAAGACAACGGTACCGTAATTCCTTTTATTAAGACCAACTAAAACGTCCTAAAGTCGTGACTACCATCTCCCCCCACCCCAGTGTATTGACACGGTTACCCTCACCTGCAACTTTCTCCAGGTGAAATTTTCCTAGAAAACCACGTAGTTATGTATATTTCTGTATAGAGCTATAGCAGTTGTTCCAAAATGGTGAGGGTAGCCCGATATTGATAGCTGTATCGGCATATACTAACATATATTTATAGACATACATTTCCTACATACTGCAAGTGAGTTATTTCATTTTCTGTAAGAAAATTGTATTTTTTTTTCTTTTATATGGTTTTATTTGTTTCGGTGAAATTCACATTAAAAAATAATTTTTTAAAAGCCTGATACATCAGAGACACACACACACAATGATGGGGTGATCTCTCTCTCTCATATTCATTTATTTAAGAAAACTTGATAGAGGCTTCCAATTGAGAGTAATATTATTTTCATTATTATTTATGAAATTTATCTGTAGCTTCCCACGGCATAAAGCAGTCTTGAAGCAGCTTTCACACACAAAAATACAGAATTCCATAATTAATATAATGGGGGAAAACCAATGTAAAACATAGTCAGCACAGTGGAGATTAGCTACTATTCCTTCTATTAAGGAATGGATTAATAAGATATGGCATAATGCATAAATTAATGGGATCTGTTCACCTGCATGAAGGTAGAAAATTCATAATATTTATTCATTTATTTATTATATTAATACCCCACCTTTTTTCCTGCAAGGAACCCAAGGCGGCTTACATAATCCTCCTCCTCCTCCTCTCCATTTCATCCTCACAACAGCCCTGTGAGGTAGGTTAGGCTGAGAGGCAGTGACTGGCCCAAAGTCACCCAGTGAGTTTCATGGCCGAGCGGGGAATAGAACCCAGATCTCTCGACTCCCAGTACAACACTCTCACCACTACGCCACACTGGCTCAGTGTTAAGATATTGAATTGTAATGTATTGTGATTATTAGGAAAATTAGGATAACTTAGATTGCTTGGTAACTGTTAGTTGTTCAGATTTACTTGTGCAGTCATGATCAATGTGTAATTGTGATTTATTTTTTTTGTAATATGTGTGATCTTTTCTTTGTTTGTACATTTATATATTTAAAAACTCAGCACAACAATGCAAATAGAACTAAACAATATTAAAACAATCTAAAAGCAATATAATACAAAAAGGGTTTTAAAAAGGCCATCTACTTGGCAAGCAGCACAGAGTTCTCTGTCAAAAAAGCCTGGGACCACCTTCCCTATTAATTAAGATACGGAGCCAAAATATGCTTGCACCAGCTGCTGGGGGAGAGGGAACACTGCCTTGACAAAGGAGACACAGTGGCCCTTGCATTGCAGAACATGATTGTGGCAATGTTCTGAAAAAAACAAACACACTTACAAAATTATTTATTTATTATTAATTATATTTATGAATCGCCCATCTGGCCAGACATCCGGCCACTCTGAGCGATGTACAATGCAATAAAATACAAGGGGGGGACGGACACACACACAGTATAAAACAATTAAAAACAGTACAAAACTTTAAAAATCCTAACCCACCCCATATTCCCGCCTGAAAAGCCACGTTTTTAATGCATGGCGGAAGCTAATCAAGGAAGGGGCATGGCAGAGGTCACTGGGGAGTTCCATAAATTGGGGGCTGCCACAGAAAAGGCCCCCCTCCTAGTCCCCCCTCCTAGTCCCCCCTCCTAGTCCCCCCTCCTAGTCCCCACCAGCCTGGTTTCTCTGGCTGATGGGACAGGGAGAAAGCCATCCGTGGTAGATCTTGTTGAGCGGCCTACTTGATGTTGCTGGAGGCACTCCTTGAGAATTATGGAAATTGTAATGAGACAGTGTAAAACTACTTCTGCCTATGGAACTTACGGATGTTCAAGATGATATCTCTGTCCCTTATTATATTGTGTTTATTTTTTTAGTAGATTAGGACAAAGAAAATTGCTTTCATTTCTAACTGTTATCGCATTTTCATATGTAGACCTAATACTACTTGACACTCTCTTACCAAGTATCCAGAGATCTACTAAGATAAGACACAAAAGGCATTTAAATTTGGAGGTGTAATATATCTAATACTTCTTTTACTCATATGTTTTGACAATGCCCAGTAGTTGCCCCTTTTTGGGAGGAGGTCAGTATACAGATAAATTTTGTATTGAAACACTCCTTAATATTTAATGACGTACATGACATGTAATTTTAAATTATTTGTTGGAAGGACAGACGCCCACCTCCTATAATGCAATGGACTAAGGACCTAACGACACTTTGAACATTTGAATGGGTGGTATTTAGACACCACCTGTGAATGGATAAATACATGGATATTTGGTCTGCCTTCATTGAAGCTTACATACAGTATCCCCCCCACCCCTTGATAGCTGTGTCTTCATAGATAGAGACATATACACGTCATATGCATCTATTGAAATTGATCTATTCAAATTCGTGTGGTTATATGTTTTTTTCCTTTCCCTTTTTATGGTTTTGTTTAGTTGAAATTCACAATAAAAAATAAATTTAAAAAGGCATTTAAATTGAGGGGAAGGGAGAGCTAGGTTAAATGGGGCAGGACATTTCCCAACTCTGAAGAATTCAGCAATACAGTAAACTCTATGAGCTTCAGAGAAAAATCTCATCTTGGAAGTTTTCAAAGAAGGACCTGACATTGATATGCTTTAGGTTGTAGACTATCTTGCTTTAAGGGGTGGAGATGATATCTAACTTGTCCTTTCCGACTGTGATTCTGTTCTCTTTCAGAAGGGGCGATATGTCTGGAAGCTTCTACTTTGTAATTGTGGGTCATCATGATAATCCAGTGTTTGAAATGGAATTTCTACCAGCTGGTAAAGTAGAGTCTAAGGTGTGAAATTTTGTATAAACATTGTACACTTTATATAGTATTGAACAGGTCTAAGCTGAGACACCCGATCAGGCAGGTTTCTATTGATTTGATGTCACTACTTACTGTAGTTCCTATTTAAATTTGTTTCCATTGAAAACATTACTACCCAAGTGAAGGAATAGCACCCAATAGGTGAAGCTTGCTTCCTTCCCTCCCTGCTCCAGAAAACCCAATCAGACTGACTTCTATGCATTTAATGTGTTTTTCCAGTCTGGATCTAGTGTAAATGTCTGAAGCATCTATAGTTTTCTCACATGTTCCTAAATAACTGCAAATAATAAATGTGCCTTCTATACTCTGTGCCTTTCGAATATATAATGTATTTTGGTATCTATAATCTGCATTAACTAGAATATGTTCTATTCATAATTGTGTATTATAGTATATTATGTTCTATTCCTGATTCATCTTCCAGTCATGCGCTAGGTTAATTATTCATGGAGGTTGAAATTTATCTGATGTATTACCGGGCAAACAAGTTTTACATCTACCAGTGCATCAGAAAAAGTTAATTTATGCTTTATTCTGTTTTCTATATTTGAGGTCAATTTCCACTTTTTTCTTAGGATGATCATCGCCATCTCAATCAGTTCATAGCTCATGCTGCTCTTGACCTAGTAGATGAGAACATGTGGCTGTCTAATAATATGTACCTGAAGACTGTGGACAAGTTTAATGAATGGTTTGTTTCTGCGTTTGTCACTGCAGGGCATATCCTTTTTTGCCTGAATTCTACTAATAAGTAATTTGATAGATTGTTTTATAACTTTAGCTTGCATCCTAACTATGCATCCGAATGGAAGGGCTCCTCTGTTCATGAACAGGACCAAGATCCTGGTGATGGGGGCAGAATCAGGTAATTTCTGCCAATTTGCCCCTTTCTCCAGCTCCCCCCCCCCCATTCTGGATGGTCTCTGAACCTTCCAGTGCAGATTTTTGAGAAGCACAAGTTGCTTCCCCCACTTTCTGCTGGTGGGGGAACAGCTGTGAACAGTTCTCAGCGACCGTCCCACCAGTGGGAGCAAACTCAGGATCCCAGCCATGGTTCTGTGTTTAATAAAAGGGAAAATAGAATACACGCTTCGGCTAAGCAAATGAAGGAACAGAGTGTATTGATTTGTGGATGGGCAGCCTGTGGATAAGAAGACTACCATGAGCTGGGCACAATAGCAGCTGGAGAAAAGGTTAAAAATTGATTTTCGTTTACACAAATAGCTCCAGTGCCTACCCCTTAAGAATCCAGTGAAGACAATAAGAGAATCAACCATGGATAACTTGCATTGTGTAGAAGGATGTCTGCCCTATCTGAGGAGGGGGGAACAGACCTCACATTCCTCCCAATATTGCATCACAGTTCCTGTGCACATACTAATGCATGAGTATAAGCCAGTGGAGGGCTCCTCTGTATCTTCTTTATTCCTTTTCACAGCTATTGTTAAGTAACGCTGCATCCACACAAAATAATAGCTGTGTGGAACAAAGTGTTTCATCCTGTATCTGATGTATGATGACATTAACAAAAGAATAGCCTTCTTTGCTATGATTGCTATGAATACCACAGATTACTCTTAAGAGGAATGTTATCATAAGAGGAACATTATACCATGGACTCCTGAATTCTAGTTGTTCATGATAAAATGTTTTTAGCCTTATTCAGGATTTGAAAGCCAGACTAATTTCACTTCATACTAGAAGTAAACTACTTCACCTATTCAGTTGGTTTGTTTCAGCTTTATAAAAACGGGTTTTTATAGAATAGGGTGATCCTTTCTTATTTAAAATAGCTTATCCTTCATGATGCATTTGTGGAACAGTGACTATCAGGTTTTGTTATTAGGTTACATTTAGATCTGTAAATGCAACTGATACTAAATATTTATGCATTAGCTTTATTAAATTTCTATAGAAGTTCTCCCTCTAGGCACTCCTTTTCCCTCCTGACTCTAACCCTGCTTACTCCTTCTCTAACTTCCCCATAAGTATTCTGTCCTATTTATTCTTTTGACTTATGCAAGTGGTCAAAGTATTTTCAGGGGTGGGTGGGTTTGTAACTCTTTGTCTTGGAAAATAGTTTTGGTTTTTTTATAATTGGTGAAGCTATAATTGATCTGAAAGTAAGTGTACCCTTATGATCAGATTTCAAAGGAACTACTCCACTACTTGGCACAATATGGTCTAACAGCTGCTGCTCTATAAACCCCATAGTCTTATCTAAAATTGGGTCTGTGTACTTTTTCTCACCCTCCCAAGCACTTCTCTGGGATCAGCCTCAATTGGAAATGGGATATTGGGTGAACATGAGGGCTTTAGCTTTCCCAGGTGTCATAGGTCACTTGCTTCTGCCACCGTAACCCTACTCCTACATAGTGTACCTGGCTTGTGTCTGCCATCCATTTCCAACATGATATAAAACTGGATGATGTGTTTGTGAATGAGTCTGTTTTAGTACAGGACTTAAATTAGGTGAGCTAGTACCTTTGAGTTATTGGAAGTGAATTTATTTTCTTAACTTGTTCTACATATGAGATTTATAATGCTTCATGATATAAAGCAAGAAGATGGAATCAAAAACTTCTTTAGTGATGTCTATGACCTGTATATAAAGGTGAGAAACTATTTACCAATGCTAATATAGGAAATTACTTAATAAGTGGGAATCTTATTAAGCTCCCCTACCTTGTTTGATTTATATCTTGAAGAACATGTTACTGGTAGTGAGTGTAAATCTTTGAGTAGAACCAAATTTGAAGGGGAGTGTAAATAGCCCCTTATGGGCACGTTTTATATTATGATGAGGAAATGTTTAGGTTCAGGTTTGCTATGACGCTGCCGCCCCCCGTGATGGGCAGGTCAGGTCAGGTCAAGTATACACTACCACAGGGGTAACAAACTGCTGACCATACAAGAAGGCAGAGTATGTCTTTTAAAATGGCACCATATTGTGTCTTGTGCTAGGAAGTAACATCAGTCTTGTGGGTTGGATAAGGAGTTGCTAAACACACCTTTTCTTCCCTGTGAAACCCCTTTGCTGGGCAACAGGAACAAGAGAGATGTATTTACTTTGCCTTTTTGGAACAGGAAGCAAGAAATTGTGGCCTGACCTTTCCATCAAAAAACAGAAACAAAGTATACAATGTTAGACTACTACATATGACTAAAACAGCAGTCTGGATCCTGATTTAGCTTTCTTGCTTAAAAAGTATTCTAAGATGGTTGATAATAGTATTAAGAGCACAGTATTCTAAGCAACAAAAATCACACTACTGAATCATAGTGGCTCATGGTTTTTAGACATGTCATCTTAAGATGTTCACACTATATTATAGAGTAGATTGATTTAAATCAAGGCAATTGGAATAACTGTTTTAAATCGCCAAGAGAAAACGGATATAAATCAGTTTTGCCACTAATACAGTAATACCTTGGATTGCAAGTAACTTGGTTTGAGAGTGTTTTGCAAGACAAGCAAATTTTTAAATATTTAAGGTTTTTTTACTTGATATACAAGCGACGTCTTGCAATACAAGTACTGTAGTACGACTTAAATTAAAAATCTCTGTACAAATTTTTTTTGGGGGGATTTCGTTTTGATATAAGTGTTTTGGATTACAAGCACGTTTCCGGAACGAATTATGCTCTCAATCCAAGGCATGACTGTAGTTCATATTTCTTAAAGAATGGTGCAAATCTGATCACTAAAACAGGTTAATTTACAATTCAGTATTTTATAACATCAAGGGTATACTTTGTGTAATTTTTAAAAGATAACTTGATTTGTATAATTTACAAAGTACGGTAGTACATAATACTCATTACCTGTGTCGAGCTGCAGATGCAAGGGCAATACATCAGGAATGGTAAGAACTAAATCACACACACAAACACAATAGTACTTTTTCTTTCCAGCCAACTCCACTGTTCCTTTCTACTTTGCCCTAGACTGTCGTTTCCTGTATTGTCTCTGCCTCAACTTCTCTGTCTTACTTTGCCCAGCTCCATCACATAAACACAGAACAATTCTGTCTAGCCTGTGTCTTTGCACATGTGACTTTAGTCAGAGAAACAGAAACTGAAAGACCAGAACTTTAAAGAAGCAAAAGCTGGTAGTTGGGCTGGACAGAGCCATTTTCATGAGATGAAAAACAAATGACTGCCCATGTTTGATAGGTAACCTCATTTTTTATGAGAGTAAGTGTAGGTTTAGCATATTTGTGAAGAGATTTAATGGTAACCTTTTTAAAATTAGAGAGGCTTAGTATTGTATTGACAAATACCCACAATTTAAATTATTTTAAAATGATTTTTATCCACCCTGCTTATTAATGACTTCTTTCCTCAGTTTGCGATGAATCCATTTTATGAACCCAATTCTCCAATTCGATCAACTGCATTTGACAGAAAAGTTCAGTTTCTTGGGAAGAAGCATCTTTTAAGCTGAATCACTGTATCTGTATTGTAATAAATAGCCGATTGTATGTTTGACACTTTCTGAACCTATGAAGCCCAATCTGGCTCTAAAAAACTGAAGATGTTTAAAAGTGCTTCAAGACCAGGTATGAGAAACTTTAAAAATTGAGGAGTACAACAATTATTCTCCTTGGTAGCTGATTACTTCAGCTGTAGGACATTTGTATTTGTATATATCAAAATAATAAATGCTACATAGAAGTCTAGAATGTTTAAGCAGTACAACTGCTATCTTGGCAAGATAGTAAATGAAGAAGCCACACTTCACTTTCCTATGGCAATCTGCAGGCATTTTATTGTAGAATTTCAATTCAGGGCTGTGCCAATTCAATTATTTGTTTATATATTTTGCTTAGAAAGTTCTTTAAGCCTGTTCCATTATGTTACATTCCTTTTGAGGTGTGACATTTCACTGCATAAACACACATATAGTGCTGGAGAATGCATTTGCAGAAAGACACTAACATACCAAATAAAATGTTATAGTATTTCTGTGCATTGAAGTCTCTCAGTCCATTAAACTACCATTATTCCTAATACTAAACAACTGTGTTGTAGCTGTTGTAGCTTAACTGTAGGAGGAAATATTCAATACTGCAAACTTAGCAGTGTTATTTCTCGATCACTGACCACATAGGAACCTGTTTCTTTTTCAGTATTTGTGTAAATGCTTTTGTAACTAAAGTCTTACTTCACAAATCTCTGCATTAACACATATTATAGCCACACCTCAGGAATTCTGTGAAATAGTACTTTTCAAAAGTCAGTGTCAGTGGACACCTAAATTAGATGAGACCAAGAGTTTACACTGCACATGCTTGTAGGGTCATTGTAAATAATTTGATTAACATTCATTCTCCAAGGAGTAGGCTTTTTCAAAGCTAAGTGTGCTGGAAATAGATGTATACACTATATATTTCATTTTTTAATTTTAAAAAATTGGTATTTGCATGTCTTCAGCACAGCTCGAGGAAGAGGATTATGCTCACATTTTAACATAATGAAGAGTAATGAAGTTCATGCTCTGCTAAGAGATGGCTATTTTTCCAACCAGCCAAATTTGTTGTTAGAGCTTCAGAGCATAGTGTGAGTTATTCCCCAGTGTGTACATACCTTACCTGTGTTTAGGCAAAAGATTCATTAGAAGAGGAATACTGCTAATAGTTCCTTGTCAACACACAGCTCAGAGGTCTATAGCATCCTTCTTCCAGTGGCAGTGAGGAGAATGTTCTCCTTATATTACAGGAAGAACAGTATTATCCCACAAGTTACACTGTGGTTCTAGAACAACAAATGTTTAAGTCAGATATACACATCACTGAGACATAGCTAGTATTTAATATTCTTAGAATGCTAGCCATGGCTCGGTGATATGTAGTCTTAAATATTTGTTGTTTTTAATAGTTCCAGAAAGCTATGATGTGGGGCCGGTGCTAGGTACCTAAAAGATCCAGGGCCCATAGGAAAAATGAATTGCTCAAATTTGCATATGCTAATTTACATATGGAAATATGTGCATAATTAGAATTACTATAATTTAAATTTTATAGAAAGTATGCTAATTAACCTCTTGCTTGCTTCCAGGACAAAACTGTGCAATGCCCCAAATTGTGCTTGCTTAAAACTTGCCCTCTATGCACCCATGTTTCTTTGGTCTTTTAGGCCCAAATCCAACAGCAAAGAACTGTATGGCACCTTAAACATTTACTGATTAATTGCAAACAATGTGGCACACTGGGAAGGAATAGTGTGGGAATGTATTGTAGACTATAATAACCCATGCTCTTAGGCTGCAAACTTGCACATTGCTAGGGACTAACCCCCATTAAACATAGGATTTACTTCTGATTAAATCCTCACTTGATCTTCTCCCCACCATCACCAAACAGAGACCTCAGTACTGGAGGACGTTGCTTTGCTGCTCCTAGTCCCTGGACCAGGCGAGGAGGCAAGAGAGCCACTACCAAAGGTGGTTCATTTTATTTCAAATACTTTTTGGGGGAGGTAGTTTCTGGGATTCTAGAACACTTTTTTCCAGCAGTTTTTCGGTTCTATCTACACCAAATGTTACCATATTAAGTTTCTAGCAACCTCATCATCTTACAACTCTTAAAGTTCCAAAATACATAGTTGGATACCTTTATTAGGACCAACCAAAATTCCTAATAAAGGTATTGCCCAACTGGATTTTGCATTATTATTACGGACCAGCATGGCTACCTTTGTTTTTGGCTGGTGGTTTTTAAATTACCAAAGTTATTTCTCTCTAGATCCAGATACTGGAACTATCGTCAGGGTGGATAAGGCAGATTTCAGCTCTGAGCACATTTACTAAGCAGTAAGACTCCAGTCCTACATACACTTACCTGGGAGTACATCCCATTGAATTTAGTACAGTAATACCTTGGATTGCAAGTAACTTGGTTTGAGAACGTTTTGCAAGACAAGCAAATTTTTAAAATAAAATTTGACTTGATAAACGAGCAAGGTCTTGCAATACAAGTCGTAGGGATGTAACCGCTCGCCTTGAGCAGGCGTAGCGGACCGAAATCGGCCCTGCTCACACCCACCAGAGACTCGCTTTGATGTAAGAGTGTTTTGGATTACAAGCACGGTTCCGGAACGAATTATGCTTGCAATCCAAGGTATTACTGTATATGACTTACTTCTGAGTAAACATGTTTAGAATTACAGAGTAAGTTTGATGTAATCCTGAGCATGTTTCCCCAGCCACAGATCTCTCTATAGCCCATTTTTCTACCGCACATAATTTCCTGTACCATCTCGGCTACCTTTTCCCACCCCCACAGGTTTCTATAGCCATGTGCAGGGCTGGCCCAAGTCATTTTGCTGCCTGAGGCAGAGCAGCAAATGACACTTCCCACCCCACCCACCCCAGTCAAGGTGCATAGTAGTACTCAAAAGCCAGACAAGTTGTTTTGGCTCCTGAGGCAAAAAATCTTACAAGCTCCTCCTTCCCTGGCAGTGAAAATACAATAATAAATTAAATGAATAATTTGCTGCTTTTTCATGATGTCCCAAATCAGCTGTCTAACACAGCTGCCTCAGGCTCTAAAATACTCTGTGTGTGCGTGCATGCCTTTAAAGGACCCTGTCTAAGGACACCCCGATTTGTAAAAATGGGGTGTATTGATGGGAGAGGGAATTTGATTTCAGAAAAAAACTTCAGGCAGAAAGATTTAAGGGAAGCAGCATGAGGGGAAGCACGTGGACAAAACACTAGCAAGTCTAAGGGAATCAGATACAACAGAGATCGACAGGGCTCCTGTGCCTTTATTTCAACAAGTGCCATTTTTCTCCAGTTACATGAAAAGCAACATCTTTCAAAATAGCTTTCTGTACAGTGGACTGTAGTCCATGAAAGCTTATTATGCCACAGTAAATTTGTGGATCTTTAAGGTTCCATAAGGCATTGTGGCTTTTGAACCCAAAAGAGCAAGAAGCCTCTTCCTCCTCCCACATCTATTGACTTTTCTCTAGCCTAGTGCAAACCCGATACCAAGGAGAAGCATGTACCCCCCCCCCCGAATCTAGCCACATGGATCATGCAAAAAGCACGTGCACTCCAGGAAAAAAAATGCAAAAAGCATGTGTGCTCCAGAAAGATAACTGGAAAGCCAAGGGGCTCCAGACACAAGCAAGCTGGGAGAGCTATACACTCATACATTACCTTGCTCCAAATGCAAACATTGCTGTTCATTCAAACCCTTTTTGCCATCAAGCCCACTTGTTTTCCCCCAAGGCCTGGGCCAGCTTGGATGAAGCAACAGATGAGGAAGGCCTCTGGCACTCCATTTGATGTGTGAGCCATCAGTGCACCTGCTATTCCTCTTGTCAGGACCTCACTGCCTACAATGGCTCAGGGAACCAGTGCAACTGCCCAGTAGCAATTGGCTGGGCAGGTCTATGCAGAGTAAGGCACACACTGAGAAAGCCTGGCAACAGTGGTAGGCAATTTTGGACTCTGGACTTAATGGAAATAATGAGCAGACTGAAAAGAAAGGTGGCAGTCTTCCCTCTAGTTTAAAAGGCTGGTGTCTATGCCACAGGCCCTATTACTCTGCTAGGGGAGTGAGTCCTAAGGTCTAGTAACTGAAAGGTTACTGAGTTCAGAGAGAAGAAGCAGGCTTGTACAGGCAGTCCCCGGGTTAAGAATGTGGCGTCCAACTTATGGACAACTTGTACTTATGAACGGGTTTCCGGGTTCCCCGGCTCTACGTTGTTTATGTAGAGTATAGCGTAGTATATGTAATTTACGCAGTTTGTGTAAATGCCATATACTATGCTATACTGTTCCGACGTATGTACAAATGCGACTTAAAGACATTCTTAAGAACGGAACTTGTTCATAACCTGGGGAATGCCTGTATTAAGGCAGATGATAACTGGGGCAGCACTAAAGACCTGGGGCACATACCCAGGTGGGCCCCTTTTGAACACCACCCATGCTATGATGGCAAGGAATCATCTAGCATAGCAATGGATGTCTCAACAAAAATTAACCTATAGATTTCATAGATCACAGAGGTGGAAGGAGCCTACAAGGCTATCGAGTCCAACCCCCTGCTCAATGCAGGAAACTAGAGGAGGGGTCTCCCCTGTCTAAGTAATAACCAGGCCTGACCCTGCCTAGCTTTCCATGCTCAGACAAGCTGAGCCAGTGTAGGGTGAATCAAGCGAAAGGTCTTGTCTAATCAATAATTTAAAGACACACTTCACATGTTTGTGAATATGACTTTTTCTGTACCACCAATTCAGTATGGCCCAAATCTGCATTTAGAGCTTTTTGTTTTCAAGACAAACTTTGTATGTTGCAAGCACAGAAAGACCAGTGGATCAAGATCAAATAATTTCTACAGCAGACAAGATTTAAGTACAAAGTCACGAAATGCTATTTGAAAGTAACCGTTCTTTAAAGGCTTATGAGAACATGTGGCTAAGGCAGCCTTCCCCAATCTGGTACCCTCTATGCTTTGGATTACAACTTCCATCATTCCCAGCCTTGTAGTTCAACAAATCTGGAGTGCACTAGGCTTGAGAAGTCTGGGCTAAGGCATGAAGCATGACTTAGAAACCTTTTCAGGCTAAGCCCAAGCCGCCTCATTCTGAACCACATCGTGCTGTCCCATGCAGCTGTGTAAGTGTGTGATTAACACAACCATCTGAGCATGTGTCTTCCACCCAAATAGCATCCTAACACGAGGGAGGGTGCCAATCATGCAGAGGGCTCACATTTGTGGAATTCAAACACATAGTGTAGCCACTAAGGATAGAAACATGGGGAATAGCTTAGTGAGACACAGTAGCCGCTAATACTGGAGCACTGTGTGACTTGCAGCACAGTCCTAGCCATGTTTATTCATGAGTCAGACCCGTTTCCAATGGAGCTTACTTTCGCAGAAGTGTGCACAGGATTGCAATTCTAACCTTTAAAAATGTTCCTATAAAATGTTTGAAATTGTTTCTCACTCAAAACCCTCAATACTACAACCCAAATAGGTGTCAGTCAAGTTTGTGCCAGGATAAATAGCTAATAAAGATTGACAATTGATGGATATAAGATTAAAGTAGTGCCAAAGGGAAGCCTTAATGGCAATATGAGAAACTAAATGAGCCCCTTGTTTCAGAAATTCTTAAGATGTTCTGTAAACTTTTAGAAATCAGTTTCACATTAACAACTACATGAGCAGCTAGAGAGCAAGCCTATGGTCCCTGGGCGAGTGTCCCAGGGACCATAGGATAGTTCAAATTCTCCCCTCCGAGGTTGGAGACAGTGCTCCAGCCTTGGAAAGGGGAGTCAGAGATCCGGCCCCCCTCTTCCTCGCAGCCAGTGCAGGGAGAACTGCTGTGGCTGCCCTCTGAGGTTGGAAAAACAACGGGGGGGGGGGGGGGGAGGAGACCAGAGGGGCCAGGATACAATTTATCCTGAGTCTCCTACAGCCTCTTTCCCTCTCCCTCTGAAATGACTGCGCTAGACAAGCTGAAAAGTGTCCAGTGAAAAATCAAAGAATGGAGGGCAGGGAAGCAAAGATCACCTCTGCCACTCCTCCCATCTTGCTGGCTTCAGCCTGGCAGGGCATAGGAATCTTGGAAGCCCCAAATTCAGGGGCTTCCGAGCAGTGAGGGTGCAATCAATAGGATTACGCCCACAAACCACCACTGTTTTTTGCAATCTGTGCTGCTAAAAGTCTTCCTTTGTAGTTCAAGAAGCCAGTTGCTAAGACTGTTGAAATCCAGCAGCTTCCTAGCAAATGGACAGCCAAGATATTACCTACCATCCATCAAAGTGTGACAAGACCAATTAAAGGAGGAGGAATACACACCCACACAGGCTCCATGTATGCAGATTTATTTACTAACTTAAAATCTACAGGCAGTTCAGTGATACTAAGCATATAGCAAAAGCCCTTACGCATCTTATGTTAGCTTAGGGGTTTTTTGTTTTTTGTTTTAAATCACATTAAAGATGGGGAACTGGAACAAGACCCTAATACCTACTATTATTGCTTTATGAAAAAAGGTTTTAATGAAGCAAAACATGGACTGGTGATCTCATAAAAATATATATGTACATATAAAAATTGTATTCTGCATGTGAATTCCAGAACAAGTTCCCCAAGTAGTGCTTCTAGAACTTTCAAGTTTTAGTATATAATTTATTAATTTTCAAATGACACATTAAAATTAAATCAACTGTTGAGCTGGTACCTTCCCAGATGTCAGACACCACTAACATAGCAATAGATCACTTATTGAAGAGAAGCTCTCTTCTGCCCAACACATAAAGCAGTAGAATATTACAATTTAATATATTAGAGTGGCACCCACTGAATCATATTTGATCTATTATTACTCCAAGTTAAGTTAGAACGATATATGGTCAAGAAATAAAAGTAAATGGTCAACAGCATGATGAACTAGGCTTGGGCTTCCTGTGAAGGTTTACTGTATCAGTTTGAATCAAGTGATCTGACCTATCGTCAGTGGCAAGAACTCTTCGAACAGCTTCCTCAAAAGCTGCTGCAACATTGGTGGCATCTTTCGCACTGGTTTCAAAGTAAGGATGATTGCCGTTGTTCCTGCACCATAGTTCGACTTCTTCTGAAGACACTTGCCTCTCACTTATATCAACTTTGTTACCCAATATCACGAAAGGAAACGTTTCAGGCTCTTTCACATCTGCATAGTAAATAAATTCTTTTTTCCAGTTGCCCAGGTTTTGGAAGCTTTGAGAGTCATCTACGCTGAAAGTGAGAAGACAACAATCAGAACCTCTGTAGAAAGGAGTCCGCAAGCTCCTAAAACGTTCTTGACCTGCAGTGTCCCATATCTGCATTGTGACAAAGTGTCCATCCACTTCCAGGTCTTTATTTAAGAACTCTACACCTATTGTGTGGAACAGCTGGGTATCAAACTTGTTAGTGACATATCTGTTCATAATTGAACTCTTCCCAACTCCTCCATCTCCTAGAAGGATTACTTTAAGGAGTGATGATTTTGCTGCCATTGTTTCAAGAACAGATCCTTTCCGATGTCCAGTTCTGCAAAATAAAACAGATCCTGTTCATACCCCCGTTTCCATTTATTACACAAACATCCCTGACTAATACTGCAATACAATATCGATACAGTAGCTATACATGTTAGTGATTAAATCGATGCTTTAATTGCTTGCTAAAATTTACTCAAAGATGGAACATTGATTTTAATACAATTAGAAGTATTCCAAGAGCAAGATAAGACATTCCCACACTATTAAAATTGATAGCACACTAATAGGAGGGCTGACCGCATAAAATCATGATTGCACTTTTTTCATCCAGCCAGACACATCTTAAGACCATTACTACTATTAATGTGACTACCCTGCTATTGAATTGAGCTCATTTCCATGAATCATGTCAGGCACATGTGGGATTTCTAAGATTGTACAGTGCTGAGTGTCTTATTGAAAGGGGATTTTGGGGACAGAGTGTTAAGTGGTAAGGGAACGTGAGCAGCATGGAAAACAAGGAGTTTCCCTATTTACTTTCCAAAATGACCCGGTAGTACCACTGTATAGGTCCAAATCAAGTTTCGACGGGGAGAGGTATATGTAACAGAATATGCATGTCCTGCAAAGAAGAGAATGGTCAACTCTTGCAATCCCAGTATCATGCCAACAAAGGGAATTCTCTGCAAGTGCCAGATAGTGGTAACCTTGATATTCCAGGTCTGCTTCAAACAATGTGAATTACTTACACAGCAAGGATAAAGTGCAAACTACCTGTCCCACAAGATAGTTGCATGCAAAATCGATGGCCCATAGGTCTAAAAAGTGGGACTTAAGTTATAAATCTACATTTTCCTGACTTAATAAAATGCTCACTTTCTTGAAGACTGAGACTTGGAAAAGAAAACTAAACAGGATCCAATACCAGAAGAAAATATAGAGATAGAAAAACACATCAGCAGTGACAGTATATTAAGCTCCAACTCAAAGCAGATGTTGCTTTATTAACACTTAATAGATGTATCTATTCCTTAAAATCATGATTCCTCCATATCAACATGTGGTGTACTTGGAAAACCAGTCTGGTTTCTTGACTTCCAATCTCCTCCTAGTGCAATAGAGCACACAACCACCAACTCCAAGATTTAAAATGTTCTTGTATTCGGTAAATTAAAAGGTTTCTTCGGTACATTAAGTATATATCTAAGCAGCTGCTCTCTTGTTAACAAACACTCCATACTGAAATATTGCCATACTTTGCTAATCTATTAATTGGTTTCACTGGCTGGTTTTACGGTTTTTCAACTTTGTTTTTGTAAGCCACCTTGAGGTAGAGCAATAAGGAGGCAGGCAAGACAAATAAAAATACTTCCTAGTGAAGACTGGCTCTGCTCCAAAGAGAGCACAGGTTATGCCTGAAAAAAAGAAGAGAACAGCACTCTGTGCAATGACATCATTTCAATGTTCTATTTATTTTTGGAGAAGTGCCCCCATCATAGCTTTCCATAGTGCGCACTGAGGTACATGCGTCAATGCTCCATTAGTGTTCCGGGAAGCCTTCCCTCCTGTCCAACCGCCGCTGTAATTGTTACTTCGTTTTCAATGTGTTGTTTTTGTTTCTTTTATCTGTTCTTATCCTTTTAATGTTCGCCACTCCGGAATCTACTTAGATATGGAGCAGTATACAAATACTGTAAATAATAATAATAATAATAATAATAATAATAGTAGTAGTAGTAGTAGTAGTGGGACATTAAATGACACAAGGGAAATTCTGATGTGTTCCGCTCCCAAACCTCCCATTGTTGTAGACTGGCAGCCTTAGCCTTACTCAGCAAACTCATCCTTCAAAAAAACAAAAAACCTTCACTATATTAGAAAATGTATTTAGGGTGCAATTCTATTGTCCCTGGAGAGCATCCCAGAGACCATAGGATTATTTAGATTCCCCCTCCTGAAGCCTTAGACACTGCTATGACTTTGGGAGGGGGACTTTGAGATGATCCCTGCCCCCTCTGCGGAAAGAACCACACTGCCTGCTTTGCAAGGTCACAAAAGTGGCCTCAGATTAACTCGTAGAGGTCAAAAAGGGGGTGTCCCAGTGGGTGGGAAGGGGAGAGGCCGGGATACACAAAATCCTATGGCCTCTTCAGTCCTGCCCCCAGGAGCTCTAGATGGGCTCAGAGGTCCATCTAGAGGGAAAAGTTAAAAGAAGAAGACGGAGAGGTGAAAATTGCCTCTGTCATTCCTCTTGCCCTGCCGGCATCAGCCTGGCAGGGCATAGTATGCTTGGAAGCCTCCAAGATCAGAGGTTTCTGTCTAGCGGGTGTCAATAGCGTTCCACCCTAAGTTATGGGGCCAAAATAATAGGTAGGTGTAGTGAGCCTGCCATTCCAGAGCCTGCCAATGATAACACAACACTTTGTTAAATTTACGGAAGAGTGCATTACAATTTTTAATGCAGTACAACTGGAATAACCAGATTTCTAATCTTAGGGTACTACAGACTTAATCATGCTGATTCTGCTGTTATTAGTTACCTCCTGCAATGAAAGCCAAATGTATAGTTATTAATGGAAGACATCAAGTTCTCCATTTTGAATATATGGAGATGGATCAAAAGGCACCCTTCCACATGTAGGATGTGTCTTCTCCAGCCCACTCTAGTTTGTACGAGACCATTACACAAGAAGAATAGATCCAAAAATGATCTTCTACTTGTGTAAGTTTGAGAAGCGGAAACATGAAAACTGCTATAGGACCCACCCACCTACTACATCTGTGCATGAATTCTTGAGCAAGCATTTGTGGAACAGTAGTGGCAGCTATTTATCTTCCACTCATGATTCTTTGTATCAGAACCCTAGGCTAGGATCTAAAGTCCTACTTTGAGTGTGCCAGTGAGATGATTTTTTTTTTAGTTCCTTCCTTTCAGTGGAAGATTTCTATGTATTACCACAAACCACTTTTCAAACTTCCCTTCATTTCAAAAGAAATTTGCCATGCAGCTTGGGAGACTGTGTGAGAAACACAACTGATAATGAAATGTCTGTGATGTTTTTTTGAATTTGATACATTTGGTAAATTTATACATTAGAAATATTTCTCTTTTGTTATTTTGATCTTGTTGTATTGAACAGTTGTATTTTTTGTTAGCCAGTTTGGATTTTCTCCAGAAAAGAAAAGCAGGATATAAATATTGGACTAGAATGAATCTCAAAGTTCCCGTCAGTGCATGTAGCCACACAGTTTTTAGATCCGGATCATCAGCTATGCTTTCTTTGCCATTTCTTTTATCTGTACATGTGTATAATGGGGAAATAAGTATTCTATAAAATTATCAAGATTTAATGGTTCAGAACCACATTTATGTTTTGTAGTATACCCCTAATTCTCCCCCCCCAAACCTGTTTTTTTTTTTTAAACTAGCATTACTAACATATGAAACATTTAATCAAAATAGTTACCTTTACTGTTCAGTGTAATTCATGATAATCATATACCTGCAAACAAGAGAAACATTGTATTACTACCGGACATGCTATAGCCATGCATTTTAAAAGCAACTAAAAATGTTTAACGTTTTATCATGATACAATGTTCATCTAACATTATTTCACAACAAGAGTTCATAGCCAAATTAGTCTTACCAAGCAGATGAGGTACATAGCATTATTACATAACCATACATTGTTAAGTTTAATCATATGCAACTCCTTTTTGATGAAGTGAAACCTTTTAAGTGCTACTTTTAGGATAACTAGATTCTGAAAAAAGAAGCTTGAAACCCAAGGTATGCCTTTATTGTACACTGATGAGTGGAGGTGGGGAACAGAACAGTAGCACAGTGGTGCAGAACAGAAAAACGTGAGTTTTTGTGGGAAATTGTGCATTTTTGAGGATTTTTGAAAACTTACTTTGGGAAATTAATTAATACCAACTATGCTGGCTGGCATGACTGAACAGCAACAGAATATGGAGAGCTGGGTACTTGACCATTTCAGTAACACTGATAGAGATTTTGTGTGGGAAAAGGCAGACAAAATGAAAGCTGGATATAAACAGAGAAAATCACAATCTGCAATCTGTAGAGACTTACAAACTGTTAAGCCTCTACAACCACATTTAAATGGGATACAAAACTTCATATATGCAAATCTTAAAGCAAGCATTAACACATTCCAGGTTGGCATCTGATTCTGGCTTGTTAGGAGAGGGAAAAGCCACAGGTCCCAGTTCTTCTGTAATGCTAAACAAAGCATGGATGGAGGCTTACTGGTTTATTTAGCCATTCCTGCTGCCGGAAGGAGACAAGCAGAAGCGATCAAGCAGCATGTACCAGGATACTTGCTCATTCCCAATAAGCCAGAATTCTAAAGCCCTCCCAGTTCCCCTACCCCCAGAATGCAGTCTGTTTTATACAGTGCTTTTTTTCTGGAGAAAAGGGTACCGGAACTCTTGGATTACATTTCCTCGGGAGTAGATGGCGATTAAATTGTAATGCAATTAATAGAAGAAAAAGTGCTGGAACTCAGTTCCGGTGAGTTCCACCAGAAAAAAAGCCCTGGTTTTATATCACATGAAAATGCACAACTTTTGTACTGACTGTATGTGAAAAATTTGTGAGTAGTACAGTGGATTAACTTTACAGGGGCCCTTCTTCGAAAGATCATCCAGTGTTGGGGGAATTAACCTTAACAATGCATACAAATACCAAGGTTTAGCTAATTTCAATGGTGCTTTGCAACTATGTATTCTGGAGCATCAATTAAATTACCGGTAGTTGTTCAATAAAATGTACTTTAAAGGCAGTACAAGTACTTAAGAAGTGTTTTTTTAAGTCTTAAAAATCAGTTAGGGTCAGGGCGGATAAAAATCAATGATTTTTAAAAAAATAAATTTTAAAAATCGATTTTTTAAATTTAAATCAGATTTTTTATTTAAATTGGATTTTTAAAAAATAAAATGCTTTTTGAGGAAAAATCTATATAAAGATAGTTTTCTATTTAAGATACATTATAGTCCAAAGGTTATCATGAAATAAGGATTAATTTTTAATTATGTAGCATGAGGCTATATATTCATGCAATGTTTAAATTTTTTGGTAAATGAATTCCATTAATCCATTCACAATGTCATGCTCTTCCAGAGGTTTCTGTAAGATTATTGGGCAGTTTTTCTATCTAGAAGATATTATCACAGATGCTTGGTTTTACAGTTCTCAAAACTGTGAATTTGTGTCTGCAGAGATCACATGCCTCTTCACAGCAAAAATGTTATAAAATAAACATACAGAGTTGAGAAAAAGACCTTAATCCCATTGTTCTTTTGCAAATCTATGTACACAGAATCAACCACTTACCTCTTAAGTGCTAATTTTCAAAAAATTCAATGAATAGAAGGTTGCTGGGAGTGGAATAGATCTGCAAAAGAAGCTAAGTGTGTGTTGGGGGGGAAGCAGTAAAAATATGTATTAAGCTTATAGCGAGGAAGAGTGCACTTTGGGGGGTGTCACATTAAATCGAGTCTTTCTGAGTAGTGATTTAAATCATGATTTCATCCACCCTGCTTAGGGTGCAATCCTATGCATGTTTAGACAGAAACAAGCCCTACAACTTTACTTGCAGAGTTGTAGGACTTTTTTCTGTCTAAACATTCATAGGATTGCACCATAGCTACAGAACACTTGGGCGTAGGACTACTTTGAAAACAAAAAGTGATAACAAGTGTGTTGGGCTCTTTTTAAAAAAGTGACAGGGGTTTTCCACGATGTTTCTCTAATATAGGATTGTCCCATTTAAAGCAAGGGGTGTGCATAAGCATAATTAAAACAGTGGGAGCTGCAATCCTACACACAGTTAGGCTACTTAAGGTGCAATCCTATGCATGTTTAGACAGGAAAAAATGCCTACAATTCCCAGCATGCCCCAGCCAGCCATGCTGGCTCAAACATGCTGGGAGTTGTAGGCATTTTTTCCTGTCTAAACATGCATAGGATTGCACCCTTAATTATCATTGAAATGAAAGATTTAAGTTGTCCATGTGCAGGATTACAGCGATGTGTTTTTCTGCATAGGCATAATGGCAAAATAGTAAAACATTCAGAAAATGCATGCATTATGAAAATGAACTTTCAGCATAAGAGATCTCATACAAGTACATGAAAGTTTGAGATGCAATGAGGAATTCCAGTAAGATTACTGACAGCAAATATGTGAGATATTACCAGAAATGCTTACAATTTGAAGTCAATTAACGCAATACAACCAAAATGATAATTACATGTCAAAATATGGGCAACATGTGTAAAAGCAAAACACAAATATTATATAATGGGCTTTGGTACTTGATAGATCAGTGGTGCAAAAGGTATGGGCCACAAGCGGTTGCCCCAAACTCTGTCTGGTAGTCCTGAAGACCCCCAAGCATCTGCCACTGCCGAAAAAAGGAGGGAAGGAAAAAGCCACTCTAGCAATAGGCTCTATAATTTCTGCCATAGAAGTCTTGTTCTTAGAGTGTCCTAAGAAGCAGTGATCAAAGGTTCCAGTCAGCTTCCTAGGATACTCTGAGGATACTGTAGGAATGAGGTTTCTATGGCAGGAACCATAGAGTCCATTCATAGAGCATTTTTTTCCTTGGAGGGGGGATTTTAATGCCTTTACAGTCTCACTGGTCCTCTGATTGCACAGTTCTGTCACTACTCACAGCAACAAAGCTGTTAAGCCACCACCACTACTTATCATGATAAGCCACCCTTCCTGAATATTTCTAGAATTTTTCCCATGCTCCCAGGAGAAATTGCTAAAATGTCACTCCATTTTCATGGGTTGAGAATGTGCCCATGGCAACTGGGCAGCATTTTCAACTCAGCACTAAGGGTGCCTGTCTACCATGTAACCAGCCCAAACCTGTGGTCACCACCAACCCTGACCCTCCTGCAATAGGGAGGGTTATGGTCTTGATTGTGATGCGAGTTGTATGTGAATGTTCACGTGTGTATATGAGTGTGTGCATATGTGTGCCCCCCACTACCCCAGCAGACACCCAATGTGGCCTTTGGGGCCAAAAAGGTTGTGTGTCCCTGAGATAGACATTTGCACATTAAAAAAAAAAAAAAAAGATCACAGAAGGACCATCTGAAAACTTTAAAATGCTTCCTGAATGTTTGAGATTGAACTATCTAGAGCTGCTACCAAGGCAGTCATGCATCACATCCCTGCCAGCTTGACCAGGAGGATGGGGGCTAATCCCTACATTTCAAAAACACTGAAATGGCCTGGAAGCTAACAGGTAGCACAGCTTTGTAAAGAAGACAAAAAAGTTATTATCCTGCAAAAGCTTTTACTAGTCTGCTGAATCCTAGCAGAGGAGGGACAGGCAGGAAAGGTCCATCTCTCCTGCAGGAACCAGCTTGCATATCTCTTCTGGACACCGAGGAAGGACAGAGCACTCCATCCCTCCTCCACAGCCCACTCACAATGCTGAAGTAGCCAGTACTCAGGAACACTGGTTGTATAAGTCCTTGTTGTCCAACGGCCATCAAGACAAATGCTGCTATATTCTGCATTAGCTGTAGTTTCCAGACAATGAAAGCACCAAATAGAGATTATTTTTTTTAAAAACCGTGAATGATGGTTGTTAACTACTTGCTTTCTAGAAAGGACATAATCTACAAGTCAGATAGTGTTGACTTAAAGCATCCAGAGCCACTACCTGCATTTCTAGGAGTAACGCTGGCTCTACAGAGACTCCCAGACTGCAAGCCTGGCCTAGAAACTGATAAGAAGTTTGGGTCCAAGATACCACAGTGACTGACTGTACCCCATCAGAGTATCCATGGCCAGCTGAGAACAATAAATATGCACTAGATTTGGAGACAAACACATACAAAGTGTTCTTGGTAGCTGAAGCTGTTTAGTCATTGGAAAACAAGGCTGCAGAAAGTTAACATCAGACTTTTTTGTTCTCAGTTCTTGAAATTAAACAGAACTTACTAATATAGTAGTCCTTTACACACCAGAACATGTTCCTCACAGCATCACCAAAGGCATAAGCATCTTGTTCTTTTTTAAATGTACAGGTCCATTTTATCTGGAACGTATTTTGGGAGTCAAAGCTCTTGGGAAGTATTTTAGCATTCTTCCTATTTTTGTTTGTTGAATACATTTTAAATATGTTTATTTTCAATTGTGTTATTTATCATCAGTCTTATGGGCAAGAATTTAAAGTAGTATGAGTAATGGCTGGGCATAATTGATACAGATTGGTGATATTACACTGAGAGACACAGACCTACTCATTTGTTAGCACACCCTGCTCACATCTTATGTTATGTACAGCAAGAAAAGTGTTCAAATCCCTAGATTCCAACTCTGCCCACCAATGAGTAGATTTTTACATTCTTAAGCACCAGCACCAACATGTCAGGTGCACAACAAACCAGACACTTACAATTTTTCCAGTTCCTTATTCTATGGCACAACTATGTCAGTCTGCACTAACAGGATCAAGTTTCAGCTGTACATGTGTCAGACTCATGACACTCCCCCCATACCCCACTCAGCATGAGTGACTTGTACCTTCTTAGAGGTGGGAGAACTTTTGAAAAACCCAGCTTAATTTTTTCAGAGATTTTAGAAGTTGGCATAAATATAAGAATTCCTCCTCAATTTTAGATTTAACTAACCATAGACTAAGGTATGGTTAGTTTAAGTATAAGGAAGTACTGTCTAACCATAGGCACAATGAAGCAATACAGTAAGTGGCCCAGGAAAGCGGTGGAATCTCCTTCATTAGAAGTTTTGAAATAATGAAGTTCAAATCCTGCCTCGGTGTTCACAGAGCATCCCCCTTCCCAATCCTATTATGAATCTGCAACAAGGAAACTGGAACTGTTGAGTCACAGGCTCAAAAAAGAGGATTGCAAAAATTTTAAGCCTCAAGAACTTTAAGGTTAAACAGAACTCAATATAGTCCTTTACATACCAGAGCATTTCTCTTTCAGTTACACAGTCAAGTGGCTTTCCAACACAATCAAGAATTACTTTTATACAGTAATCTGAATGTTTTGAAGCTCTTATGTTTGTTGTGGAAACAGTCTACATTTTCCTGTTCTGCCAATGACAGGAACATTGAAAAATAGTTATTTTGCTGCAACGCTTAGACCCAGTATAGCAAAAGCTCTTTCTTTTCACACCCAATTGCACAGGTAGCCGGAAAAGTGCTTGTTCAAACTCACTTATCCACAAAAACAGGAAGAGCAGCAAATTAAACAGCTCAATATATTACCGGTACCTCTTTTCAAATGGGACGGTAAGGGATTTTCCACATGAAAGATGCTAGAAATGGAGGAAGACAAAGGGGGCATACATAAGAAGTGGAGCTGTCCTCTGACAGTCCAGTGACTTTAATCATTTCAGAGAAACTGCCCTAGAGATGAATTGGTCATGCGCCAGCTGAGAAGTATAGAAGAGCAGCTATTTCTCAACTGAACCGCCGTCTGCCTCAGCATCACGGGATCTGTAATCACGCTACATTTGCGAGGCACGGAGGAAAACAGGCAGGCAGATCAGCAATTTTGAGACCCAAGCCCCCTACTTCGAGACAGACAGTTTCTCAACGCACACACATTAGTCACTCGTATCTGTGCGGGGACAGCACTCAGATCACGCCACGAAGGTTTTCTCCCTCCCCACTCCCACCAAAAAAACAAAACAAAAAACCCAACTTGTCAAGTACCCCAATTCTGTACCTGATACTCCCTTTCAATAGAACATACACACCCACCGCAGGATCGTAGTCTGAGCAAGCGGGCGGGCATTACTCAAGTTAGTCTGCAAGTACCATTTACGTTAGGACCTCCCTTTTGCGACAAGGAAAGGCCAGGAGCCAAAAACTCAACCGACCCCACCAACTAAAGTTCAATAAAATAATATAAACAAAAACAGCAGGGCAGGAATGAGGCGAGGGCAGAGCATCTCTGCATCCTTCCTCCTGCCTAGCCGCTGCGCACACACCGCGGCGAGGGAAAAGACCGGCCGACGACCGGCCGTCAGCAGCCAAGGCACGCAGGTTCAGTCACCGGGCCGCTAAAACCCGCATGAAACCGCCTTATTACTTCTTTCCATCCCCTCAGGACAGAAACGTGCGAGGGCTCCGGGCGCGCTCACTTACCGAGAAGGTGGACGGAACAAGAGCCGGCCACGGAATCACCTGCGACCGCCGCTGCCTGCCGGGCGGGGGGGGAGGGGGAGGGAACTTGGGAGGAAAAACAACATGGCGGAGGCTGCGCCACGGGGGCGGAGTCAGGCTCGCACGTGATATCGGGCGAGGGCAGCGCTATCCGCTCCTTTCTCCCGGCTCGAGGGAGCGAGCGCGGAGGTTGTTGCCAGGCAGCGGGGCCTCTTCGCTCCTTCCCCTCCGTTTTCGGGCGGTCAGAGGCTGCCCAATGGCCCGGGCTACTTGCGGGGTTCTTCGGGAAACCGGGCAGGGGCAGGGCAGGGGCAGGTGCTACCCTGAAGCTCTCAAAGGCTCTACTGCGTGTTCTTCCCCGATTTTGCAAAGCCAACTCACCTTTAAATGCGAATGAGTGTTCTCCAGCCACATGTCACTAATGTCTGTAAGGGCGCAATCTTATGCATGTTTAGCCAGGAAAAAAAGCCCTACAACACCCAGCATTGCTGGCTGGGGAATGCTGGGAGTTGTAGGGCTTTTTTTCCTGGCTAAACATGCATAGGATTGCGCCCTGAACTACTTACTTGTACTAAGCGCTTAGCTATTTTAGCGTCGAGGGTTGCCTTTTTAAGAGCGAAGGGTCCATGCCTGTATGGACAGTTGCATGACAGGCAGAAATCAGCAACTGAAGCCTCCCTCCCTCCCCACCGCCCAATCACCGCAACTCTGTGCAAAGGAACAGTGACACCTTTTAAGTTTCAGTTTGTAGTGAGATCGTTAAAGGCACACACGCAGTGTCAGGCTATATTCTGCAATCAGCATTACCTCCATAAATTAAATTCAAAATAAAATAAAGTGGTGCACAATTTCATTGGGGGTTGGGTCAAAATGCTGGGTGGGTGGGAGGAGCGAGGGCTGGAGAGTGGACCAGAGGAGGGAGAGGAAAGGGAACAAGGAAGAAGATTAGGAATGAAAGTAGAGGGGAAGGGTTGGGTTTGTTTAAGCCACGGTGGTTTGCCGTGTCATCCAAACCCGGATGACGTGACCCGCCGTGGTTTAAGGCAAAGTACTGCTACAAAGCCACTTGCCACTCTTGCCAAGCAGGCTGCTACGGGGTGACTGCTATTGCCAGTTGCCCCAAAAGTGTCCAAGTAGCACTTGGGCCTGGGGGCAGCTGGCAGGGGCTTCCCACCCTCCCCACCACAAGTTTGAGCCGTTTTGCAGCTCGCTGCGGCTGTCAGAAGGTGAGCTGTCAAATGCTTCCAAAGGGGGAATTAACTTACCTGCTGGCTCAGGTGGGCACTGCAGAGGGTGGGTACCTGCTGGACTTGGCCAGCAGGCACCCTCCTGCACAGTACCCATCCCAGGCTCCCGATGTACGCAAACAGCACTACTCCGGAGTGCTGGATTTGTGCAAATCAGGCAGGATTTTTTAAAATCATCATCATCATCATCATCATCATCATCATCATCATCATCATCATCGCACATGTTCACCCACATTATGAGGGCAAAAAAAATTTTTTTTTTAAGGATGGGCAGCAACAGGCAACCCCTCCAATGTGCCGCTAGGGCACTTTGAGGGGACTGCTGGTAGCTGTCAAAAGGGATATTGTGAAAGCCAGTTTGACAGACAGCTTTCGCGACCTCTGGGGGGGAAATTAGTTTAAAAGGGGGGGGAGGCACGGTGAGCCTGAAACAGCTCACGGCGGTGGGGAGTGGGGAAAAACAACCCATGGGACAACCAAGGGGGGAGGATGGGGCCAACAACCATGAATCGGCCATGAAACTCACTGGGTGACTTTGGGCCAGTCACTGACTCTCAGCCTAACCTACCTCACAGGGTTGTTGTGAGGATAAAATGGAGAGGAGGAGGAGGATTATGTAAGCCGCTTTGGGTTCTTTGCAGAAAAAAGGTGGGGTATAAATATAATAAAAAAATAAATAAACCTATGGTGAGCCCGACTGTCTATTGGGACTCACTGTGGGTTTTTCACACAACAGCCAACCCACTGTGGCTTATTGCTAAGGTTGGTTACCATGGGGTGGGTTAGGATTTTTAAGTTTTGTACTGTTTTTGATTGTGTCTTATACTGTGTGTGTGTGTGTGTGTGTGTGTGTGTCCTTGTATTTTATTGGATTGTACATTGCTCAGAGTGGCCGGATGTCTGGCCAGATGGGCGATTCATAAATATAATAAATAAATAAATAAATAAATGACATGCAAACACAGCATTAGTGTTGGAAAGCTTCCATTGGTAGCAATAGAAGGGCCCCCCCTCCCAGCTTCATTGCCATGTGGAGAGAGGATGGGGGGGGGATTGGAAGACAGGGAGGGAAAAGTTAATCCTTCCCACCCCAACTAGAAATACCTACCACCACCACATGGCAAGTAGGAAAAAGCTGCTATTGACACCAATGGAAATATTTCTTTCTAAGGTTAATTGACATGCAGGGGGATGTGGGGTTTTTTTTTTTTGGCAGCATATGCATATGGGGAGGGGAGGGTTGACTTTCAAGTTGACACCCCCTTTTATTAACCATGCTCATTTATCACCATCCTTTGCCATCTTTATATATATATATATATATATATATATGATAAAACAATTGAATCCAAACATGCCCTACAACAACATGCCAAAAGTGTCTTCAGCTCATGGAAAGATTTATACTGCATGCTAAAGCATCACAAACCATTGCAGAAATGGAAGCATGAAAACTGCAGAATGTACTTATAACACAGCCCTGTATTAATTGCAAATATCTGAAGAACAGTGCTAGCTACTATTTCAGAACATTCTATTCTTTGGATCCTATACATGGAGTAATAAAGGTTAACTCTAAGCATGTACAGAGTACATGGTTATCACCACTGAATTGCTACAGTCTGTACCCATCCACTTCGAATTAAGAAACACTGTTTAGAATTCCTCCATCACTCTCAGTTCTTTTCTCCTTCCCACAAGTACCTCTTGATGAGATGGCTGTTCATCTAACCTCTCCACATGCCCCCAGGATCCTAGTCTTCCTCAACTCCTTGTGAGCATCTATCCTGCTAGTTGCCATACACCACAACATAATTCCTTCTATTTATGATATTCAGACTGTAATTGCCAATGCTTATATAACCAAGGGCAGTATCCAGCTTGTCATTCTGCTAGCGTAAATGACGTTGTGCTAGCAGGAACTAGGTTCTGAACTATGTGCAAGGGGAGAATCCAACCAAATTTACATTTGTGCAAGCAGTTGTGCATTCTGCTTGTGCAACCTGTTCTGCAACCCATCACACAACCACTTGTGCAACCAGTTGTGCATTATGCTTGCACGACCTGTTGTGTACCCAGTTGCATAACGCATTGTGCATCTGGTTGTGCATTATACAACTGGCTGCACAACTGGGTTCCATAAGCATAATGCACAACTGCTTGTGCAATGGAAAAATTCAGCAGAGCTCTGCTGGGGCTATTTGAGTTTGCGGAATGACACTGTTGGATACTGCCCCAAAACAGCACTGCCCATACACAAAAGAGACATGTCAACAGACAACAGACCTGGAAAATTCAACAGACCTGGAAAATTCCAAGATATGCAGAAGTTCAAAAGAAAAAATCTTTATGGCTAGAGATCTGAACATTTTGAATCTATGCAAAAATGCAACGTGTTGTTGTCCCACTTATCATCAACCTATCCCTCTACTCTGGTCTCTTGTCTACTGTGTTCAAACATGCTACTGGTGTTTTCCTCATTCTCCAAAACACAAAGATATCTTCCCATTATTCATCCTTTTCCTCTAACTACATGCCACTCTTACTGCATGTTTAGTCAGAGGTAAATCCCACTGTGTTCAGTAGGGCTTATTTCCACATAAGAATATGTGGGGTTGCAGCTAAACTCCTGGAATGTGCTGTTCAGCTCAGTTCACTGTCTTGACTTTCTCACTTCCAACTTCCAACTCCCACCCTTCCAGCTTTTTCACTCAAATCCCTCCAATCTGGCATTTCAGCCTCTTCATTCCACTGAAGGTGCCCTTGCAAAAACCACAGATGATCTCACTGCCAAATCCAAAAGTCCTTGCTCTCTGATACTGTTGACCATTTTCTCCTCATAGACTCCCTCCATGCCTTAGATTTCAGGAACTGTGTTCTTACCTAGTTCTTCTCCCATCAGATCATTTGTTCAGTTTCCAATGAGGGTAGCTCTACTCAGCCTTTCCTCTTTCTTTTGGGGGTCCTCAGGGTTGTTCATACTGTATAAGTTTTCAGTGAGAGGGTGTTCCTTATTCTATTCAATAGGTGGCAGCAGTGGAGGCTGCTGGCTCCAGTGTCACCCTACCCCCAGGCCCCAAATAGGTTCAGCACCATGGACAGCTCCTTAAAAGTTCAGACTACAAGATGTAGTAGTTACACTGCCCACTGACATTGGAGCCACCAGCCTCCACTGGGTGGCAAACTGATTAAAAATAAATCCATCTCAGATTAAAAATAAATATATGTGTGTGGAAGCACTTCTTTCTGTCCTGTCAAAGACTCATTTCCAAAGCTTGGAAGAATGGCTACAAATCAAGGCTGCAAATGTTTGTCCACTTATGGTGCAATCCTATACATGTTTAGCATTGGGAATTGTAGGATTTTTTTCTGTCTAAATATGCATAAGATTGCTGCCTTAGTCATATAGTCCAACTGGATTCCAATCAAGTGAATGCAATTAATTGAACTAATTCTAGTTAGCCCAGTTGAATTCAAATACTCTTAATTGGGAGGAGGATGTAGCCTAAATGAATTCACGCAAACTTCTAATTATCCCTCCTCAAATAATGACTAATAGGGCCAAATCTTTGTAAAAGATCCTCCTTTTCTGTTTCAGATTCCTATCTGAGAGGGGAAAGGGATAATTATCACAGGTGCGTTGAAGTTAAACAAGGCTACAATTTCATGGAGAACTGGTATCCATTCATAGTTTATGCCAACCAACACTCATCCTGCTGACAGATTAATTTCCTGTGTTGCTCTAGTTCAGCAGTCCCCAACCTTTTTGGCACCAGGGACCAGTTCCATGGAAGACAATTTTTCCACGGACTGGGGGTGGGTCGCTCACCGCTCACCTCCTGCTGTGCAGCCGCAGGGATGTATCTGAGAGTCTCGAGGGGGCAGAAGCGAGTTGAACTCGCCCCGCTCGACACCCCCCCCGAGACTCTCAGCGACTTACCTGCTGCCGCTGGACCCAAATGCGCTGGGGAAAGGACCTATGAGGTCTCCCGTCGCTTCACTTCTGGTTTTCCGAAAATGCTCACTGGGAGGCGAGCAGAGGGACGAGCGGTGGGGGGTGCTTGCGGGAGCTCTCAAGCACCCCAAGAGCCAGGTGGGGTGCTCGTGGTGTGTCCCGGCTGGCGCGGCAGCTGGGTGTCCTGGCCCGGTTCCTAACAGGCCATGGACTGGTACCAGTCCGCAGCCCGGGGGTTCGGGACCCCTGCTCTAGTTGGATGTTCTATCTTCATATATTTTCACCACTGCTCTGCTACAATACTGGGCCTTTACAACTTTTGCTGCTGTACTTGTGCCCTTGTTGTCTTTGTTATATTATTGTTCCCTCTGCATGTTTACAGGGTTCCCCCCTCTTATTGATATGGTTATCAATTAACCCCCCCAATAAGCTTTTTTAAAAAGCAATTTACACATTGAAATTCTTTTTTAAAATACATATTGCAAACTGCCATAAGTCTGCAGGATAGAGAAGGGACTGCTTTACTGGGGAAGATGAATACATTCCCAGAGGTTTCTGAGGCCAAGATAAAGACCTGCCAGATTGTGGGAGGTTGTGAGCAAGCTGTGAAGAAGAATCAAGAACAGGACACTTGGTCCCTGTTTTTGCAGAACATACGGTGACTTTTGCAGCATCATTGTGTTGAACTTTTAAGACATTCACTCATGCCCCAAGACTAAGCATGCTAGAGAATATGAACGAGTGCATCTTCATTTTACTAAGATTAAGCACTGAAATAACATTAGAACATGCAAAAACAAAAACAAAAACCCACAGCTCAGTCCTTAACCGTTTTTCATGTAAATGGTCCAGGTTCAGCCTCACATGGCAGAACTGGGAAAAAATCTCTGCTTTATACTCTGGTGAGCTGCTGCCAGACTGAAGGCCAGGGGTGGGCAACTTGTAAGCACCAAGGGTCACATGGCATGTTGGGTGTGTGGCGGCTGTGAGTGAGCACACGCTTGTGTGCACACACCCCTTTTCACCTTTTGTTTCATACTTAATTTTCTTCTTTTCATTTCCCCCCAGCTTTTATTTTCTCTTCATTTTTATTTCTGTAACTTCCCTCCACTCATCCATTCTGCCACTTACTTTGGAAACTTTGTTCTGTGTCTGTCACTCAGAGCCAGGGATGGGGACGAGGACTCGACTCGTGAGTCGGACTGAGTCCCCCCTCTGACTCAAGTCTTACTCGAGTCCCAATATTTTTAATGGGACTCGAGACCAAGGACTCGTCAACATGTGCCAGGAGTGGAGAGGAACACGATCACCGATGAAGAGCGCATAGAAGCGAGGCGTGCCGCTGCGCAGCCATTATGGACAGCTACTAGGAGTGGGGCTGCAACGATGTGTTGAGATTTATTTTGATTGATGTGTTGTTGTGGGGGCTTAGGGTTAGGGTCAGACATTTTGGGTTTGGCTGCCTCTGCCTGCCTGTTTGGGGTTCCCTGCCTCCTCTGCCTGCCTGGTCTCTTCTTAACCAGTTCCACAGTTTGAATTGTCCAAGACAAACGCCTCTGCCTGCCTGCTTTGGGGTTCCCTGCCTCCTCTGCCTGCCTGGTTATTTTGGGTTTGTCTGCCTGGTCTGTTCTTGCCAAAATCAGTGGCAGAGTTTTGAAATAAAAAGGCACACTTGTGCCTAGAATTTATCTAAGCCACACATCTGAAGTAGCCTTATTTTGTTGGGGAAACCCCCACTGATTTTAATAGGGACTCGTGGAGTCAGTTTTGGGAGTGACTCAGGACTCGGGACTCGTGAGTCACCATTTTGGACCAAGGACTCGGACTCGAGTCCAAAGGCTCGTGACTCGACTCGTGACTTGAGACCGAGGACTCTTCAACATTCCTGCTCAGAGCAGCAGAAGCAACAGGTCTCTGCTGCAAATGGTGACTGAGCATCCTCCAGCACCACAGAGTCCTGCGAGAGCCCAGATCCAAGCGTCTCTCAAGGAAAGGTTGTTGAGCTTCCAGTGCTTTTCATGGACTTCAGTGGTTTTGCTGGGCAGGGGATGGGGGCAGAAGAATGAAGAGCAACAGTTATGTGGGGTGGGGATGAGAGAGACCACTGAAGACAGACTTGGGGTTGAAAAATGTGTTTGGTTATGGTTGTGTTTTTTAAACTATTATTATTGAGCATGATAGCTGCAAGTTTTAGTTTGAAGATATAAAATTGTTATTTATTCAAAAAACATGTCTATTTTCCATTTGTTTGTTTGTTTACATAATTTATTTGTATGCTATGTTAGGTATAAGGTATTGACGTTTGGAGATACCAAGTTGCTATACATTAGGTTTGTGAATTTTGTTTTCACCAGTTTATATATCCCAATTATCAGTTAGGTTTTTGTTCTTGGGTTAGGATGCATTCCCTTTTTGGTTTGCTTACTAGCATAAACCATGTCATGCAAACACCTTTAAACCATGGGATTTCTTATATGGCTTTTCTGGTCAAACAGAGTATTTTAAGGAAATGTAATTATTGGACTAAATTAGAACATCTGATGTATTTTGTTTCATGAGGAAAATAGGGTTGGACCCAGATTTAGGTGTGTAAAACTGGGATGGTGGAAGCAAACTTCCCCATCCCCACAGCAGCCTCCAAAGCCCCTTGAAAATGCTATACAGAAAGCTGGAGGACCCTGCTAAATTGGGTGAGATGTGGTGCAGGGGAAGGGGGATCCCTAAAAATAGGGCGGAGACATTTTCTGTGAGTGGAATTTTTCCATCCAGGGAAGGCAAATCCTGGATCCAATCCATAGTTTGTTGTTCTGAATACTTACCACTAACAGTTACAACCAAAATATTAATACTAATTTCCAAACATTTTTATTTATTTATTTATTTATTATATTTATACCCTGCCTTTTTTCCTGCAAGGAACCAAGGCGGCTTACATAATCCTCCTCCTCTCCATTTTATCCGCACAACAACCCTGTGAGGTAGGTTAGGCTGAGAGTCAGTGACTGGCCCAAAGTCACCCAGTGAGTTTCATGGCTGAGTGGGGACTCGAACCCGGATCTCCCGAGTCCCAGTTCAACTCTCACCACTACACCACACTGGCTCTCTCTAAACATGGTATATGCATTTGTTAACTAATGTTTTAAGCCTGGCTCTGATGTTGACTAACTCAGGTTCTTATAGCTTGCACATACCAGTGGTGGTCTTTCACATATGTATATTCTTCCTTCCAGAAATTTTAACTTCGTTTTAAAATGCAACAGATTCAGTTAAGGGATGCAGTATTTGTATTTCTATGTGCACTTCTCACTTAATTGCAATTTACATGAACATCTAAGACTTAGGGGGAAAACCATGTCACTCTTGTAAGTTAGGCTGCAATCTTATGCACATTTACTTGCGAGGAAGCCCCACTGAACACTGTGGGGTTACTTCCAAGTAAATATACATAGGATTCTACCACTTGTTCCATAATCAACTTAATACTGTCATTACTTATGCTTAGGTGAAGGGTGGGATAACCAGCCTTGCATGAATTTTTTTTTTTTAAACTAGCCCACCAATTTGTTTTAAGTTTACAAAGAAAGAGAGCATACTCAGGACCAAGGCATGATGAATCTCTGTAAAGTGGTCCTGTGTACGCACACTTAAGAACATAAGGAGAAAAAGGTCTCTTCCTGGCTCACCTAGTCCAGCATTCGTCGCAGAATCCCAGCAACCAATAGGCACAGGGTGATTCACCAGAAACTGGTCAGTTTCTGGAAAACCAGTCTGCCTTAAGTTCACCCCTAGTTTAGGATGTACAAAAAGACGACTGATTTTGTTTTAAAAACAACAACCTCCCACTCTTGTTCGACCAGCCAGCCTGGCTGGCCACTCACTCCTGCCCACCTGCTCACTCTCTAGCTCCTGTCTTGTGTCCCAGCTGTGGGCATCTCGTGAGAGGTTGGCCGAACTATTGTGAGAGGTTGGCTGAACTATCGCAGGAGCCCCACAGCTGGGGCACAAGGCAGGAGCGAGCAAGAGGGTGGCTGGCCAGCTGGCCAAGCCAGTGAAAGAGCAGCTGGCCAGCTGATTGGCCAAGCAGGTAGGTAGGTAGGGCGGGCCACTGCCACCATGGTAAGAAGTGGTGGCTGGTGGTGCACCCAGCAGGTTGCTCTAGAGAGCCCTGCCAGTTGCTTTCTTGCTGCAGCAAATGCCAGTGGAAGAGCGGCTGGTGGTGCTCTCCAGAACACCTGGAGAAGGTGTGGAGGCAGACGTGGGCCCCTGTGGCAGGGGCAGGCGTGGGCAGCGCAATTTGCTGGCCCTGAGAAAACAAAACCCAAGCAGCTGATTAAACTTTAAAACAGACTAAAACTTGCTCAATTAAATCAGGGAAACCTATTAAAATGTCTAGGCATATAAAAATATTTTTGCCTGTCACCTAAATGACAGCAGAATTTGTGCCATGTGAACCTCTTTGGGGAAGGCATTCCATAAGCTCGATGAAAATGTCGACCCAGTGTGAGGCTGGTGTGAAAAAGGCAAACTCTATGTTAGGCAGAATTAGGAAAGGAATTGAAAATAAAACTGCCAATTTCATACTGCCCTTATATAAATCTATGGTGCGATTGCACTTAGAATACGGTGCACAGTTCTGGTCACCACACCTAAAAAAGGATATTGTAGAGTTGGAAAAAATGCAGAAAAAGGCAACTTAAACAATCAAGGGGCTGGAGCAACTCCCCTATGAGGAAAGGTTACAGCAGCTGGGATTGTGTAGCTTAGAAAAAAGGCGAGTAAGGGGAGACATGATAGAGGTGTACAAAATTATGCACGGTGTGGAGAAAATGCATACACCACTCAATATTCTGGCAGCTGAAGCTTCCAAACAGGCAACCCACATATAATGCATTTGCAGTAATCCAATCAAGAGGTTACCATAAGATGGATCACTGTGGCCAGCCTATCTCTTTTGAGACATAGCTGCAGCTGGTGAACCAGTATGCCAACCAATGAAGGATCATATAGCGATCCTAATAGCATGACAGTGCCATATAACCAATCAGATTTGGCTATTGAGGACAAAACCACTCCTTTGCCCTCCAGTTTGAAAACTGATATGACGAGGGGAGTGGATATCGCCATTGCCAAGGCAACCACACTGCTTTGGCAACTGGGACATTCCCTGTCTTGTTCTTGTCACAATGACCTTGTTTGCACATAACAACCCATTGCTTAATTAGAACAGAACATTGTTCTGTTGAATTGAGAGTTGTTGTAATGTCTGAATCCAGGACTATGGGTTAACTGTGGATTGTTAACCACAAACAACCCTCAAAGACAACCCATGGCTTGTTGAGTTACAGTTATCAACTGTAAGTTGTTCAAGTCATGGGCTGTCATTATGTCCAAACCTAGACGCATGGGTTGTATTATCAGGCTGCAGAGGTGGCTCTTTTGGTGTTGTAAAGGCTACCGGGATATGGACCGGGAGCCAGTGAGGGGGCGGGACAGCCCACGATGTGCTTGATCATCTGGCAGCCAAATAATAGGTTAAGTCAACAACCATGGCTTAATTAAGCCTCAGGTTGTTGTTATGTGCGAACAGAGTCACCACAAGGATACATTTCCTGACCCCAATCTGTCAACATTTTTTTTTAAATTATTTTTTATTAAATTTTAAAACAATACAAAGAAAATAACACACACACATAACTAATATTGTGCTCCCATCACCATGGGACCAAACAATCCAGTAACTCTATAATTGTTCATTATTCCAAAAATACAACATATCTTGACAGGGTAAACTCCCTTTCCCTGTCAACATTTTTTAGCCCCTTTGGATCTCCCCTGAAAAATTGCCAAAGAGGAGGGGATGACTTCAAGGAGTGTGAAAATCTTCATAAAACCCCATCCTGCAGTTTGGCCCACTATTACTTAAAATGAGACCAGAAAGTTACTACTATATTTGGGGGGGGGGGGGGGGAAACACCCCACCTTAATACGTTTTTGGTAATTTTATATATTTGTAAATTATATTACATTGATGGCACTATAATAATGTTCATTATTATAACAAGTTGGAAAAGGCTAGAGTGATATTCTGATTTCTCGTAGTTGTATAACCATTTGCCTCATAATTCACATCCACATTTTTATTGCATTACAAAACATTAAAGCACTTTAAATATTTCCATATTCATTATTTGTACTTCGGTAATTTCATATTTATCTCCTCTAAAGACATATTTATTAAAGGCGCATAATCACAAACAAACCCAACTGCTGTGGTACCACTGCTCTCCACATTCATTACAAATTACATAAGTCATCATTTGTTCATCTGGATTTGTATTTCGTACCCAACCAGGAAGGAAAAGAGCTCCTCTGGCAATCACAGTAACTGTGCAATCAAATTTTTCACAGCGCCTACATTTTATTTTATTTGTATGTGTACCATTGATATTTTGGGGAAGCTGATGTTCCAGAACAGATGATTCTGTATATGAAGCCCTGAGTTGCTTCAGCTCATCATGTGCCATTTCTAGCACAGACATATCGGCAAATGTCTTAGGACTAAGAACCCCTATAATCAGGTTATGTTTTAAGTGATAATTTTTAGGATTCTTCAAGTTAGAAACTTTGCTTCGGATGCAATTTTTGTATTTTCTATCAATTTTAGCATGAAGTGCAAAAATGCATTGTTCAATTTCCCCAGCTATTTTGCAACGCTTTTCACTTTCTTCATTACTTGTTGAAGAGTCCATCAAAGCTTCATAAAGAAGTTCTGAGCATTTACACCTCACAACTTCAGTGTGATCTTGGTATGGGCTGGTTTCACTAACAGAACCAGAATGCCCTAGAAGTTCTGGTTGAATTGCACTATCTTTTTGCACATTACTTCCAGTATCTTTTAGATGGTTTTCTGATGGCAGGCAATTGTTGGAACTGGCAGGGTCTAATTCTTCATGCTGATTCAGTTTTTCAGAAGAGTTTATATCCTCCAAGACTATCTGAAGGTGATCAGAATCCTCTTTTGTATTAGCAGACAACACTGGTTTAACTTGTATTGATTGATAGTAATGACTCTTATAAAGTGTTTTCCACTTTGACAGTAAATGCTTTGCCTTATTTTTCAGTACCATAGAAGGACAGTTCTTGAGGATTCTGAACACAGCTTTGGCAATATCAGTCTCCTGGAGATAGTCTACAGTCATAGCAACAGTTTCAAGATATGCAAGATGACTTCCAATATCTTGGTAATTCTTTTTAGATAGTAGATTCTCTATACAATCAGCTGTAGTCATGATAACCTTTTTGTTGGACATCTCAAATCCTGAAATCAAAGTAGCACAGTCATTTTTTTCTATAGCCACTACGGTATATAGCTTTGTACTGAGGGCAGAGGTATAAGAGATCCAGTTCAGATAAGTCAATAGATGACACAGAGGCTTTTTTCAAAAAGTATTCGATAAAATATTAAATCTACATATTGAATACACAGCAGATATAATAGTCATTACAATGTTTGCATATTAAAGGTGAACACATTAGGAGCCCTTGTTAGGGTCAAAAAGCCCTTGTTAGGGCTATGCTGGCTGGGGCAGACTGGAAGTTGTAGGTCTAAACGAATAAGGCTGTAATCCTATGCCCACATACTAGGGAGTAAGCCCATTGAACTTACCAGGACTTATCTCAAAGTAAACATGCATAAGATTGGGCTGCACATTATGTAATTGTAGAGTGTGTAACTGCCCTGTGGTATGTTTTAAACACAGGATGCTTTGGTAGCTCTTTCAGCACAGCTGCAAAATGGCTTGCGCTATACTATAGATCAGTGTTCTCCAACCTTGGGTCCCCAGATGTTTTTGGCCTACAACTCCCAGCTGGAAGTTGTAAGCCAAAAACATCTGGGGACCCAAGATTGGAGAACACTGCTATAGATTCTGTGTGCCAAGCATGGAATTGCATCATCCAAGAGCATCACTCCTCATCTCACAGGAGTCACTCAGTTTATAGGAATAGGGACAAAGGAGGAGGAATAGGCTTTGTTTGGCATAAAAAAGATGATAGTGAAGGGTTCTTCTGGGGTCACTGATTCTTCGTATGCTGAATCCTATTAATACAAATAAGGAATCCCAGGGTTCTTAAATCTTAATAGTTATTAGAAGTCACAGTTTGCAGAATTCTGAACTTCACCTATCTGTATTAAGCAAAGTGAATGATCATGAAAGTACCGTATTTGCCACAGTAATAGACTGTCTTTTGAAAAATCCTTAAAAGGAAAACCAATTGCTCCTCAACACTTTGAGAAGACCGTGCCTCTTGAGTCCATTCAGAACCTATTGAAAGGCTATAGGTCGGCCTTTCCCAACCTGGTGCCTACTAGATGTGTGGGACTACAACATGTTGGGAGTTATAGGTCTGTTTTCGGTCTAAACATGCGCAGGATTACATCCTAAGTATCCATAACTATCTTCCCCATCACTCACACAGGGGAAAGGGCCACCCTCAGAGAGGGTGTGCCTTTGAATCCCAGCATACGGGGTTTTCTGGCTAGGGTTGCCACTTTCTTTGGGAAGGGAAGGGAAACAGGGCTCCTGAGCTTTTAAACATCTGCAAAGACGGCAACCAGGTCCAACCTCCCTCTCACTGCATCTCCGTGCACGGGAAAGCTTTTGCTAATGCGGCGGCGGCGGCCAAAACTTGAAGCTCTGCCTCGCAAACAGCTATTTTGACGACGCCACGTTAGCCTTCCAGAGGAAAGGAGGGAGGGAAGGAGGAGAACCCTGACATTCGTCGGGCCTCATTCTTCCGGGGCAAGGAAGGAAGGCATGGAGCTACCTCAAGCAGGAGAGCGGGGCACCTTCTCGGGGGAAGACGGGGAACCCCCTCTACCTGCGCATCGCAGCTCCTTCTCGTTAATCTACCCTAAAGCCTGCTAATGGCAGCGCGCCCGTTTCGCCTCACCTCAAACCGCTCCCCAGAAAGCGGCCATTCGCTTTGCCGGCCGAAAACCCGCCCTCCGCCCGTGGCCTCGCCCCTCCGTGAAGACGACGCAGGATCCTGCGTGCGCGCTCCCGCCCTTGACTCTGGTCCGCGGTGTACAGGAGTCAAGGGCCGGAGCGCGCGCGCGCATCTTGCGTGGAGGCGGCCGCTCTTCCGCAAGCGCTGGTTGTTTTTGCACTTGTTTCGGTGCTATTGCGGGCTTCCTGACACACAGCGGGAAGCAATCTTTGTATGTCTACTCAGAAGTAAGCCTCATGGACTTCAATGGTGCTTACTCCCGCGAAAGTGGGTATGGGCTCGCGCCGTTAGAGGAGCAAAGCGATCAGCGTCTCTTGGAGGGTGGTGGTCTCTCTCTTTTTCTTTCTTTCTTCCAGATGATATCTCTAGAGCAGTGTTCTCCAACCTTGGGTCCCCAGATGTTTTTGACCTACAACTCCCAGCATGCCCCAGCCAGCAACCAAAAGCTCACATGAACTCCCCCCCCCCCCGCTTTTTGTAACATCTTGCCTGATGAAGAAATCTTGAAAGTTTGCACATTTTTGGTGAGCTTTCAGTTGAACTCATACACTAATACAGATTTTGAAATCATATTTTAGTGTATGCCTATTATTTTGAATATCCACTGCCCTCTGCTGACATAATTGTGCAAGATTCAGAACAGGTTTAGAATAAGGAATTTCAGTGTGCTATTTAACATGCTGAAGGCTCTTGTTCTGGCCACGATTTGTATTTCCACGTGCATCACTGCATTGTATCAGCTTAAGAGATACCATGAGAAATGGTATTGAATGTTCCTGAAGAGTATAGGAAAATTAAAAATGCCTGAGAGGCATGTGTAGCAAAGCTCTCTGCATCTTGTTCACTTAACACACGTCACCGCCTTGAGAGGTGACTTTAAAAAATCATTTTAAATACATAAAAATACACATCTCAAATCCAATTTGGATATTACATTTACAAACAGGATCGCAGATGAGCTAACCATCCTGATGTGCTCCTAAACCTCCACTAATGATGCAACATACAAAGCACTGATATTGGAATCTCACCTTCACTGTGCGGACACAGAACACCCGACAACAAGAAAGGTCTATTTCAGTTGTTACTCAACCATTACAGTACTGGTGGAGATTCAGCAGAGCAGGCTTTTCTCCCAATGTATCACATGCTCAGTACTGGCCCAACCAATAGGCAGAGTGAGGCAGCTGCCTCAGGCAGCAGATGGGGGGGGGGAGGCTTGTGGGGGCCAGCCGTGGCAACCCAGCCAGCCATTCCCTTCCTCCACTTGCCTGCACTTATTGTCAAAACACAAGTGGCCAAATACAAAGTTGGTTCCTTCCCAGGCCCACCAATTCACTCTTCATGCAGCCACAGTGTGATTGCAAGTTGCATGGGAGAAGTTTGTGAAAATAGCTACCTGATTTTTCAAGGGTCCCTCTTTGTCGCCTTTCCCCCTACCAGTTTTTAAAGTTTGCTTGAAATCATCATTTTATTAGTAGTAAAATAATAATAATAATAATAATAATAATAATAATAATAATAATATGCCTTTTTCTAGCACATTTCAAATGCTCAAAGTGCTTTCCCGACTGGATCATAATCTAGTACAATTATCCTCTTACTGCATACTCTCAGTCATGAGCTCTTTAAAGAAAATAATTTGTTGTGGAGAGAGCAAACTTATGGTCCCTGGGCAAGTGTCCAAGGAACCATAAGATAGTTCAGATTCCCTCGGCAGAGACTGGAGACAGTGCTGTGACCTTGGAAGGGGCAGTCTGAGATCCACCCCCACCCCCGCCTCTTACAGCCAGCACGGAGAGAGCCATATCGACTCCACCTCCGAGGTTGAAAATTCAAGTTTGGAGAGGGGGGAAAGGGGGCATTCCAGTGGGCAGGATGAGAGGAGACTGGAGAGGCTAGGGTATGATTTATCCTGAGCCTCCATCTCCTTCCCTCCCCCTCCGAAGTGACCTGGCTAGACGGGATAAAAAACTAAAAAAAAACCCATCTAGTGAAAAAGCAAAGAACGGAGGGTGGGGAGGCAAAGATCTCCTCCACCACTCCTCACACCCTGCTGGCTTCAGCCCGGCAAGGCATAGGAATCTCGGAACCATCAACCATCTGAGTTTGAAGGCTTCCAAGCAGAGATGGCGTAATCGATAGGATTGTTCCCTAAAATCCTCTTCAAAGAAAAAGTAACTGGTTGTGAACATTCTAATGTTAAGTAAACTAAGGGCGCGCGCAATCCTATGCATGTTAAGACAGAAAAAAAGTCCTATCTGCTGGCTGGGGGTATGCTGGGAGTTGTAGGACTTTTTCCTGTCTAGACATGCATAGGATTGCACCCTAAACTGATAATTTGCCCAGGACCCTCCTCTTTTTAAGGAAATTAGTTTTAACAAAGACTAAGGAAACAGCCAAAGAAGCAGGCATATCTTTTTCCCTTCTCCCTCCTCTGGGGATAATGTGATCGAGCTGTGTCTGTGAACAAGACACCTGTAGTACAGCCTTCCCCAAAATTGATGCTCTTGCCCTCTGGATGTGTTGACTATAATTCCCATAACCCCCACTCAGCCAAGTAATCGGCTTTGCTGAGAAGCCAATGACAGCTGCCCAAAGTCCCACTTGGGCACTTTGGGTGGCTGTCATTGGCACTCAGCTAGAGCGGCAAACCTTTTTGCCACGCTGACCAAGCAGCTCTGTAGCTACCGCTGGGCTTGTGTCATCCAGGTTCAGACGACACGGCAAGCCCAGGGGTGGCTACAAAACCTTACTACAAGCCATGGCTTCCTGGGGTGGCTTCGAAGCCACCTCATGGGAAGTACGCTATGTTCACACAACATGGCTTAGCATGGTGTGCAAACCCAGTAAGTGCATGTAACAATACTAATGCTTTAGTTGAAAGCTTTAGTACAATTTACATGATTTCTGGATGAACCACAAGAGGGCAGCATTGGGTCTGTTAGTTAAGCAACCAATCCTATATAGTATATCTAGTGCTGTGCCCAAAATTTCTCCAGCATTCTTTTCACCGTTCTCAATTCAACTTGATAGAAAAGAAATTGCTTTTGAAAATAAATTTAGAGGAGAAGAAAAAATATTCATGGATTGGGCTCAGGTTTCTTGTGCTTACCTTACTTAGGAGGTGGCAAAGAAGTGTGAGCGAGTGTCCTGTCTTTCATTGTATACTCATCTCTCCAGCAGCCTGTAGCCTCCTCAGCTCCCCACACTTCAATTAAAGCCCAGGGGAAGACATCATGATGAGATAATTCCTCCCATAGGGCTTTTTCAGCTCAGGAAGCACAGCATCCTATAAGGCTGCAGAGCAATGGAGAGATGTGCAATAGAAAGAAAACACAGACACAGCAGCCTCGGCCTCCTTGTAGTGATTAGGTAAGCTTACCTAATCTAAAAACACCACAAAAATAAATGAAAGAACACCCTGAGAATGAGGCAGAACAATGGAAGCCTCTTTTGTGGGGGAAGAAAGCTTCCAGGAAATCGGAGGCCAGATTTTGGCACAAGTGGCAAACCTCTTCATTGGAGCTGGACACAACACTGCCCCCCTCACCTTTACATTGTGGTGGGTGCAAAATGGGGGCCGGTCTGCCAACACAGTTGATGCTGTTGCCACTTGCAGTGGCAACACACACACACAAATAACAACAAACGTCAGGAAAAGAGAAAGAAGCTGTGCTACCACCCCTGCCAATGGTGAACCCTACCAATGAGAAACTGTAGAGAATTTCTCCCCACTCCAGAGAAATTCAGTGAAATCCCCCCCTGCCCCCACAATTTCTCTGCCCACAAATAGGGTGGAGAATTTTGGGAGGCCGTTTGTGCACAGCGCTAGAATAGCAAACTCATTTTCCAAGTGTGAATCTTTACATAGTTCTTAAAAACTTTTAAAGCTTTAACATTATATTTTGTTATATTGTTGTATTTTATGGTTTTAGATTTTGTGAACTGTCCAGAAAGCTTCAGCTGCTAAGTAGTATAGCCATGTAATAAATTATATATATATACAGATACAGTATATGAGAAGCCAAAATGACACCATCCAACCACAAGATGGAGATATTGGCAGGCTCTGGAAACCTTGAGATCTGCAGCAGAGCAACCCAGATTGGGGAGTGACTGGGGGATTGGGGAGCGTATAATGCTCAGGGGAATTCTGTGGAAACACATTGGCCTGGTTTGCACATAATACTAACCCATGGTTTATTTAACCCATGTTTAACCCATGGTTTGTCTGACAGTTGAACACATCATGGTTTGTTTTCTCAATCCCTGGGTTGTTTGTTTCACTCCTCCTTCGCCTGCTTCCTCCCTGTATCCCAAATGCCTTTGCGGTGCTGTAGTACTGGGGTGTAAAAGAGCGGGGGGTTGTTTACCACTCCTGCCTGCCGCCTGTGTAGCCTGGCAAAACAATGCATGATCAGCAGCATGAACAACCCACAGTTCTGGGTTCACACATAGCAGCAACCCATGATTTCAGCAACCCAATATTTTAAGCAACCCAGAATTCACAACCCAACAACAAACCATGGGTTCTCTTTCTGGGTTGTTCTGGTTAACAAGCCATGGTTTGTTAGTGTGGCTGGGTTCGCACATCACAACAATGCAGAATTCAGCAACCCATGAGTTAATAACCCATGGGTTAGCATGATGTGCAGACCAGTCTATGGGGCTGTTCGAGTGTAACAACAGCAAATAGTGGGTTAATCAGCCCCCGATTTGCTGTGGCACGTGCTGGGTACATTCTGCAGCCTTTTTGAATATTCAACCCCCAATTGGCCAGATCTGGGGTTGAATATGCAAAAATGCTGTGGAATGCTCGGCACCATGGCAAATGGGTTAATTAATCCAAGATTTGCCACCAATTCGTGAGAACCAGGTCAATGTCTGATTTCCTGAATTCTGTGTGCTGTGTTCCCATTTACAATTGTAAAGGTTGGAAGTGGCTGTCTATTACCAGCTGAACCAGCGGATGCATTTGAGTGATCTGTCTACCTGATTATTGCACTCCCAGCCCTGAAATGCTACCCTAACATGCTTGAAAATGAATTGTCATTAGTTCATAATGACAATATCCTTTATTGTCCTATCCTAAAAAGAAGCTAGGATTTTATTTGTCTTGCATAATTTATTTTCCAAAATATACTGCCAAGAAACTGTATCTTCCTCAAAGCATCCTACGAAGCAGAAAATAGTTAATCTTGAACTTCTAGGTTGATTGAAAACATTGGACTGCAGAGCTACTCATTAATACAAACGACTGAGAATCAGTTGGGTCAGAGTGGAAATGCAGAAGCCAATAACACCTAGAAATAAAAAAAATATTGGTTTTTTCCCGGCCAATGGCCGGGCTAGGTTAGTACCGCCCTTCGCCCTTCACAGATCTTCAATTCAATAAATGTGGCCCTGATTTGAAACCATATACTCTGTGTCTGACTCTTCTTTATCTCACCCATACACTCGCAAATAAAAAATGGGGTAGGAAGTATTGGGGCAGCAGGGCAGAGGTTGTTGTGCGTGCCAACTTCCTCTCCCAATTAATCTTAAAGATCTCCATATCAAAACATCCTTGGAGTTTGTACTCTCTCAATTGACTGATATTTGTGTCCCTTAATCCTTCCCTCGAATAAGACAACGAAAAAGGGGATACAGTTTCTTGGCAGAATCATCTGTTTCCCAAATCATGCAGACACTAGCCAGATGAAACATCTGTTTGTCTCACAGTCAAGAGGAAAATAAATCACTAAGACAGTAGAATGATTTCTTGCCATCTTCTCAGATTCTCTTATGAGCCCCAAGTCCCCATTGCTTGCAATATCGTGGTGGATATGCTATTCTTAACCGTAGTATAGTCATGCCCACAAAACTCAATCCACAGAAGCATAAAGAAATGGGCATCTGCTGATTTGTGTAGTGAGGTTGCAACACAGTGGGGCCTCATAGGATTTCTCACCCAGAGTTAGGCCTTCATTACCCGCTATGCTGGATGTCAGCCAAGCGAGACCAATAAAAATAAAGGATCCCATCTGGGACCCTGGACAAAATGCTTTGTTGGCTGGAGTTTCTATCATTCCTTCACTTCAGGTGTCTCCATACTGTCCTTCTGGGCAGTTCTTGGTTCCCCCAGGATGGGTGAGGAGTTTTCTAATGGCTGTTCCCTTGCAGATGCTTTCTGTTTCACTTTTTCCTGCTGGTTCTGGCCTGTGCTCATTATCTCCCTCCCTTCGCTTCTCCTGCCACTTGCCACCCTTCTCCTCCTCTCCCCTGGGTAGACAAAAGGTGGTTTAAATTCCCCATAGTCCTCCCCCACTCCTGGTCAATGCTGCCTGCCCACCCAGCAGTCTTCCAGTGCTAGACAGGCAAGCCATACAGGTTGGTGTTTCTCGTCGGGTGGCTGTTGCCCAGGTTGTCCAGTTGCCAATGCCCTGGATGGCCATCAACAAGGCAGAAGTCGAGTCGCTACTGGGTCCTGGAATGCTGATGACTGGCTACAGCAGACAAAACAGGCTCTAAACAAAATTTCAGATTTCCTTCCTTTTCCAAAAATTAAATGGGTTAGAACTAAAAAAAAAAAAGCAGAAGGAAACTAGCTACCAGTGCTGTTCCACAAATGCTTGTTCAAGAGGTAGATTTGCTATAATAGGTATAATACAATACCTGTTCTCATGCTTCTGGAGGAGTTTGCACAAGCAGGACATCTTTGGATTCCATTTCACTTTCCTTGTGCAAACCACTAATGTGAAGTGTAACAGAGCAGAAGATGAGAGGAAGATGTCTTCCACATGTGGAGGGAACCTTTGAGTAGTATCCAGTGGGTGCTGCGCCCCCGCCAATTCCATTCCACAAGCAAGACCACTGCTTACGCAACGGAGATTTAGCATTTCCAGGAGCAACAGGAAATGCTCATTTCTGGAACAGAGCAGGTCAGCAGAGCTCGCATAAGGGAGCTCTGCCGACCTGTCTCGATCCAGAAACGTGTGATTCCACTCATTTTGGGGCTTCCTATAGGAAGTGTTACATCTCTGTTGTGCAAGCAGTGGGTCCCACTTGCACCATGGAATTGGTGGGAGGTTCTGCTTGGGCAATGGCCCCATTGAATACTTCCCTCTGGACGCAGCCCATTAAATTGTTAATAAATTCATAGGTTATGTAAAACGAGCTGAAAGGTACACAACATCTACTGAGAACAAAGTTTGATCTCCCTTCATGTGTGGGGGAAGGGAAGAAGGGTGATGAGTTGAGTGGGGAGGGAGCTCATGATCCCATGGCCCATTCCCAACCTTGGCTAAGGGATTGAGAATGTTACCTCTGCAACAGCCCATTGTGAGAGTTATCTGAAAAGCAGGCAGTAGATGTACTACCTCCATAGCAAATGGAGGGAAGGACATGATACTATTTTAGTTTTAGATACGTATCTCCAAGATATTGCACTAGAGAGGGAAAATGGCACTAGAATGCAAATGCAACTTTTTTGCAACAATTTTTTATTTTATTTTTTAAAAGCCCTTGGTCTCCTGTAGAATATGAATATAATTCTAATTAAAAGCAGACAAACATGCATAGGTCACACAAATACACAAAAAAGGACTGAATACTTCAAGTTTATAATTAATACCTTGTACAGTTCAGACATTAGGAAATGCTTTCCTTCTTTAAGTACAAATCTGTCATCAGACTGAATATTTACCATCATTCAACACTAGTGTGTTTTTCACTTATTTTGTTAACCACAAATACTCATGGTAAAGAATGATACCAAAGGAAAACTGCAGTGCGTCTTCAAAAGAGCTTTTGTGTGTCTTCATTAGAAGAGAGGAGTCTCTCCAGTAATTTTATTATGGAGAAATACTATCAACCTAATGATGAATAAATGCACAGGAGGAGGAGAGGGCTGACACTGTGTTTCCCAGAGGCATACGTTAATAGATACATTTGTCTACGTTCCAACACAAAGTGATGCACTCTCAATCCCAATGAAGTCAATGGCCTTAATCGTACTTAATCCTCTGTTGGATTGTGGCCTTTGTATTTTTCTGCCATGGTGCAAAAAACCCAGTGAGCCTGATCACAAGGTCTGTGAGCATGCAGTTGTACACACCAAGAACCTCTGGCAAGTACGGGCCTCCCTCTTCAATGCAAGTTTGACACTGGAAGAAATGGGGAAGACCTTGTACATCAGAACACATATCCCATATATGTATGGAAGTACTGCAATGGGGAAAATTATGTGACTCAGCATGCTTGGCTATGGAAGGGGAAGATGATTTCCACGAACCCATGTTTCCGTCTTTTATAGTTGGCAATGGATGCTCCATGTGTGCCCTGCACTGTCACAACTTTTGCTTGAATTACTTTGCCTTACATCTTTGTGACCTCACTTGTATCGGTGAAGTGTAATCTTCACCAGATCAATATGGTAAGGCTTCATTTATTCAGAAAATTGTTATCCTGCCTCATTCTTGTATATATGAAGTGGCATTTTCTATAGCTATATCTGGATTTACAGGGAAAACAGAGATGAAGACTATATTATTCAACGTATTTGTTTTGGGAAAGCATGGTGAACCAATGCAAGAAGACTATAGTTTTAGGCAGAAAGGTGGTTCCAGACTACAATGATTGGCTTCTCAGTGCCAGTTCACCATTTATATGGTACCACAGATACATTGGTGTTTGTGTTAGTTAATAAACACATAAAGTGTGATGGCGAGATGCTCATCGAGTGACTGGTTGTGAATCCCTGCCTTTGTGATAAATAATTTGAGTCTGTTTTTTGTTAATTTATAGCAGGGGTGAGCAACACAAGCCCCCCCCTCCCCGTGGCCTTGAGTGCAGGCCCCGCCCTGCCAAAATTCAGCGAGCATGGAAAGAATCCCAGCAGTTTGCCATCAAAAAGACTCAAAAGTGCTGAATCTAGCCTGTTTTCCCTGCCTATTTTGCTGGCAGTGTGGTGGCAGCAGCAGGAGTACGGCCCGAGGGATCTGATGGCTTGGAATTGGCACACCAGAGCACCCAAAGTTGTTCACCCCTGATTTACAGTGCATTTAGTTCAGCCTTTACGGATGATTAATGTGTTCTGTCCCTTTACATAAAAAACAGGTGGAACTATGGGAAGATGGAGGAAGTAGTGGCAGACTCCAGGCAGCTGAGCTGGAGATCTGTGATGGTTGTACTCTGCTAGGCTTCTGTTTAACTGTTGGAATGATTCTGGATAAATACAAGGTTGGTTTTTCGTATCTTCCTGGACTGAAGTGTAACACCTCTACCATAAGTTTCCATGTGTTTGGGGACCTGCATCTCTCATGTTTTGCACAGTTACTGCAGCACTCACCACGCATATACTGGTATGTCCATAGTGCTATGCCATGCGTGACAGCCCTAAATGTTACCAGACATGACACATCCTTTTTAAGACATTGTTTCATACTCCTGTAGGAGAACTTGGGGAATATACAAACGACAATTGGAATTTTCTTTAAAGGGAATTTTATGTAAAATAAAGCACATTCATTGCAGAAGGGCTTGACAAATATTTTCACATTATACAAGACCCTGACCCCAAATGATATAATACAGTAGAGCTACAGATAAAACAAAGTTTAGTATATATATTTTTTAATACAAATGTGTTACGTAACACATGTTTTAGACCAGTCCGTTTTCCTTTCTGCACTGAAGTTCAAGATGTGATTTACAGATTTGCATTTTATCTAGGTCATGCTGGGCAATACAACATTCTGTATTAGTACAACAATTAATATAGCAAATAAGCTCAGATATCCAGTGTCACGTGATCTTCAGGACACAGACTAGAAAACAGTACAACAGTGTCCAATCCAATTTCTCCAGTTTTACCTTTCCCACGTTCTGCCTCAAAGGTGACCTGATAAAATGGAGGGGAAAATTATTAATAAAGAGGTGCCAATTGTGAACATGTACTGGATTGCTTATAAGTTAGAAAACTAATTAGCCCTGCTATCTGCACATTATCAGAATTCAAAAAAACATGTACTTAAGGGTACAATCCTATGCATGTTTAAACATGAAGTCCTACAACTCCCAGCATGCTCACTGGGGCATGCTGGGAATTGCAGGACATTTTCCTGTCTAAACATGCATAGGATTGCGCCTTAAATCCATTAAATACCCTGCCATCACATGAAGGTCCCTTGCACTAGAATAATGGAAATGCTACTCTGAGTACTAAGAAGGATTAATGGGATCTTCTGTTATCACAGCTAGGACTGAGTGCAGGTCTGCTCCCCACCTTCATCCTCCAGAGAATTTCTGCAATCTTTGTGGGTTTCCCATGAAGGTTGCAACAGCTGCCAAAAGTAAGGGTTTTGTTTTTTAAAAAACAGTTTTTGACAGGTGTAAACAGGTGTTTTTTTTTTTACAGGGACATATGTAGCCTGCGGAAAGACCGAGGGGGAAGGTGGGGGGAACAACCCATGGTAAGTCTGATCGTCTGTCGTACGCACCGTGCGTTGTTCCACAAACAACCCGCACTGCATAGCTTGTTTGCAGAATGGGGGTTGCCATGTCATGCGAACTCGCCCAAAATATTTCCCCTGTGTCTGGGAAAAGACACTCCTGACCTTGAGCTGGTGGTCTTGTGAAGTCTGAGGATATGTCCCCCCCTCTCTCTTTCTTATGCAATCTCAGGTCTCTCCAGTGCTGCTCTTTGGTGTGTGTGTGTGTGTACATGTGTGTATGAATAGGAATGTGTGTATATACTAGGGAAGTATGAATCAATGAACTCGAGTTCATCAAAGTTCTCCAAATTCCATCTCGAAGCTCATTCTGACTTAAGTTCATATCAGATTGCAAGCTCAGAAACGTATGGACTTCAGCTGCAGATTGCGTTCGAGTCCATATCTGGTCCAGAAGGTGCAAACTGGGAAAATCCTGAACAAAAATGAGCTGAAACAAATTTCTCATACATCCCTGCGACACGATTATATATATGCCTCCATTTTTGGACTCTCCCCATGGCTATGGGGACAGTCATGATGAGCACCTGCATTTCAAGAGTTACACCTGCATTTCAAGAGTTACTACACCACTGGCAGAGATGTGCCCATGAGAGATGAAGGTTCCTAGAGTGGCAGGCCCCATGAATCCTTCCTGCCTCCTCACCATTTTATGGGCTCTGACCCTAACATCCTAGCCACGAAATACATTACATTCTGAGTAGTTATTCTGAATTTTCAGGAAGTCATTTATCTTTCAAGCCTTGAAACCATTACACAGGAACCAGGTCCATAGTAAAGAAGGGCCCTGCTGGATCAGACCAAAGATCCATTTAGTCCAGCATTGTGCTTCTCACTGTGGCAAAGTAAATGTCTCTGACAACCTTACCAGAAGGGCTTGAAGGCAACAGCTTTCTCCTGCTGTTGCTCCCCAGCAACTAGTATTCAGTAGCATACTGTCTCTGTACCTAGAAGTACCATATATAACCATCATTACTAGTAGCCATGAAGGAGTAGCCTGCATGAAATGCAGCTAGTTCTGCTAGTCATTAATTACAGTGTGATTTTGACTTACATTTATCGTTAATTACAGTGTGATTTTGACTTACATTTATCGTTGTTTCAGCTGCCGTGCGTACTTCAATTTGTCCAGTTCTCCACCATTCATCATCTCCCATGTTCTGTTCCCAGGAAGGACTACTACCAGTGCTGCCTAGGGTTACTCGTAGTTTCCCTACCCTTTCTCCTGCAAGTCGGTAACTAAAAATCAAACAATATATGCTCTTTGGCTCGAGGTCAGTGAGGAGAAGTTTCAAACGACCAACATCCTTCTTGTGCCCCATAAAGGCTGGTACTGTCATGTAATATCCATCACCTAGAGATTTATTTGGAGATTAAGAAAGAGAGAAACGGAATGTTACTTTTGATTCAACCTGAATATTATGGCAACTTGCCACAGACAGGTAGGCAATTTGTCCCCCCCCCCCCCCGATGTTTTGGCCTACAACTTCTATCAGCCCTAGCCAGCATAGCCAATGGTGAGGGATTATGGGAGTTGTAGGCCAAAACATCTGGGGGGGGGGCACAAGTTGTCCACCCCAGCCACAGCGGAAGGGCCACAGCTCAGTGATGGAGCTTGTACTTGTACTTTCCATGCTGAAAGTCCCAGGTCCAATCCCTGGTATCTCCAGTTAAGAAGGACCAGGTAGCAGGTGATGGAGAAGACCTCTGCCTGAGACCCTGGAGAGCTGCTGCTGCTAGTCAGAAGAGACGGCTAGATGGATGAACAGACTGACCTGGTATCTGGCAGCTTTCTATTTCTATAGGAGATTTGAGTGTGCCAAAACCTCAGCCCCATGAAAATATAATACCCGCTATATTAATGGGAAACTGAGGTAGAAAATAAAATGAAAGGCTGAAGGCCAGCCACTGCAGGAATGGGGTAGTTTCCCCATGTTAATTAAACTGTGATTAAAGGGAATAATCTGGTATGATCTTATTGTATTGCGAATTGTTGTAAATTGCCCAGAGAGCTTTGGCTATTGGGCAGTATAGAAATGAAATACAGTCATGCCTTGGATTGAGAGCATAATTCATTCTGGAAACGTGCTTGTAATCCAAAACACTCTTATATCAAAACGAAATCCCCCCCAAAAAAATTGTACAGAGATTTTTAATTTAAGCCGTACTACAGTACTTGTATTGCAAGACGTCGCTTGTATATCAAGTAAATAAATAAATAAATAAATTAAATATTTAAAAATTTGCTTGTCTTGCAAAATGCTCTCAAACCAAGTTACTTGCAATCCAAGGTATTACTGTAAATAAATAAAAGTAATAATGTACCCTTAAAATACTTACAGCCATTCAGGGAGGAAGTGGGCAGGATCATTATTTTTAATGCTCTCTCATGTAAAGAAAAATATATCCTCTGAGCAGTAGCTCAGCACATAAGGGAGGAAGGTGGTCTTCTTCCTGAAGTGCCAAGGAGCTTTTCATGTGAGGGAACATTTAAAAACCATCCTCCTCCCACCTTCAGTCTGAAGCGATGCAGTCTAGAATTTTGCTTCAGTCTTCCACATCTTTCCCACATAATGTATAGACTGGCTTTTAGTCTGTTTACCAGAGCTGAACATAGCCTAGTTCAGATGTAACAAGCTCAGCTGGGGTGGCTTTGCTGAATGTGAGCTCTCCCCACCTGGGGAAAGCCTGCATGCAATGAAGTCGGTCCCCAGCCAAACCGCCAGCTGCAGTTCCAGCCAGCACTGCAGCATGCCTCAACATCATCTGGCCCAGAAAGGATCATCTGGGGGTTATTTGGCCCCCCACCCCAAAACTGTTCCCCTCCCCTGATCTAAATGGTCTTGTAAGCTATGGTTTATTGGGCTGAAAATAAGCATTGTGCCTCTGCGCGCCCTCCTTCTTCTTCCCCTTCCCTCATGCACCTTAATGCAAAGGTTTGTTAAGCCACAGTTTCCTGTTACATCTGAACTTGGAAAATGTTGTTTAATCTCTCTGACTACAGGATACCAGACCAGAGGTTAAAGCATAGTTTCCTGGTTCAGACATAATAGGATAAAACCCAGGAGGTTTTGCAAAAGAAGGGTGGGTAGAGCACGCAGGCAGAATCTTGGCTTTGGTCCAGAAAACCAGGGTTTACCAGACAGATCATTTTGTCTGAGCTGGCACACTATCTTCTATATAAACCAATCCTCTGGGTTCTATCCATTGCTCCTACTACATGGATGGAAGAGGCATTACTACTACTACTACTTCCTTCTTCCTCCTCTTCTTCTTTTATACTGCTGACCATATTTAAAAATATCTCTAAGTGATTTACAAGAAAATTAAATATATTAAAATAGATTATGATGTACAATAAAATACAACTAAAATATATCATAATTGCTAAAATAGTCATATGAAACAATCATCAGGCAATCACTTGTGACCGAGTAAGACCAATTAAAAGCAATACAACACCATAATCATTAGAAAACAAACTGGGCAGCACACTCACTCAGGGATGGTCTGGGTAAAGAAATGGGTCTTTAATTGGTGCCCAAAGGATGCTACAGTTGGTGCCTCCTGAATACCAGGGGGGAGGTCATGCCATAAGGTGGGTGCCACCACGGAGAAGGCCCGCTTCCTGGTTGGTGTGGGCTGTATTATGTGTGGAGAGGCCCTATTTAGTTAATTATTATTAATCAACCTTCTATGGGATACTTAAGTTCATATATTACGGAACATAAATAATTATAAAGTTATAACATTTGAAATTTTTTAAAGAGAAGATAAACGTACACATTTAAAACAATAAAATATAAGACCAAATACACTAGTGAGATGAATTCTAATAGTTTCCAAAACAAATGTTCTCAAGATAAAGCACAGGTGAGAAAACACCTATTATTTACACAGGGCAAAATCCAAAGGGCCATGCATGGAACTCCAGATGTGCAGCAGGGATTTCCCCCTTTCCTACCACAGTCCCCTGTGCCCCATGGAAAGCTGCTCCTAAACATTAGGAACCCCTCCAGAGTAGGATCCAACGTGGTGAAAAGGACTGAAGTTGGAAAGAAAAATCATCAGCCCCCACCCCAGCCCTGCAAGCAGAGTTGTTTTCTTCTTCTGGTCACATACAGGGCTCTTTGCGATCAGCCATAGTTAAATTACCTTTATCATGATCTGCGGGATTCCAATCAAAGTCGTCATTTGCATCTTGCTGCCAGGCACAAGACCCTCGACCAAAGCTGCAGTCCACTAAGGTGAGGACCAGAAACAGGAGTTGAAGGTTCAAAACAAAGACAAGATGCTGTGTTACGTGCAAAATGTGAACCTGCTTTTTAACTAAGTGGTGGCTATAAAACTCCAAATAAGAGTTCTTTATTTATTTTTATTTATTTATCATATTTATACCCCGCCTTTTTTCCTGCAAGGAACCCAAGGCGGCTTACATGGTCCTCCTCCTCTCCATTTTATCCTCACAACAACCCTGTGAGGTAGGTTAGGCTGAGAGTCAGTGACTGGCCCAAAGTCACCCAGTGATCTTCATGGCCGAGTGGGGACTAGAACCCGGATCTCCCGAGTCCCAGTCCCAGTCCAACACTCTCACCACTACACCACACTTCTTAGATATTCTTATCTAAAACAGGGACGGGGCACCTGTGGCTCTCTAGATGTTGCTGGACTACAGCTCCTATCACCTCTGACCATTAGCGATGCTGGATGGGGCTGATGGGAGTTGTAGTCCAGCAACATGTGAAGGGCCACAGCTTCCTGATCTAAAGGGCTATCCCTGATCTAAAATGTAACTAATGTTCCAAAAATGAAAGACAAGCATAGCCAGTAATTATTACATATGGAGCTCAAAGCGTGCACAGGTTTCTTTCACTTAGCAAATAGGATATCAAGTCATGTTGGGATATGTGGGGCTACTTCACTCCCAAGTTACCATAGCATTTGGAATCAATGATGCAGTTCCCTTTTTTAGATTTAAAGTAGTCCACTTAGTATAAGGCAAGTATTCGGAGACTTTTTACTAAAAAACGAATAAATGGAATGCAATCTTGTGGACCCATCTCACAGCTTCAGCACTCAGGCCACAGTATGGGGGAGCATGTATGCACCTTATTTTTATTTTGCTTAAAGTTCATAGATTTTATAGATCATAGAGTTGGAAGTAGCCTACAAGGCCATCGAGTCCAACCCCCTGCTCAATGCAGGAAACTAGAGGAGGGGTCTCCCATCCAAGTAATAACCAGGCCTGACCCTGCTTAGCTTTCCATGCTCGGACAACAAGCTGAGCCAGCGTAAGCCACAGGCCTGTATAGTTTCCTTTTTAGGAAGTCCCCCCCCCCCCCCAGTCCCAGAGTCCCTTAAAGTGCTTTTTATATTCTGCCAAATTCAAACAGCTGTTTGAGGATTTGGCACAAGAACTTTTCAAAGATAAAATACTGCCAGTGAGTGTACACTAATGTGAGTGTGCATTAATTTCCCTTTTGAAAAGCTCTCAAGATAAATCTTCAAACTGCTTTTTCGAACTCCATAACACTTCAGCTTATACTAGAATAAATTTGTTAGTCTTTAAGGTTCCACAAGACTCTTCGCTTTTTCTCTTAGGTGCTTTCAGACATAGGACTGTCTGACTTGCTCCAGACAAGAGAAATGTTGCCAGACAGAAACTGTTCACATTTCAGGCACATTGTCAGTGTATGAGAGATCTGCAATTCAGGCAGGCACAGTACAGATCTCCATTCTGACTACTCTGAATGGCAAACTGGCAAGATGCAGGATCAGCACGGAGTGGCACAGTCCAACACAGAGAGGCACAGTTCAACATGCTAATTGGTACCACTTTCTTGTAGTGGTGCAGTCTAGTAACTTGAAAATCTGGACTTAATGGACTTATGGAGGCTCCTTTCGTAGATGGCAATGTGATTACTTCATCTATTTCAAACTCTGGTAAACCAGCCCTGCTGCATTCCGGGGTCCTCCTGCCCATTCTGTTGAGTGGGGCCCTGAACTTCTGCACCAAAGTTCTACCCTGAAGGCACCGCTGCTTTCTAGTATCCTTTTGCACTATTATTAGGTTAGGTGGAACAGCACAGATCCGGTACAGGGGGATGCTGCCTGGATAAAATCTGAGAAAGGAGGATTTGAAAACCTTTTAAGAATCTTGGTGTGCCAATGTACCTCATCTTATAATTTCAGGAATATGTCCTGATAAGCTGGAGACAGGTTCAAAACAGTAAAAGGAAATTCAGCTAAGTCAAATGTGAAATGGTACACATGATAAATTAGAACCAAACACACAAGTGGAAGACTGGCTAGACCAGGGCTCTCCAACCTTGGGTCCCCAGATGTTGCTGGCCTACAGCTCCCAGCATACCCAGCCAGCCTGGCTAATGGCAGGGGATTCTGGGAGCTGTAGTCCAGCAACATCTGGGGACTCAAGGTTGGAGAGCCCTGGGCTAGACAGAAGCATGAGAAGATTTATTTAGGCCCGAAATTTTAGGGGAGGTAATGGGTAGCTTGAGTGTGACTGATGGTGATAAAACTGAAGGAGGGATAGGCATGACTATAGCCCTGTAAAAAAAAAAAAAAAAGATAAGGTTTTATCAACAGACCCAAACAAAACCTTACTAGAACTTAACTAGCTTATCTGAATTCTGTCTGTCAAATGCCGTGAAAAGATGCAACTGCTAGATGAAAACTACTATCATGATTTAAAATTTGCCTACCTTCCAGATCTGCTTTTGGGACTGGAATTTTCCTTTCTGCTGGAAGAGAACCAAAGGCAGCAGCTTCTTTAGCTAATTGATTAAGACATACATTGTTAGCTCCCCTCCAACAAAAAACAAACAAAAAAACAAAAAAACATACAAAGATGAATTAACTGGCACACTACACATTATCGTTAAGGTTTCATAATGTAACAATAATTATAAAAAAACATTTCTCCCAAAATAACACATGGCTAAGATATCTCCAAACAACATTGTTAGCTGAAATGTAGCAAACCCAAGGTTCTGTATTCAAATACATGTTACATTTTTAATGCAATGAACAGACTTTTGTGCAGTGATGTTTGAGCTAATGATTAAAGTAAATATTTTGTGGGACAGAGAAAATAATAGTATAATTTGATAAAGCAGTATTTGAAAGAGGAGCTATAACTTGAGGTATTTTGAAAATTAGAGCTTCTCTACACAAGGCATTTATTGTGCACTTGTGATTCTTCACTCATGGAATTTTGCGGGTGCTTTACATGACGTCGTCATCCTCCAGGGCCTCTCCTGTGTTTTGCAGCCATTTCCCTAGCTTTTTTTAGAGAGAGGAAAATCAGCTATTATCTAGGAAATAAGAATGAATTGGAAGGAGTGGCTGATGTATATTCACAAATTCGCTCTATACCACAGCACCACCTTGTGGTTGTGTAATGGTTGTGTAATGTGTGGTTGTGTAATGTACATACATATCCTGTATGTACGTATATAGGAACATACAGAAAGGCAGAGAAGGAAAACTCCCGGAAAAAACACGTGTAAAGGAAAGTGAAGGCAGCAGTCTCGGTAAAGTGTCAGGTTAAATGCCTCATGTAGAGAAGCCCTGGGTCTCAGAGCAACCTTACATTCTATCAGTCTAACACAGGGCTAAATTAAGGCTAATTCGAGTTCAAACACAAGCTGCAAGGAGGTTAAATATTTTATAAATGCCCCCTGCTGCTATTCTGTTTCAACTTATTTTTATACTGTCCCTCTTCTAGGTTTTCATTTGCTTTCGAATGTTGCTGTGGGTAATGCAAGCCTTTGTGATGTATTTCACTTGGTATTATTTCAGGCAAAAGGTTCAGGAAACGAAGACATACTAGCCAACATGGAACCATTATTATGGTTTACAGAGAGATTAAGGAGACTGAATTTCCTCTCATTCCATAATTGGAAAGTTTTTGAATCTTAGGGCCAATGTACATAATTGGCTGTGGCTTCCACACAATCACTTAAGAACTCTTTGTGTGTGCAAGGCCACATGTTGTATGGAAGATGCACTGTGCAAAAACAGTAGCCACCTAGGAGGCATAACCAACCCCCTCAGTCACGGCACTCATATGAACATGTGCACACATGTATTCTAATTCACAAAATAGTCTTCCATATGACCTTAGGTGTGAGCACATCCAGCGGCAGGCAGATATTATTGCATGGAGGCTGTTGTGGAGTGTGAAAACTGTTCCGTAGACTCTAGGAGCCCAGTGTTTATTTTATTTCTTATTATTTACTTATTCATTACATTTATACTGTGCTCTTCCTCCAAAAAGCTCAGAGTAGCTTACATATGGTTCCCAGATGCTCTCACATCCCAGTTCGCTTTAGCAGTATAATGGCATCATAAGCATGAAAGTTTGGTTCAGGTGATGTAAAAACTAATCTAGGGTCTGGTTCAACAATAAGCTATACTCATATAAACATGCATTAAGGTTCACAGAAATAATTTGATACATAAGGATGTTCTTTAGCACTTTGTGAAGCTGAAAACAGACAGGTCTTTTTGGAGGCCATATCATAGAATCATAGAAGGTACCGTATATGTGATACCTTTGACAGACGTTACTAAAAAAAAAGTTCCATAACCCCCTGCACCATTCTGAAAAGACATACCCAGGTACAAAGACACAAGAGGCCTTCAAGGCAGTTAAATATATTCAATGGAACATAGGAAACATGATGTGGGAAATACTATACATAATATATTCCCAAAAGTTTATCTTCTTTTGTACTACACCAAAATTCAAGTCACTAAGGTCATGCTTTAAATCACTAAGAATTCTGTTTCTTGAATTGGAAGCAAGGACACAAAGAAAATGTGTAAGAACCCTAAAAAAATGTGTTGATTGCATATATCTGTGTGCACTGTTGGGAAATGAGCTATGACTCTCATCAAAATGGAACACTACGTGCAAATGATGGTTTGCTGAGAACCCAGATGTAAGTTAAGAAATTGTAGCACTTGACGGAAGTGGGGAGCAGGAGGGAAAGGAGGGAGCACGTGATCCCTAGGCTTGTGTACCGTAGTGGTACGAATCAGAGGGCAGGGTGTTTGGTGCCCCCCAAGTCCCCCCCCAAAGTCTTTTAAAAATAAAACCTTTGTGAGTCTGTGATGTGCCTGCTTCTTCCATCCTGCTGGCTGCTGCTGCTGCTATTCTGTAGCTGTAGGCCACGAAGGAACTTCTGGTCTGGCAACATCAGCATCATTCTGCTAATTGTGTGTGTATGCGCACACGCGCACACACACCACAGATAAAACAAAGAGAAAGACTTCCTTCCTGGAGGGCTCGTGCCTCTGAAACTAGGGAGTACTTTTTAAAAACATTTCAAAGGCACAGCCTTTGTGGACCAGGCAGCCAATCAGATCTGACCTTGATCCTTCTCAAAGGGATTGGTCCTAAGGGTGCCAGTGAGGGCACCTGGCTGTCATAGCTCAGTTCTCCCCTCCTGGCATCACTGTGTTGCAGTCTCTACTCTCTCAGCCAAGGGAGGAGGAGGCAGAGGCAGCAGCAGCCTGGATGGATGTGTGAGAAAATGTTGTGCCTCTGTTAGGTCAGACGGAGACCGGCTATGCCAGAGTGTGTTTGGGGTGGGGCCAGGCACGTGCAGCCTGACCCAGCTGGGCTGCCTTACCAATCAGCGCCTGCTCAAAAGGCAGGTCCCAAACACACATCAGACGCTGGAAGCAATTGTTTGCTCATACAGCTTCCGCCAGACACCTTGACACCCCTGAACTCAGACTTGTGCCTTTGAACCTCAGAATGACCTTGACGGCGCTTTTGCCTGCTCCTGAACTGGTTTCTGTTTGCTGCTTTTCGGACATACATATATATTTTGGCTTCGACCCTTGGACTGTGATGACGATGACGGCTTATCTTTGTACTGGACGGATTTACGGCAGCAAAAGCCTCTCTCTAGCTTCTTCGGTTTTATATAAGCAGCAGAGCTGTTCGATGAGTGGAGACCAGATGTTTTTGAAGCAACTTGTCCCACTCCCAGTAAAACTGAGGGTTACTTGTGCCACACCCAGGAAGCTAACGCAGCAGTATCCTTCTAAATATCATATATGCACTTACTTAAGAGTAAGCCGACTGAATTCAGTGGGACTTACTTTTGAGTAAACATACATAGGATCAAGCTGCCTGATATGTTTCATGTAAGTGTTTTTGCAGAAGTAGAGGTTCTTTTACATGGGGGGAGGCGAATGGGGGTTCCCTTGCCTTGCTATTTTCTACGTAATTAATTTAATATAGTTTTTTAAAGCATTCCATCTGATGATGAGCCTTGATGAATGCATTTAATATTATCCTACATCTCTGCCTGGGAGTGCGGGGGGGGGCACACGGACGGACCTCTCACAACCCCTTGGCTCCGCCTCTCACAACCCATTGGCTCCGCCTCTCACAACCCATTGGCTCCACCTTTGGACTTGGTGTCCTGTCCTCTGCCCCACTAACCACAACTGCTTGTATGCAAAACACAACAGCATAGTAGCAATGAGGTGTGTGTGTGTGTGTGTGTGAGAGAGAGAGAGAGAGCTCAGAATGATTTCCCTACCGAATTACAGAATGCTTTTACCTGAAGGGGAAATTGTCAATAGACAATATTTCATATCCGAATTTGGCTTTGCCTTTACTGGCAAACTGTCTTGCTCAATAGTTTCTGAACAACTGTAGAAAAATCTTGATTGTGGCTATAAAGTCTGCACCCCTCACACACATGTGTTTCAGACAAAGTGCCAAATCCTGGTTTGGCATTATGTATATGAGCAGACTTGAAACTGGAGCTTGTGTGCTACTTCTTTCCCTCGTGCACAACAATTCCTTATTTTGAGGTTTCTCATACAACCATAGATTGCTGTTTCATCTGAATCCTGCAAAATATAGTTTGCTCAAAGCTTAAGACTGCTTTCAAACCAGGAACATCAATCACAATTACACCTTGGTTTGTAACCCTGTCTTGCAGGCAAGCTGTGGTTTGAACAAACCATAGTCTGCTGGGTTCCGATAAAATGCAAACAATGATTTGATGAGAACCCAGAAGCAACCATAGTATTTCTTCAAAAACTATGGACATAATATCGAGAGAATAGCTAGCCATGTTCCAATTATGTTTTGGACTTACTCTTCTCAAATGGCATGCCTGCCTTTGTGCCCCTGCAATGTCTCATGGCAAACTGCTTTTGAAACACCTTTTTGGAAACACTGATTTTTATTTTATTTTTTTTGGAAACAGAACTCTCAAAGCAGTTTGCGATATGGCATGGGGCCACTGTTCAAACAAAAAACAAAGTAAAAAAACATCAGTCTGCATGCCTCTGGTTGTGCCTGAAGTAGCTCTCTCAAGTTTGGGGTGTATAAGTTCAAGGCCTAGTGGCAGTGTTACATGCAGCATTTGCATGCAAGTCGTATCTGAGGGTGAAGTCACAAATGACTCCTGAAACAGTGAAGTTATTATCAACTGTGTAAATAACCCTCATAGTCATTATGAATCACTATTGGTGCTGATCCCCCCCCCCCCACACACACACTCCCCCATTTGAGTGCTGCCTCATTTCTGTAGACTTTTGGCATCAACCAGGGAGGAGGCCATTTTGGCGAGACATCTGAGAGACCATGAGATTGGGATGACAAACATAGCACAGAATAAAACTTTAGGGCAACATCTGGAAGAACTTTGGTCAAATTACTTTGTAACACTCTGGCATTTGAGCAGGTAAATAAATATAAATTAGACACTTAAATAGAATATGATATAGGAATGATAAAGCAGTATTTTGGCACACAATATCCTGACCAGTGAGTCATCTTGAGGGGGGGGGGAGATCTCATCCAAATAATTAAAAATCCATTCCGTTAAACTTCCTCTATCAACTACTATTGCACAAGACTGGTTTTGGTACAAGTTATATTTGTGGAAATACCTCAGCATAAGTGATGATATGCTCCATGTTAGAAATTTTATGAGAGAGACAGGGCCCAGTGCTGTTTGATTAGAACAATAGCATTTCCCCTATGGACAGGCTTAAGGGGCTCTATGTGTATATAAATTGTGTGGAGAATATTTCCTGGTTCAAACGGATAATTTGAGTCATGTAAGGAAGAAATCCTACAATGGCTGGCTCACATGTAACGATAACCCAGAACATCTCAAGGAGCGCCTCCAGCAACATCAAGTAGGCCGCTCAACAAGATCTGCCACAGACAGCCTTCTCCCTGTCCCATCAGCCAGAGAAACCAGGCTGGTGGGGACTAGGAGGAGGGACTAGGAGGAGGGACTAGGAGGAGGGACTAGGAGGAGGGCCTTTTCTGTGGCAGCCCCCAATTTATGGAACTCTCTCCCCAGTGACCTCTGCCATGCCCCTTCCTTGCTTCCGCCGTGCATTAAAAACGTGGCTTTTCAGGCGGGAATATGGGATGGGTTAGGATTTTTAAGTTTTGTTCTGTTTTTTAATTGTTTTATACTGTGTGTGTGTGTGTGTGTCCTCTTCTATTTTATTGGATTGTACATCGCTCAGAGTGGCTGGATGTCTGGCCAGATGGGCGATTCATAATATAATAAATAAATAAAAAATAAATATGGGTTGAGTATGGCTTGTTGTTGAATCGTGGGTTGTGATGTTGTGCAAACCCTGCACTATGGTTTAACTATGGGTTGTTAACCATGAAGAACCAGGAAGAGAACCCATGGTTTGTTGTTGGGTTGTGAATTTATACTCAATCCATACTCAACCTGTACTGTGGTTTGTCGTTACGTGTGAACCAGGTCAATGTGTTAGCAAATTCATGAGCCATAGCTATATTACAAGAAGGTGTAGACACAGGCCTAATCTTTGAAAAAGAAAGCAATTAACAGCTTACTCTTTAGCAAATGCAGAATCCAGTTCTAGAGAATTAAACAAGCCAGACCCAATTTCTGCTTCCGTGGAACCATTTTGGATAGCGTTCCTTGTGGAAACCATAACATGTGGTCCAGTTCTCAGCTTTGAGTTATGAGATCTCTCATGTCCCTGCCACAGGTTTCTGGCAGCTGACATGAGAGATATGGGGACACAATGGCTGTATTTGGATGCAACACTAGCATTATCATGAGAACAAGCAGCAGTGAGCCTTGAGGTTGTGCCTTCCTTCTCCTCTGGCATGGCCACAAAGTGATTGGAAGCTTCTGCTTCAGATTAACCACAGTTTAATGCATTGTCTGACCTGTAAACTGTCTGACATAGTGTTGGAGAAATCAACCAGTAGTAAATGTTCCCAAAACCTGCCTCCCCTGGTCTGGTATATGTCAATAAAGAAACATATTGCAATCACTGAGATATCATTAAAGATTATTAAATGAAGATAATGACTTCCCCTGAGTTTATCCATGTCCAATCAACATGCAAAGTTAAACAACAAATCCTTTAAAACTATGAAGGTATATACTGTAAACTGTTCCTTTATTTGTTTAAGCTAACTGTGCTCCAAAGCACTAAATATGCTAAAAGGATTTTAAAGACCATGATTCAAACAATCCCGTTTATCCAGATTGTGCTTTGTTATAGTGAGGTGGGCATTTGGATATTTTCAAGCAAAAGAAATATAATTAACACAGACATAAAGAGAAGCAGTTCAAACATCACAAACGTGGAACAGCCGATTCTATGCCAAACAAGGTTCAGATAAAAAGTACATGAATAAAATGGGAACTTGAAATTTTAAGGATTTAGGAGTGTGCTTTTATGGCAGCATCTCATGGCCATGCTTTCCAACAAGTGTAGGAAGTGTCCCGGGTACAAACACATCTCTTCCAAGGATAGTTCCATATTCACACCTGAAAGTCAACTATGCATTCTGCATAGCCCATCCTCATCCTCCAATGCCCGCACCCTGATCTACTGCATGGATGGGGAGGGGGGTGTAGTAGTGCAAACTGGTCTTCATATATCTGGATTGGGGCATTAGATGCACATTGAATGCACATCTCATCCCATTCTGAGATGCTCTATAGCAGCCTTCTCCATCCTGGTGCCCTCCAGATGTTTTGGACTACAATTCCCAGCATTCCTTACCATTTGCTGGAACTGATAGGAATTGAAGTCCAAAACATCTGGAGGACACCAGATTGGGGAAGGCTGCTCTATAGGTTTCTGTCATACAGCATGGAGAGCCAGTGCACAATAATAGCTAGAATTAGGAGTCAATATTTCTGATCCTCAACAAACCTGGAGAAGGGGGAGCTTCAATAAAGTCAAAAGAATGCCCATTGGGTATGTGCTGAAAGACTGCTGGGATATTTTTGCTTTTCGGAATATTACAATTTTATCTTTCATGAATCCTCTAGTCTGACAAACCAGTCTCTCAGTGTTGGTGTGTGAAGCAAAATTAGCTTGCTCTGATGCTTATGTTTTGATTATGTTGCAGTGGTTTTTTTACTGCTTATCTGGAAAGTTCCCAAACAGGATAAACCAGGACATGGCTGTCTGTGTTTATGAAGCTATTCTTACCTGCGGCCTTGCTAGGCGTGTCCGTGAGAATGCTAAGTGTGAGACAGAATAGTCATGTGATGTAAATAAGCTAATGACATGTAGTGGCCAGGCTTCAGCCATATGTATCATGCTTTTACGGTTTTGAGCTGCACATGCTTTCGCTGAGCTGGATGTACCTTCAAGGCTTTGTACTCTGCACATGGACTCTGTATATGGAATGTAAAGTAGATGTAACCTGTAGTGATACTTTGTTGTAAGTTAATAAAACAGAATAGAACTGTTTTGACTACAGTGTGATTCCTGAGTCATGAAATGAAATGCAACTGGGAAGGCTGAAGCTAACTGCTGCGTGGGGGGGAAACTCTGCTGCTGTGTGTAGAAGGCCAGGGCTTCATTTAGCTGGCTAGCACACAGACCAATATTTTACACCAACCCCAACACTCAGTTGTACAATGCCTGGAGAGACTTTGTCTATAAGGCTTTAAAGAAATTAAATAAATATATAATACATAGTTTCAGCCACCCATTTTAAGTGTGAGGGTCATAATAGTGACCTACTTTACAGACTTGTTTAAAGGTTTAATAGGATAATGTATGTGACGCACTTGAAGACCTGGTTCGCACATCATGGCAGCAAAACATGGGTTATTTAACCCATGATTCATGGGGATGTGCGCCTCCTGTGAGCCGCTTCCGGTTTCTGTAATCAACCTTCGATCAGCTCAAACGGAGGTTGTGAGCGTGACGTGTGAACCTGGACAAACCATGGTTTGTTATTGGGTTAACTGCTGGGTTGTTTAGCTCCTAAACAACCCAGAGTGTCCGTGTTCACATGTCACACTCAAAACCTCCAAGCAGAGGTTGTTTACAGAAAATGGAAACCCCCAGAAATTTGCCGCAGTATGTCGCTGTGATGTACAAACAGCCCCCAAAAGTGCTATATAAATGCTAAGTATCTATCTATCTATCTATCTATCTATCTATCATTATATTGATTTCTCACTGTCCTTTGCAGGTAAATTCACATAGCAGAATCCACAAAAATACTTGTCATTAACTTATTAGGTCATATATGCTTCTCAAAATTCTGTGTAATCTTATGCATTGGGAAAGAAATAAAGGTGACACTTACAAAATACATCTCCTCGGAGTTTCTTCTCATGACCGGTCTGGTTTTCAAGGTGTTGTTCCCTTTCTTCTTCTTCCACATCTCCTTTTGCTTCTGTTTTTCCAGCTCTTCCAACATCTTCAGTGCTTTCCCCCTGTTCACTGTAGGCACCCTCTGAGTACACACCATCTTCATAGTCTAATGGCCGTACATGAGCTTTAGAAGCAGCAGTCACAGGAGGTTCAGGAATTGCATTTTTTAGGTCTTCATGCTTTTTCACACTGTTCTTGTGCACAAGCAGTTTCTTGAGCTTCTCTTTGGCAATGCCAGAGATTCTGGGAATCTCTTTCACAGAATTTTCATGAATAACTGGGGGAAGAAAAGCACAGTGAAACAAAATATGCCCAATTTAACAAACTTTAAAGGTCACAGTGCTCTTAATTGTCAAATTGGTGATATATTTTTTTGAAGATAACAAGCAATTCAAAGTAACTTCTATTATATGTAAAGGTGTCTCTATGTAGAGCCAAGGCTCTGTAGAGGGAAGACATAGGTGATAGTGAATGTTTTCTTCAATACTGTTAAAAAGGTAAGTAACCATTTCTGTAACCATCAGGCCTGCACCACTGGTAAGCCTCACTCAAGCTGAACTCAAGCCATCACCATACATTTGTGGTCTGCCAGGAATCAGAGGGCTCGAAAGATTCACAAAGACAAGTGACAACAGATGAGTATCACTCCCAGCAGGTGCCGTCTACCACCAGCAGTCTGCTGAGTATTGTCCCAAGTCAAGAAAAAGCAGCAGCAGCCACTGCCAGAATGGGTATAAATGGTTGTGGATAGCTCCTTCCATTTGTGTCTTCTAGAGCAGTGTTCTCCAACCTTGGTTCCCCAGAGGTTTTTGGCCTACAACTCCCAGCCACGGAGCTGTCAAAGCAGTGATTAAATGGTTGTGGAACAAATCAGGGGAGTTCCCATTATTTCTAATGGGGAAACTCGCTTTGATATACGAGTATTTTGGATCACGAGCATGGTTCCGGAACGAATTATGCTCGTAATCCAAGGTACTACTGTATTTTTGAACATATTTTCTCTCAAAATATGCATGTTTAGATGCATTTTAAATTCATTTTTTAAGAACTCTATTGCAACATTCAGAGACGTGTGAAATCCAGCTGATATTTATTTATTTATTAATTATATTTATACCCCGCCTTTTTTCCTGCAAGGAACCCAAGGCGGCTTACATAATCCTCCTCCTCTCCATTTTATCCTCATAACAACCATGTGAGGTAGGTTAGGCTGAGAGTCAGTGACTGGCCTGAAGTCACCCAGTGAGTTTCATGGCCGAGTGGGGACTTGAACCCGGATCCCCCAAGTCCCAGTCCAACACTCTCACCACTACGCCACACTGGCTACGTTCCAATATAGCTACATTCCAATCCATACATTTCTTCAGGAAATGCAGATCAGACCAACTTATATCAGAATTCGCAAAGATAAAATTCCTCAGGCTTCCCCATTAGCTACCTCTCCCTGTATTGACTCTTGAGAAGAGACAGGGCTGATTCTATGCATTCTCTCACTAAGGATGCAATCCTATGCATGTTTGGACAGAAAAAAGTCCTACAACTCTCAGCATCCCCCCAGCCAGCCAAGCTGGCTGGGGCATGCTGAGAATTGTAGGACTTCTTCCTGTCTAAACATGCGTAGGATTGCACCTTAAGAGAGCAATCCTATGGTCCCTGGGTGAGCATCCCAGGGACCATAGCACGGCTTGGATTCCCCCGTCTGAGGTCGAAGACAGCACTCCAACCTCAGAAGGGGGAGTCAGATATCCAACCCCCCTCCCCCACCCCCTTGCAGCTGACATGGAGAGAACTGCAATGGCTGCTTCTCTGAGGTCGGAAACTCGACCTCAGAGAGGGGGGAAAGGGGGTGGTCTGGTGGGCAGAGAGGGGAGGAGTCCAGAGAGGCCAGGATACCATTTATCCCGAGCCTCCTCCAGTCTCCTTCCCTCCCCTCTGAAGGGCCCTCGCTAGACAGGCTGAAAACCCCCCAAAGATCGGAGGATGGGGGGGGGGGGGGGAGATCACCTTCGCCGCTCCTCTCACCCTGCCAGCTTCAGCCCAGCAGGGCATAGGAATCTCGGAAGCCTCTGAGTTTGGGGGCTTCCAAGCAGTGAGGGCGCAGTCCATAGGATTGCGCCCTAAATCCATTAAATGCCCTGCCATCTCATGAAGTCCCCTTGCACTAGAATAATATAAATGCATTAGTGCTCTAATTTGTGTACTAAGAAGGTTTAATGGGATCTTCTGTTATCACAGCTAGGACTGGGTGCAGGTCCCCTCCCCACCATTGCTGGACCATCATCCTCCAGTGAAGGTGTGGGGAAAATTTCTGCAATCTTGCTGAGTGAGGCATTTTTTGTTTTGGTGTTTTTGTTAAAGGAGGGGGAGGGGGAGGAGGAGGAGGAGGAGGAGGAGGAGGAGGAGAAGTCATCCTCCATCAGCTTTCAGGCACTCAGCAGGCAGCAGCACTGGAAAGCCCAAAGGGAGGAAAGTCCTGGTGAAGTCCTCCAGGGGGCTTTCCAGGAAGTTCAAGCAACTGGAGAGGCTGCAAGGACAGAACGGGATTAAAAAAGTAAAATAAAGAGGGCACACGAACGGAACCCCTCAGCCACCTCCTTACAGTAAGGTAAGCACCGAAGCCAAACTTTTCACCACTTCCCACAATTTTCAGTGCACCAATGAATGGTCGAAAATAAATAGATTGAAAAAATTCAGCACAATGCGAATCCACATCTACTGGCTAACATACTCTGTTGGTGAATTTCTCCCCCCAAAAAAGTATGATAGAAACAAAAGAAGATAATCTGATTTTCCCACAAAACTATTACATTGGACAGAAACAGGTTTTGTTGGTACACATTATCACTGTGTTCAGCTTTATGAAGCTTTAAGGTTCAGGGTTTGTCTGTTTTTTAGCAAGCTAGAAACCACACAAATAAAACAGAATTAGAGTGTCTGCCTTTCCTGTGGATAACATTTTCAGCTTAGTTTTGCCCAGATGTCTACACATCAAGGCTTTGTTAATCGGCTTCTTGCTGATCCATTTCCCCCCCCCCCCCGGAGGATGCTGTTATAAAGGATGTGCTGTAATTTAGCTGACGTGGTTCACTGAATCTTTATTCAGGGTACAGTGAGGAAACATTAACAGGAAACCCCCAATTCCCAACAAATTTCCTCTCAACAATCAGAAAGACAAACCCCCAGTGTTTTAATAAATAGTCTGTGGAGGTTTCCAAGCCAAGGATGGCTGCCCCTGCAAATCAGAACATCTGCTTGCAGTCCCCTGCTTTGAAGCCTGCCTATAGAAATGACTACCCAGCAGAGAGTGGTTCCGGCTTTGGAAAACCAAGGGGGGATTGGCATGAAGCTTAATTTGGGGGTCTGGGTGCACTCATCCCGCATATCTGATACTTGAGAGTCCACACATTCCAGATTCCTCAACCGGACACAGACAGCACTTGGGGATGTCACCGTTTAAGACAATGAAACCAGGGTTCAACATGTTCCCATTTGTCCCCCCCCCTCCTCCCCGTTACCTCAAATCAGTTATTTTGACCTTGGGGTGGGCACTCTAGCAAGGTAAATCAGTTTGACATGGTAAAAATGTTTGCTCCTGAAGGCTATTCACACAAGCTATGTCTAGACTAAACTGATGGAAAGGTATGCCAAATGGTGGGGGATAGAGCAAAGATTCACATGCTGTAATTTTAATCCGCCTTTAGGTGTTAAATATGCTCCTACAGCGCATGCTGATGAAGTGCTTACTGCACAGCGAGCCATTACACTGAAAGCAATACCGACAGGTTTGAAATAGTTCTCGCAAAGCACTTGTCCCATGATAAACACGGAAAGACTAGTGTTTCAGGACAGTCACTGAATATGTTTGAGGAGCATCAGGCCAGGGCATGCCAGGCAGCTGCTCCCCAATTACCAAGAGGCATATCCTTTCATACATTACAAATAACATCCAGTTAGGGAATGGAGCAGCACAGCACCTGGGGCTTGTTGTAGCTTCCAGCCAGGGGCTGCTGAAACTAGTGCTGAGCCGAACATTCTCCTGAGAGAACTTTTGATGTGAAATTTGGAAGAGGTGCCCTGGAACACCCTCCCCCACTCCCAGTTCAGAACTTTTTGTCTGCTGCCCTCAGCTTCAGGGTTGTGCTCCTCTGGGCAGATGGAGACTACCTCTTTCCTCTACCCCACTCAAAGACCTCTGGAAAGGATGTTCCATGCTGACTATAAGAGGCCACAAAGAGTAGGAAACTATACCTGGAAAGAATTTAGCACAGAAAGGTAATCTCTTTCTCAGCATTCTGCTATTTCACAAGTGTGTAGACATATTTATGGAAAAACAGAGCCACCTTGGCATACTAAGCATGCAGTGCATCGATGTGCAGTACAGATGGAGGAACCAGTGATTTTCAAGCTTGCCTCTGAACATCACTTCAAAAACTCGTTTCAGCTCACTCCCATTTTCGACCTGTTTTCCAGCTTGTTCAGCAGGGGAAAGTACTCATTTCGAACAGGAAGTGTGTGTATTTCTGTGCATATTTTTCAACAGTGTGCACTTTCCTCCCACTGACTAATGCTTGAAAATGTGCATTTTAAATAAATAAATAAATAAATAAATACACATTTTGAAGTGTGCATTCTTTTAAAATATGCATTTTTCAGACATGATTGCAAATTCGGGAATTTGCAAACATTTCTCCAAAAAAAGAGCTCCTGCTCATGTTTTGCATTTGGGATTGCTAACAGGACATGTTCACACGATTTGCAAACAGAAACAAAATTCTGGTAAATCCCTAATGTGGAGTTGCAGACATGCTGAAGTGGCCATGTAATATCTTCACCAAACATCCAGCTTACAGCTCAGGCAGAACTACACTTTAATGGGGCAGCCAACAAAGCCAGGATCCCTGTGCCATGTTCTCCCCTGACCCTGCCTGGCATGTTACAATGTGTACCCTGCTGAGTCATCATGTAGGTTTCCCTGCCAGTGGTAACCAATGACAAGGAGTGGGAATGAAGAAAAATGTTACAATATTGTGGGTACATGTTATGGAGCAGCCTTCCCCAATCTCTTGCCTCCAGATACAGTTGGACTGCAACTTCCATCATGGTCATGCTGGCTGGGAATTGCAATCCAACCCATCTGGAGGGCCCCAGGTTGGGGAAGGCTGTGGCAGAGTAAAATGATGATGATGATGATGATGATGATGATGATGATATAAAATTTATTTCTTACCCGCCTCTCCACTTGGATCAAGGCGGGGAACAACAATAAATATAAAATACATAAACTGGTTAAAACATATTATTAAAACATTCTTTAAAAACTTTTTAAAATATCCTAAAATTCCTACTTGCAATGCACTGCTACTTACCAGAGCAATGAAATCCATTGCCTCTGTAGCCTGGTTTACATTTGCACTTGAAGGATCCCTGAGTATTGAGACATTCTGCATGGAAGTTACACTTGGGTATATTTGCTACACATTCATTTATATCTATAGAGAGAAATTAGTTGGAGAAAACAAATGATTGAAGTCAGAGATTTAAAACAAACAAAACACCACCTTCATGCTGAAAAAACCTGAACCTGTTTAATTCTTGCCTGGCATGCAGGCACGGGAGCCCAGTCAGAAAAAAAATAAGTTGTATATGCTGTGGTTGAAGACTGCATTTGTCAATGTATATGAAGCATGAGAGAGTCTTAAAGATGTAACATAGGCATCAAATGTCATTTAAAACTTCTGTTTGTCTTCTTTTAATTTGCCTCAATTTGTGCACTGAAACTAAGAACATTAGAAGAATGCTGCAGGATCAGCCCAAAGATCTATCTCGTCCAGCATTCTATTCACACAGTGGTGAATCAGATGTCTACAGGAGGAAGCCCCAAAAAGGAAATGAATGCAGAAACTGGTGTTCAGAGGTACACTGCCTCTGATACTGGAGGTAATATATAGCCATCATGACTAGTAGCCACTGATAGCCTTATCCTCCAACTGTTTGAAAACAGGGGGTAAGCATTTGGTTGAAAACCAGGGGGCAAATCTGTAAGCAAGCTTTGAATCTCCACATAACCTCCCTGCACTTGATATTGCAGGCTGCATTACACAGGTATGCAGCATGACTCCTTCTAATCTAATCACAAACTCAAGTAGTGAGTGCCATCAGGATTGTAGCCAAAATGGGCTACTGAGAAACAAGAGGGAGGTATCAACACACTTTGGGGAAACACTCAGGTTTGCCAAAGTACCGGTACATACAGGTTTTAATAATCAAATCTAAGGGGACAATCCTCCCCCAAAATAGCACGATGAAGACCAAACATGCTTAGTAGCCACAAAACGTAGAGTGACCATTAAAAAAAAAGGAAAAACAGGAAGAGTGGAATGGCTTGGCTTGGCTTGGCTTGAACCCTGAACAAGAACACTCATTTTAGGAGGGAGGAATTGGATATGCTTCAACATTCGGTAGCAAGTCCCACTTACCAGTATAGAATGTCAAGAAAAGGTTGGGCGATATGGCAATGCCATCATAATTCCGTGGGACACCAAGCCTCAACCTAGCTCCTCTTAGGTCAGGAAAAGGTGCTGAAGATGAGAATAAACTCTCAAGTTCTTCAGTCTCAGGGAGGAAATAGGAGAAGCAATAGGAAATTTGGTTCTCCTCCTACCTGAACTGCACCCACCAACAAACCAACCCCATGGGCAAGAAAACCTTTGATCTTGGCAAGCAAGAACACTCAGGGAGGGAGGTTATATTACAGTAGTTAAATGAGGCTCCCATAAAAACCTGGAGGAGATTTTTGGGAGAGCATTGGTTCTTTAGTTTTGAATGGCATCAGCAAGAGTTTCTGCCCTTTCCCCTCCCTTCCCGGGAATACTGCCAATATGATTAGTGGGCTATGGCCGACCACACCATTTTCAATATCTCTATGGTACTGCTTAGTATTGTGTTTTAGGGTGCTTTTATCTTGCAATCACCCTGCCTCATTCATGGGATTTTACTGGGTGAGGGGTGGGGTAGGTCCAGATGATACCATCTTCCATTTGTAACCCTCCCATGTTTTCCCACTGCTTCTTCCCACTTTTTTTCTTGCCACAGAAAATCCGTTGAGGGAAAGATGTAATAAATGCACAATGTCTTTTAATGGGCAGCACTAGGAGCCAATCATTGGGAGCACCCTTGGACTGTAATCCTATATTCTCTTACCTGGGAATAAGGCCCATTGAACACAATGGGGCTTATTTCTGTGTAAACATGCATAGGATTGCACTGTTAGTTTCTCTCCCTCTCCACATGTAAATGTGTTTCATACACACACGGTTGCTTTTGCCACCTCCCCCAGCTTTATCCTCCTCCTGGAACTCAAAAGTTAACTGCTGCTAAAAAAAAAACTTTGCAGTCCCAGCCACCACCCCTCGCCCTGAGACTATATTCCTTCCAAATACCTCCCAGTCAGCAAGCTGCTGCCACTTCATTCCAATTGCAGGTAGCTTTTTTAAAGAATAACAGGTAGTTTGCTTTGCAAATTGATGGACAGACTAGATGGGGGAAGGCAGAGGGAATTTCAAACATCTGTTTTACTTTCCTCAATCATTTAGTGTCTACTTTCTTCCCTTTAAATCTCTACCTCTGCAGTCTTTCTCCATTGCCCAGCCCTACCTGCAACTGGCTTCTCCATCTTTTACTCCCACTTTCCACACCAGAAAGAAGAAGAAAACCAGAAGTTTTGCACCAACTCCGAGAGCTGATTTAAGAAACAAAAAGCCTGGGGTATGAAGGGGAGCTGGTGCAGGGAAAGAAGAAAAATCTGGGGTGAATTCCTTGCGAGAGAGGAAATTACTGTCTCCTAGCCTTTAAGCCCTGGTTTTGAAAACAGACACTTATGCTGTGCTGGGGCTTGCAAGAGAAGTGGGGACCATTTTTAATTTTCAGAAACAGACCTGTAGGGGACTCAAGGTTATGGGGAACAACTACAAAAAAAGAAAAGCCTTTACGTTTGTGGGAAAAGGGGGAAAATATAACCACACTACGCCACACTATATAACCACACTACGCCAGTGTGGCGTAGTGGTGAGAGTGTTGGACTGGGACTCGGGAGATCCGGGTTCTAGTCCCCGCTCAGCCATGAAACTCACTGGGTGACTTTGGGCCAGTCACTGCCTCTCAGCCTAACCTACCTCACAGGGTTGTTGTGAGGATAAAATGGAGAGGAGGAGGAGGAGGATTATGTAAGCTGCCTTGAGTTCCTTGTAGGAAAAAAGGCGGGGTATAAATGTAATAAATAAATAAATAAATAAATTCTTACCTACACAGTCATATCGTCCACTCACATATTTCAGTTCATATCCAAGCTGACACTTGCAGTAGTAACTTCCAAATGTGTTGACACATCTGCGGTTGAAAGAGCAAGTAGATTTGCCAGTGGAGCACTCATCAATATCTAGGGCATGAAAATGAAATCTGGTAAGGTATCAAGAGAAAGATAATTAAACAAAAACTTAATGGTCACCACTGTGACTAAAATAGAGTCATGACTTTTGCTGAATATCCCATTCTAGTTCTAGGAGAGATGTAAAAGAAATCCATCACTGGAAGTCAGCCTTGAATTCTGCTTATCTTGGTTATGGGCCAACTATTCCTGTGGAAAATCCATCTGGCTGATTGCACACTTACTATCTGTAATACTTAACAGTCCCCAGATGCTTTACATATATGCATGCCACTCTGGGAGTCATCCATAGGTAGAATCCAGAATAAGCAGGACGATTTGAATAAATCCTCATCCCTTCTCCAACTCAGGAAACAGTCTACCTGAGCAGAACTGCAATTTGTGTTCCAATTCAATCTTAGATGGAAGACAACAGCAACCCTAAATTCTAGTCTAATATCCTCTGAAGATCCTGAAAGAGGATCTTTCTTAGACAGGTTTCAGTGAACTATTTCATATATAATCAGGCCAGTTTCCTGGAAGTCAAGTACCAGTTGAAGCACAGAGCTCACATAACATCACATACCAAGAAAAAGACAACATGTCAGGCCATGATCTGAAGGCACATAATAAATGCAGCCACTTTGCTGAAGCTAAGCAAGTCTGGTCAGTGCCTGGATGGGAGACTGCCTGGAAACCCCATGAACACTGTCTTCCATCATGGAAGAAAGTGAGATATAAATGTAATAAATAAATACCCAACAGCTGCATGCATATTTTATTCAAATTATCGTAACTGAATTTCCATCAAAATTCACTGCTCTCATTGGTTTATGTAGTGAATGTTCAAAGCTTTCCAGCCCCCAGTAAATGTATGTATTTATTACATTTTCTATCCATTACATTGGACATTACATTGTCCAAGGTTGATCCTGAACTCCGTACACCTAAACCAGCCTTCCCCAACATGGTGCCCTCCAGATGCGTTGCACTACCATCCCCAGCCAACCCACTGGCTGGTGGATGCTGGGAGTGGTAGTCTAACATGTCAGGAAGGCCCCAGGTTGGAGAAGGCTGACCTAAATCCAAATGAAATACTCAATGAGCCACGGTGCTGCATTAGACCTGCCTTATTCATGGCTGTATGATTGTACAGCCATAATACAACATATCGTAGAAGACTGCCTTCTCATGCAATCTGTTCCTAATATGTTCCACCCCTGGCCAATGCCGCCAAGTGACATCAGCCAAGAGGCATAGCCCATATCAATAATTTAATTTTACACCCACCCACCCAAATTAAGAAGCACTGTATACTAGTGCTGTGCCAAATCCTGCCTCCTACTTTCTTGAAATTCTTCCTTCCCTGCAAAAGAGGCATTTTTTCCTGCTTCTTCCAGAGGGAAGGGGGAAATTTCAAATAATGTCCTGGCTGGTGAGGGTGGCAGCAGTTCCATTTACTTTTTAAGTGTAGGCATGGCCGAGGAGGTCTTCTTTCAATTTTTTTTAACTTTTAAAAAGCCCTGTGTGTTATCACATGACATGAAGGCATGAATGCATTGGTCCCTGTGAAAAAAACCATGGGGAGCCCTGTTTAACCCCCCCACCCCTTTTAAAAGGAACCAGTTTTGACAGCTAGCTGTTAAACCTCTGTGTTCCCATAAAAGGGGGTGGCTCACACTTTTCCACCTTCCCGAGCACCTAGAGTCTCGAGAAAGGGTGGAAAAGTGAGAGAAACCTGAAAGAGTCAGGTCCAACCCCCCCAACCCCTTGAGGATCTCACTGTGAAGGGGGTAATCTACTTGCCACCCCGTTTTCACGAGCAAAGAGTGTTCGTGGCTTTGGTTTCTCTTGACAGCTCACTTTTTGACAGCTGTCAAGCGAAACCAAAGTCAAAAATAATGCTTTTGGCAGCAGGTACCACCACCCCCCAGGACATTGCCCAAATGGCAAGGCATGCCATTTTGGAGGTGCACAAGTGCACACTACTGCAAGTCCAATTCGGGAAGGAAAAAAAACATGAAAAAGTTTGCACGCATTTGGGGTGGGGGGAAAAGGGGGTGATGAACCAGTGGCAGCCCTTCCAGTGTGCTGCTTGGGCACTCTGAAGGGGCTGTCACTAGCTGTCAAATCGGAGATTGTGAAATGTGATCTCCAAAAGAAGGGGGGAAAGGAAGAAAAAAGCCACGGTGAATGCAAAAGGGCTTGTGATCATGGCGGGGAGGGCAGAAAAGATGGGTCTTGCTACAGAGGTCCTTGGGATACGCACGGAAGGACTGAAGGGGATGGAGGGGTGGGATAACTCACGGTGGGCCCAATTGTTTGTCAGGGCTGTGGGTTGTTTCACGAACAACCCACCCTGCACAGCTTATTCGCAGGGTGGATTGTTGTGATGTGCGAACTTGCCCAATGCTTCCTGGAATGCCCAGGAGACCACGTGACGTTGCACAGTCTCCTGAGCATTCAGGAGCTGCTGCCCAGCTGAAAGCCTCTAGGCAAAGAGCCCCACACAAGAACGGGGCTTTTAGAGCTCCCCACTAACGAGTGCACATGGAAGTGCGCTGTAGGATTTCAACTGCATTTCCTGCTTTCATCCTGTGGCCTAAAGGCTTTAAGAAAATGTTGATCAAACTATGAAGGACGGCAGGAGCAGTCCTATGGACCAGTGTTCTCCAACCTTGGGTCCCCAGATGTTTTTGGCCTACAACTCCCAGCATGCCCCAGCCAGCTACACTGGCTGGGGCATGTTGGGAGTTGTAGGCCAAAAACATCTGGGGACCCAAGGTTGGAGAACACTGCTATGGACGATGGCAGTGAGATGATAACCCCACTGATATAGGGCAAAGGAGATCCAACAGACTTGAGGGGAAAGGAGTAACGTTTCCTTCTGTGACATGTTTATTGTTTAGCAGCTGAGCCAAGAATTCATACGGGCTCATCGTATGGTTCCTAAAAATACTCTCAATTCATGAAATCCATGCACTGCTTGCTGTTGCAGCTGTATGTCAAAAGCAGCAGGCTCTCTGCAGAGCAGTGCTTCCAGTTTGATAGGTTTAATTAATATACTGCTTGAAAGGTTATAAATGCCTGCAATCACAGTTAGAGTTCATTTCCTGTGCTTGTCAAGCTTCTCCTAGGCTCTAAAAGATCCCCAGAGCCCACTGTGATGAGGAAGTATTCTCCTTCCCCCCTCAAAATAACCCTCCCCACTAAGGCATCAAGATTGTACGGAATCAGATATATAGCCCCAGTTGGAGAACAGGTATCTCAAATGTCCAAGAACGCTAAGAAAATCTCATTTTAGGATCTTTCCAAAATTCAGCGCTTCCCTCTTAGTGTTATCTAAACTTGAGCTAACACTGATTGAGCAGGAGCTTATAATATTCTGTTCCCATGTAATGGATGAGGGATACTTTTTGCAACAGGATCCCTATTTGGGAGCCCCCAAGCAATTAGAATCACATCAGGGAGAGCAGGGAGAGGGTGGTGGCTCCACCTCCTCCACTGCTGGCCCCACTGCCCTCCATGTGTTTGGGGGCAAACGTCCACTTTCATAGGCTCACGCATGATACAGAACCCTGATCATCCAGGGTTCTTAATCATGCAGTGAGCCTACACGAGTAGAGCAACTTCCTGCTACAGATTTTATTTTTTTATTTATTATATTTATACCCCGCCTTTTTTCCTGCAAGGAACCCAAGGCGGCTTACATAATCCTTCTCCTCTCCATTTTATTCTCACAACAACCCTGTGAGGTAGGTTAGGCTGGGAGTCAGTGACTGGCCCAAAGTCACCCAATGAGTTTCATGGTTGAGCGGGGACTAGAACCCAAATCTCCCGAGTCCCAGTCCAACACTGATGCAATGGAGGAGGTGGAGCTAGTGTGCTTGTCCCCACTCCCTCATGCAATTGTCATAATGAGGGGCTTTGAACACCTGGGTAGGGCTGGGTGGGGAGGGGAACTCTGTATTATAATGATCATGATCATGATCATCATCTCATCAATAAACAATACAACATGAAAACACAACTGACATCAAACATGAAATAACTTATCAACAATGACCTGCATATAGCCATACAGATATATAAAACTGTAGGGCTAAACTTCCTCTTGAGGGTCTACCAATCTAGATTAAGCTAGGGAGTATTAATTAGGAACACTATGACCTAGTTTGCACATAATGGCAACGCAGAGTATGGGTTGAGTATGGGTTGCCATTGTCGTTACGTGTGAACCCTACGCTATGGTTCCATGAAGAGATCCCATGGTTTGTTGTTCGGTTATGAACTCTGGATTGTTTGTGGTTAACAACCCAGAGTTAAACCATAGTGCATGGTTCACACATAATGACAACCTAGGATTCAACAACCACCCGAAATTCAACAACAATCCATACTCAACCCATACTCTGGGTTGTTTTTACATGCAAACCAGGTCTATATCTTTGTTTATTACTTTGAAAACAAAAATACAACCAGGGAAAGAAGTGCAATGTAGCACTGGAGATGGGAGCACACAGCCTTCAAAATACTGGGAACACACCATCCTGGTTTTCCTCTGCTCTGCTACACCCAGACTGTCCCATGATATGTTAGTGTATCTTTTCTATGTAAAGATGGAGCCAAAGTACAATGGGACCACCCTTTGCTATTTTATGCTTCATTTCACACTTGTATGAACAATGAGAAAGAAAAAACAACCAAGTTTGTTCAACCAAAGTAAAGTTCCTGCACTACAATGAAAATTAATAAGGAATATGATGGTACTCTAGAGAAAGCTGATGGAGTGGAATGGCCAAGAGTGTAACTGTGACTTGGGAAGTCTCCAGTTCGAATCTTACCTCACTGAACAAATCTAGGTGGTCTTAGGTAAGCCACTGTCTCTCAGCCTCAGTCCCCTAATATCTATCTATCTGTCTGTCTGTATTATATTATATTATGCTTGTGACGGTGAAGCCTGCCACCAAGTGGGTAAGGCACAGAAAGTTAATAAGCCTTCCAGTTTGGTCAGGGGAAACAGCTGTCAGAATGTTTGAAGATCAGCTTCTGTGAGGGAAGAAAAACATAATCTGTTTCAACGTCTGAAACCTCACACCAGCCGGTAGTTGATGTTGACGATGACAACACAAACATTCTACCTCATATGATGTACACACAACAAGCCACAAACTAGTGTTGCATTAGCGGTACTCCTTAACTTTCACTCTTGAACGATAGTCATTGTTTGATTCTATTGTGTTCATAAACCACAGGTCAGATTCTAAGAACCGCTTGAATGAATGACATCAAGAGCATAAAAATATTAGATGTACCTATGCATGTTTTTCCATTTGGGGCTAACTGAAGTCCACTTGATGGACATAAGCATCGCACATCATCTTTCACCTCTTCACAGCCATATTGGCAATTCACCGTGGCACATGTCCTGGAATCTTTAAGAACACATTATTTGTCAAAGGCTAGACTAGCAATAGGGAATACTGAATAAGAGGATTAAACTTATTAATAGTTTAATTAACTATTTAATCATAATATCATAAAATCTGTTTCCGAAGAATATGAACTTATTAATATAAAATAGTTGGGATGCAAAAAGAGAGAGAGAGAGATGATCAGCTGGAGTTTTCTTTCCTATTTTGGCAGCTGTTATTCCCATTACCAATGAAACACAAGCCTCTGTTCTATTTAAAATGTGACTTGTCCCTTTTCGCAATTTGGAATTGCTGTGGGCAAACCATATTGCCAGTTCTTAAATCGCAACACAGGCTTGCTGGTCTATTTCTGGGCACAATTGAAAGTCGAATGGGACCTGTGTATGTGTACCTTCTATCGTATGAGTCTGTACCCTAAATGGAATGGGACCTGCGTACGTGTACCTTCTATCACATGAGTCTGCCTGAACCTTATGTTCTTCATTGGATGCCCTTCTGCAGGTTCCCCTGCCAGAGAGGCAGACAACTAATTTTGGTATGGGGGCTGGATTGCCTCCCATGACCAAACTGGTGGGCTGGATGATGTCAAAGGCATGGGGGCCCACCCAGAAGCCCTTCCCCCCCTCCAGTGATGTGATTCCGCTGCCCACATTTTCTCTCTTTCAGTGCAGAGAGGCATGCAGCTCCATTTCCTCTGTGCATAGAGAAAGGGATTTGGTGGGTGCTTGTAGAAGGTGCCTCCTTTCCATGTTGCTTGCATCCCAATTGGGGCATGAGAGCTGCTGGAAGGGACTTGGTCAGGGCTTGCAGGACTGGCACCTGCAAGTCCCAGCCGGGTTGCGCATGTTATCTCTGATCATTTGCATTGCTCGCCCTCTAATTGGTGGCAATTTTGGTGGCAGCTGGAGTGCATGTGAGTCCCCCAGTAGATTCTGAAGGGTGGAAATTGGCCCTGGATCCTTTGAAGTTGCCCCGCTCTGGTCTAAAATATGCCCAAATCCAAACAAGATTTACTTGTATAAATTAAAAATGTAAACAGTGGTAAGAATATCCTTTAATGCTGATAGCACTAGAGCGATGAGTGATCTGTACAGCATAAACTATATGCTCTAAATGTGGGACATAGGTAATTTTGTGATTAGTTACAATATGGACATAATTCTGTCTCATTTACTGAATCCTGAATAATATTTGTCACTTACTCGTGCAGGTTCCATCTGGCATGAGCATGTACCCATTCAGACAATAACACTTGTAGCTGCCATGTGTGTTCATACATCTGTGTCCGCAAGGATATGGTTTCAATCCACATTCATTGATATCTGCAGAAATCATTGGAATAATTGAGTTTGGAGATCTTTGGAGGAAAAGAATACGTTATTGGAGTGTTATGTCATGACTTAAATTCTCATAGGAAAGAAGTATCTCCAGGATATGAGTGAGCCAGACTCTTGAAAGAAAGGAATTCAGCACACCATCTGGTGGTGTGTGTGGTGGGAACACTAACACGACAGAGGTTCCTGGCACACCTGACAGAATCCAGGAAAGTGTCTTGTGCTAGTAGATAAATTGCACAGGGAAAGAAGGAAAGAAAACAGCTGTTTCAATATTAGTTATAGGCTGACCTTGTACACTTGTCATCATAGCACAGAGGTTCTCAGACATGGCCATGGGGATATCTGTAACTCAAAACTAAAACTGTAAACCTCCTATGTATAAAATAAGATTAAAGAAAGAAAGAAAGATTTCCTGGCTCTGTAGTCACTGCAACTTGAGGCAAAGCAACTCAAAGACAAACCAAGAGTATAGATCTGCATTGGTCCACAACATTGTTTCAAGTTTTTGAAGGCTATTTGCAAAAATAGGGTAACTCCCATTCACCCTACCACGGTTAATTGGTAGAAAGGACAAGACACATGAGAGCCTACATTGCAGAGGCTGCTAGAGTAGCCGGGAACACACTGGGCAGGGAGACGCTTTTGCCACTACAGGAAACTCACAGCAGCTCCTACAGAGATCTGTCTCACAATTTGGGTGTTACATGGCTTGAGATGTAAAATGCCTTGATCCTACCACTGACATCACGGAGCAATGGTAAAGCACGATAACACGTGAAAAACCATGATTCTCAAATTGTGAATCGAATTCATGTGTGAACAGATAAACACATTCCCAAACCTTTTTTCCCTCAAACCAGTTTTCATGTGTGTATCTTGACTGGGTCAGGACATTACCTTGTGCTAATCTGTTCACTGGACTGATACAACCTGAGACCTAATGGGTTATCCTCACTGAACTCACATCTCAGGGTGTTTTTATTCAATCAGTCAAAGCAACTAAATGTGAGCCTTTGTTTGATAGTCCCACAGGTTTCTTTTCAATGATAACAGTATAGTACAGTAATACCTTGGATTGCAAGTAACTTGGTTTGAGAGCGTTTTGCAAGACAAGCAAATTTTTAAATATTTATTTAAAAATTTTTTACTTGATATACAAGCGACGTCTTGCAATACAAGTACTATAGTACGGCTTAAATTAAAAATCTCTGTACAAATTTTTTGGGGGGGATTTCATTTTGATCTAAGAGTGTTTTGGATTACAAGCACGTTTCTGGAACGAATTATGCTCTCAATCCAAGGCATGACTTCATCTGGCAGCATAGCATGGGTGGAGGTGAGGGAGGTGAGGGAGACTAACCAGACCGCTGCTCATCTCTATTAAAAATAGAAATAAAAAATATGGCTCCCAAGACAGCCCAGGAAGAATACACAGCAAATAACAAATATAAAAATAACTAAGTCAAAATTCATAAAATGGCAGACCCTGTTGCATAGGTTAACCTTGATGTTGTTTGATTTTTAAAAAATAAAGAGTAATAAAAAAGACACCTATTCCACTAGAGTTGTACAGTTGTACACACAGTCTGCTAAGAAATCTTATAAAACATGAAATCAAATAATATGAAACAGAAGTTTCTCACAAAATGATGCAGGCATGTGGGGAGAGGGGAAGAGCATGTCACTTGTCACCAATTACAGCACACACACACACACACACACACGCGCGCGCACAAATCCATAGTCATCTATGATGCTCATGCAACCACATTCAAAACAACAACTGTAATAGCCATTCAAGTGCTGTTTAGGGGTAGCATTGCATTTCCAACGATACAAAATATTATACTTTGCACAAGCAGGAAGGTGTTGCTGCACTCATGTCCTGCCTGTGGGCTTCCCACGGACATCTGGTTGTCCACTGTGCAAACAGAATGCTAGACTGGATAGGTCCTGATCCAGCATGGATCTTCTTATGTTCTTAATGCTCAGAAAATGCAAAATCCTTGCAACTGAAGGACAAACTTGAGGGAAGATTTGAGGACACAACACATCTGAAACAAATTAGAATTCATTGCGCAAAATAGGTTGTGTGGGAAAGCCTTTATGAAAGCTTTACACAGTGCAGCTTTCATAACACTGGTTGAGACCTCACTGGTTTTCCTTCTACTGAAAGGTGCTTGAAGAGAGTAGCAGGAATTATATATAAGAACTGGTTTCTTGGGACAGATGTTCACTGTACTTATGCTCCAAAATATGGAAAGGATGACTAAAAATGATGGAGAGTGCACATAATCACTTAGAGGCCAAACTTGATGTTATTTTGAAGATCCATGATCAGTTCTGACATTTTTTTCTTTGATTAAAAGTAGACACAGAGGACCTAATTTAGATTGAATCCATGGTGCTGAGGGCATAAAGGAATTTAATCTTTTCTCCTGTGGCATTTCCCTGATTTAAATCCACTCCCAAAGCAGCTATTAGAAGATGTGAAGTATTCACCGGGGGGAGGGGGACGACGACGACACATGGGTATACATATTATGTCCAATGAAAACTTTGAGGAAAGGGGCAACTTAAATCAGGGAAACAGTGAGGAGACCAACCCTTCTCCCAGAGCTGCTGTCCCAATCCAAGGATTGTATCCAATGTAGTCTAACTTAAATTCCCATTGATTTCAATGAGCCTACTCTAAGAAGTACTGATACTGAATACATTCCCCGAATTCCATGCTTCCCGTAGCAACTGCTTTTAAGCAAAGAAAAAGGCATTGGGAGATGGGGATCCTCTTACAGTTCTGCCTCTATTAAAATGTGTAGATTTCAGGAGGAAAAAAAAACCCTATGGTACATATTACACAGTAATTACAGTCATGTAATTCCTAAAACCAGCATCCCCATGGGCAGGCCTTCAGTTCTAGTCCATTTTTAATAACATCAGTCCCTCCTCATGTCTGTGTCCTTGCAAGCCAGAAGACCGCTTCTTCTAGCTCACAGAGAATGCATAGTTTAATAGTGAGATGCTAGAAATAGTGGTGTTTATTCCAAGATTCATTATATATCTATATCCAGTGGAGGTTGGCGACTCCTATCTCGGTGGGGCTCCTAATCCATTGCAACTTTTATTTGGAGCTTTATAGGAGCTATCCATGGTGCTCCATGGTGGTGAACCTATTTTGGGGATAGAATTCATTGCCATGGATAGCTCCTATAAAGCTCCAAATAAAACCTGCAATGGCTTAGGAGCCCCACCAAAATAGGAGTTACCAGCCTCCCATATATATATATATGAGATATTATATATCATATATATATATATATATATATATATATATATATGATGTTTCACAGGGACACCAGATGTTTCTATATGAAGGTGATGTGCCAACTGAAATTATAGCAGCCCAAATCATTGTAAATTAAAGTTGAGGTTAAAGGTAGGGGATTTCTCTGTTCTAAAAGTGACAGTGTCATGTATAGTGGAAATTGAACTATTTGAGCTTGTGAAGGGTCTTCCTAGATAGAATTATCCCATGTCACTGTAAGACATTGGAAAGTCTGTGTTTGCCTCAACTCTTCAATGAAGAGTTGAAGTATACAGTTGCTGAAATATCAAGGGAAGGACAGCGAGTGCGCGCACCAAGATGCACGTGGCAACAGGGACTGTTGTGATCAGAGCCAGCAGGAGACATGAACAGCTGTCATTGAAGGGGGACAGGAATTTGCAGGAGACAGGCAGACACCTGTTGGGGACAGAACAGGAGCATGCCTTTCAGCTCCACACGGGGCTAGATTAAAGACACAACGATTCCTTCAGAACCTACACCACTATGGATGCAACTTTCTTGCATTATTAGTGCAGATCACTGTGACAGATTTTGAAGATGCAGGTGGACAAACAGGCTCTAGAGAAGGGGTAGACAACCTGGTACCCTCTGGATGTTTTGGACTGCAACTCCCATAGGCCCCAATCACTATGGCCAATGGTCAGGGATTATGGGAGTTGTGGTCCAAAACATCTGGAGGGTGCCAGGGTGCCTAGTGACAGTGCTAACCTGATATCATCCAGCTGGTACTAAATCAAGCCTTTGGAGCCTGGAATCCTGTAAGTAAAGAATCCTACTATTTTTTCATTGCTATAGTTTCACACTTACTTAAAAAGATAGCTTTTACAATCATAGAATCATAGAAAAGTAGAGTTGGAAGGGGCCTATAAGGCCATCAAGTCCAAGCCCCTGCTCTTCTCAGCCACAATTACAATGTACCTTTATAATTGGGACATCTGGCTAACCAAAGTTTGGATAATAAGGGTTATGTTGTGCAGCAAAGGTTACACTGAGGGGCAAACTACATACACGTAACAGAACCCTTCTCTTCCCCAACAGGTTCCAGTTACAAGTTTGCGACTGAAGGTAGTAAATACATTAAGTGGAAACCTATGTGGAGAAAAAAAGTTTGTGGGGAGAGCAATTGTAGTTCAAAACAGCGGATGGTGGGGAATGGGTTAGGCACCTCCTCCCCCTTGCTGCTTCACTGCACAAAGAACACCCCTTCCCTAAACTGCTACTGTTTACAAACAACATGGCTTTGTTACTCTCATTAGAATGCAATATATAGTCTGTTCCTAAGAATCTCCGTTGAGGCTGTTAAAAACTACAGTGCTGTTTATTCTTTTATTATATTTATTGTATATACTATAACAATATATTGACAAATATACACAGTTACTGCTGTACAATTTCATCAGTTATTTGATGGAGGTTGAGGGGAAAACACTGGGCAATCTATCCAACATAATTTTTGAGTAAAATAATGTGAGGCTTATGGGACAAGCAGTTCACAACAGAGGATATCTAGAAGTTCCCCTTCTTCTTTCACTGTTAATTAAATGTCACAGTTAATAATTCAGTTCTCACCAAAAGTAGATGGTACTGGAGTATAAAGACTGTATTTGTTGGAAGTGTAATATTTACAAGAAACATGTTAAATTATACATACCTTGGCTGCAGGTTTTCCCTGTGAATCCCGGAAAACATTTACATTTGTTTGCTGTTACACATTCACCATATTTGCACCCATGTTCACAGGTGGCTGGGGAGGGGGGAAAAGAGAAATAGGAAGTGAAAATGTGATGGCAGAGAAAGATAACTAAACTGTGATATTATTCCATTATCTGGGTAGAACAGTACTAGTAAGAAAACGATTATCTATGAAGACCAAAAGCAGGGTTGGAAAAGTTGTCCATTTTGCTTGTTCTACACTGATTTGAGGCTACCATTACAGTAAGTATAGAATAAAAATATGCTGGCATTGCTTTTCTGAGTACTAGTTTTGAGAAAGATGTTAACAGTAGCTGGGAAGAGAATAAAAAATAGTTTGGATTTTCTATATTTACTAGTAAGACAAAATGTTGATTAGGTAACCTGAAAATAATTTTGTTCCTTTCACTTTACCACATTGATTATACAAGGAGTGCCTCCATCCATATGAACCTACTTGTGGATTTAGATCAATATTAGGGGTGCCATTTTGAGGGCACCATTACCCACGGAGGCCCTTTTGTTGAGCACATGTGAAAGGGCTTTCTCCCGCATTACCACCAAATGATGAAATGTGCCCTCTCTAGTACTACAATTGGGCCCCACTTACTTGGCCTTTAGAAAGGGTGTGTGAAGACACATCTTTTCAATGTGGCCTTTTAAGGTACGTAGTTTTAGATTCCCTTAGAAGGAAGCCTCCAATCTCAGAGGCTCCTGAGCATCCAGTGCCCTGCTGGGCTGCTGCCAGCAGGGCGGGAGGAGTGACAAGAGGCGATTTTCACCTCTCCATCCTCCTTTTAGGAAATTATCCTCTAGGTGGGCCTCTGAGCCTATTTAGAGATGGCGCACTGTGGGGTGGGGGCTGGACCGGGGCTGGAGAGATGGTTGAGTAATACTTGCTGTATAAAATATAAATTATATCATCTGAATTAACATCATCCAAGTCAGCAGGGTTTATTTCAGATAAAATATATTTAGGATGGGTCATGGCAGCATTAATGTGAAACTTTCTGTTATTTCTCGTCCAGAAATCTTACGCGGGACACAGCTTGCCCACCCATAAATGCACTTTGCCCCTTCTGTGCCACCATTAGAAAATTTGTCTGGTGGTGACATCACAGCTTTAAGACATTTTGAAAGTGGATCCAACAAAAGTAAGGCAAAGAGGCTTAAAGAAGAAGCAATGAAGAAACGCACTCAGTTTTTTTTTTTCAATGTCTGCTGTCTCAGAAAGTGTACCAACAGATTTTGGAGAAGACCCTGTATCTCCTCAGGGATCATTATGAGTTCTGGTGGCCCAGACCTCACAAATTCCAAAACCAATGAAGAGAGTATTCCTGAGTCTAAATTAGCAGCAGAACATATAATCTCTGTCACCCTTCCTTATGTGGAAGAGATCCTGCTAAATGGCCTTCAGAAATTACTGAAGAAATACAAAATTTCTGCATTAGCAGAGGTACTGAATATTTTCAGACTATTGATGGCAAATTTGAAGCTTCAGCATGAGTGTGTTCAAAATCAATGTGCTATCTGTCATCCTCCACATTTGTTCAAGTATTAGAAAATGGAGAGAAACATTGTCTGAAGTGGCAGTTATGCTATGTATCAACAGGAAACATTTTCTCTTTTGCCTACAAACTAGTATTTCACTCATCTAGAGTGATGAAAACTTTGTGGAAGGAGGTTTCCCAAACTAGAAAAAATGTGAAGAAAAAATCAAGGACCATGAAAACAGCATTCCACAACAAAACTGTATTATGGTCTGGATTTTAAGGAAGAACACAGTGGAGGAACTGTTGGGGGTGAGCAGTCAAAACCTCAAGCCATATATGGGCGCATGATGTAATTGGGACCACAGAGTCTCTGCATCCTAGAGCAGACTGTGAATATTACCCAGACCTCCCCTGGTGCAGGATGTGGGCGTAGCCAGTGCCTTCTCTTCCTGCCCCGGGAAACAGTCTGAACCATGAACTTGTAAGTGCAGCATGTTTGAAGATGTAGCCAGAGAAGCAGTTCTGAACTTTTCCCAAGTTCAGAACACATCAGTTACCAGATGATTCCTGCACAACTGTAAATACTTTCTTAAGCCTGCCTGTATCCAATCTGCAAGATCTGAGTGAGCAAACTCTATTTTTGACCTCCAAAAGACTGTTTGTCTTATTGGCAGTATAAAGGGGGAAACCAGGTAAAGATCCAGTCAGCCCAGAAGGGCAGCCTGTAATTGCCAAATGCTATTGCTGCTTTAACCAGCAGCTCCACACGCTCACGTTTTTTCCGCTGTAGTTGGGGTAAGCTCTGCTGTACTTGCGAACGCAAGAGGGGAGAGATAATAACTTTTAATATCCTCTCCCAGCTCTTTTAGCAATCCCCAACAGGAACATTTTCACAAACAAATGTGTGAAGAAATGAAATACTGGAAAGAAATACTGAAGTGCATTGTTGCTGCTATTACCTTTCAGGCAGAAAGAGGACTTCCATTCTATTGTGGCAAGATGGCAACCAGACTTTGGGATCACCCCACAATGGAAATCACATTGGAACATTGGAACTTATTGCCAAGTTTGATCCTTTTTTTGAGCAACACTTGGAGAAAGCATGGAATTAAAGGAAAGGGTCATGTTTCATACTTCAATATGTGATGAACTGGTTGAGCTAATGGGGAATGAAGTTTGTATGAAAATCATTCAGGAGTTTAAAGAGGCAAAGTACTTTTCTCTTATTGTTGACTGTACACCAGATTATTTCTCATACAGATCAGTACTGTTTTTCAGTACTGCTTGAATGGAGAAATGAAGCAGCAATTTTTGTGCCAATTGACAGCCACACTGGAGAAAACTTATGTGAAACTGTCAATAGCATTTTTCAGAAGTATGATATCGACATCAAGAATTGCAGGGCATAGACATATGATAATGCAAGGAATATGAGTGGTCAGTACCAGGGTCTGCACATGAAAAGTATGAACAACCATGCTGTGTTTGTGCCTTGTGCAGGTCATTCCCTGAACATAGTTGGGCAAAACAGTATGGATGATAGCCTTTATGCAGTGAAGCTGTTCAAATGTCTTGATGCTTTATATGCTTTCTTTTCAGGATCTACTTTTCAGGATATGCTTTCTTTTCAGGATGAATAATACTTCAAGACAATATTGATCACTGGTCCCAAAAAAAGGAATACACCAAAGATCAGCTTGAAAACGCTATCACAGACAAGACTGTCCTGCAGAAAAGATGCCCCACAAATTCTTGTCATCTATTACGACTGTATTTTGGAAGCTTAATAAAGATGGCCAATGATTCCAAAGAGAGAGCACTGGTTAAGTGAGAAGCAAACTCTTTGGTAAAACACAAAACAACCCCCCCCCCCCAAATTTCAAATATCTTTTATGGCAGTATTCTGGCATAAAATCCTTCACAGATTTGACTGTGTCAACAAAATCCTACAACACTCAGGCCTTGATGTTGTGTCAAGGAGGAAAGGCTTTCTTCCATTATCAGCTTTATCCATGATATGTGGAACAACTTTGAAGAAATTGAAAAGAAAAAGAGGCAAAGAAATTGAGTAATCAAGTGGAATCGACATATTCAGATTGAAGAGCAACATCTTGGAGACACAAATCAGTTTTCCAAGATGGAAAAGTGACTGCAATCTTAAATAAATTGCATGGAAATGAGTCCTTTTTAGGATGTGTTTAGAATCAGGATAACAGAAATGTGGAAACATGTGCTCTTGCTGAACATTTTTACCATCCCAAAACATCTGCATTAATTTGCTATTATAGGGCTGTTCAAAAGCTCAACCTAGGAACACTCACAATTGTGTTAAATTACTTTTTGTTCTTTGTAGTATATATAGATCAGAAAGTGCATACTTTTCTTTTTCTTCCTCCTTATTATGACATTTAATAAATGTTCTCTAGAAAATGTTTATTACAATGTAATGTTGCTGATTTGATTTCCTTTCTAATCATTGCCAGATCGGCTTCAGATTCCTGTAGATCCAAATTCTTTCTGGATTGACTTAAACCTCATTCAATTCCCCTGGAAATTACAGTGAGAGCACAGGAAGAATAAAGAGGCTCACATTTGGGCCTGAACATTTTTCCATATCAGAATCTAATATACCACCCAAGCATCGCAGTAGCTGGTGGCCATAAATCCTATCCTACTTTCAAACATACAGCAATATCTCTAAATGACTGGAGTCTTTTCACCATTATTAGATTTTTTTCCCCTACTGGGTATGACCACCAGGAAAGATCGTGAAGCTTCAGGATTGTTTCAGATATATTTCTAAATCTTGTGCCCATATGGATTTCAATCTTGTACTTCAGCAGTGGTCTACTGAGGAATTGGGAAATAATATATACACATACACGCTCATACTGGCTAGTGACCATGAACAGCTTTTACTCTTACTGCCTGGTACCCATGTGGACCGCCTCACTTTGTTGAGCCATTTGAATATCTTTTTAAAATTAAACGTACTAATTATTCTGCTCCTCGTGAGCTATGCAGTCACACCATTGCCCCCTTTTGAGCCATTGATACTGCAAACATTGAAGTGGCCATGTATACCGGGTGGGTGGGTGGGTGGGTGTCGAATGTCTTTCAGTCTGAGGGCTGAATTCAATTTTGGAAAAGCTCTTGGGGGGCACATTCCAACGGAGGACAGGGCTGAAAGCAAAAGGGCAGACCCAAAAATACCAAAAGGTCCAGCGTAGTTTAGCTTAAAGCTCATGCTGCTAGTAATTAGGCCTTGGGAGAGCCATTTCAACCTTTTAGAATGGGGGGGGGGGAGAAACCCATGCAAAAGCTGGAAAACCATCAAAGGATCTGTGGTTGGGGGAAAGGGGGTGGGAGAAGGGGGCATGGCCATCTGGGAACCCTGGAAGGCTGGATTGGGATCCCCAGGTGGGCCAGATTTGACCCATGGGCCTGAGGTTCATCACCCCTCCAGAGCCCAATGTGCAGGTATCATTTCATACAGATGCTTCCACATGATGAGCTCCTGGCTGCAAGCCCACTGGCAGCCTCACACACTTCCTTAGCAATCACATGGGGGAGGGTCACCTGCTCTATGAATGGGTCCTCAGACAGGAAGAGATGGGATACCCAGAGATGGGATTATGAACCAGCCTTGAGCTCTTGGAAATGCATGTACATAATGCAATAAGAGGGAGACTGGGAGCATGAGCTCTCGAAACCCTTTGTCCCAACCTTTCCCCAAACAATCCCATGCTGCAGGTTCTCCCATTACAGTATATACTCTTATGACCAATGCCACATCTACAGCCAGGATTCAGCAAAAATAAGCACCATGTTTGTGCATTTTCTTTACACATTCTACATCTTCTGTGTATCTACATCTGTAGGTATTTTGGTCACAGAATTTGGGTTTCCTGTTCATTGAGAAAGAGTTTTCTACATGTGGAATTTAGTTGCTTTTAGAGCAGAATCCCAGAGGTGGCTGTCCAGAACTTTCCAGATTTTAACGCCACTGAATGTCATTGTCTCCTGTAATGTTCTTCTGAAATCTGTTAAACATAAATATCTGGTGACTTAAATCATCTTTTGTTCCAAATTATTTAATATATTTTACCACCACTAGCACCAAAACCCTGAAATCCCGATCAAAAGTAGACTAATGTGAAAGAAGCAGTGTAATAAAGAGAAAACAATACAGCAAAGAAGGTCTGCATCTTAATTTATATCTTCAACATATATCATGCCTGACTCAAACCAGAGATCTGCTAAGAGAAAAATGTAAAAAGCTTTTGAAAACTGGATACTATTAGATTATTTTATTGCTTTTGCATGCATGTGCCCACATACACACATCACTCCACTTGCTCCTTTGAAAGACCTTTACATGTTATCATTCTTATGACACCATATTCTTGAGCAGCTGAACTGGGGTTATGCAAACAGTGCAAGAGCATTATTAATAAAGGACTTCTCCATTCAACAGATGGTGTTGCTTTCAACTAGGACTATTATCTGCAATGTGCATTACTGCACATTGGCTCTTTTGGCAGCTTTCTCCATTGGATTGTGCATACTGCACAATCTGGCACGCATATCAATTATGAGGTGAACTTTTGTTCATCTGCACCAGATACCCAGTACTAAGCTCATCAGGACAGCAGATGTAATGTCTAAGAAACAGACAACTCCTAAAGACAACATTTTATTAGTTCATTTGGCCTTGCCAGAATCCAGCTGGAGAAAGAGTTCAACTTGTCCCTTGAGTTTATACTATTTTTATTGAAAGCTTAGAGGTCAATAAATAACCATAGTCTTTCGTTTAACCAATTCCCCAGAGGCCTGAAAACTGAGCAACAACACATAATCCTCAGATACATTTACACTAGAATGCTAGACAGTAAGAAATCACCAATCTTCTAATAATTTGAATATCTGAGGACAGCATATGCCACTTAATAAAAAGCACTTGCCCATAAATAGCTTACATGGCATGCTTAAAACTTGCATTTCCCCCGAGGTTTCTTTGTTTCTACACTGGAGGCTTGGGTAGATATTAAGTAATGAAAAAGGAGCAGAAACCCACTGTGATCCTCAGAGATGGTTGCCAACTCTTGAAATAAAAAAATGTTGGTAGATGAGTGCAGCCCAGGCACAGAGCCCATACAAAACACACTTTTCATCTGAAGTGTACAACGACTGCACATGCTTACGAGTCTCCTGCCAACCACATATCATACCAGCTCCCTGCAGCTCACAACACAACCAAGACTACAGTTGTACCAGAATCAGAAAATAACCTACACACAGGGTAGATGACTCAAGAAAGTGAGCCAATCCACAGACTACAGGTCAAAACTCACATATGCACGCAGGGACAGCATCAAGGGCAGGCATGGTCAGGCACCTGCCAAGGGCCCACAACCCAGCAGGGGCCCACTGACAAAAGCACCCCCACCCCAGAGTTGCTCCTCCTCCTCCTCCTCCTCCTCCTCTCCTCACCATTGCAACCTGCTCATTCACTGGCCTCTTGCTCTGGCCCAGACAACGGTGGAGGTGAGAAGGAGGAGCAGGAGATGCCACTGCCCGCTTGCTCCCTGGCGCTCTGCTCTGCCTGTCAAGCAAGCAAGTGGTAGCATTGATGAGAAAAAGGATGAGGAGCAGGAGCAGCAGGTGGCAATGGCGGTGAGAAAGGAGAAGGAACTCACTGAGGGTGGGGCCCCATGGAGAATGTCTTGCCCAAGGCCCCTCAAAAACCCGGAGCTGGAACTGTATGCATGATATGTCCAAGGGATTAAGCATGACGTATGGAACACATGGTATCTCTCAAGGAATTCAGGATGTAGGAAATCCAAATACTTGCATTCTCTTACCATGCACAAACTATCAGGTACACACAGATGCTCACAAAGACAGGGATACTGGTCCTGACCTGAGGCTGGTGTTGCTGGCTATTCCTCTGTTGCTGGGTGAGCAGTGCTCCCTGCCACACCCTCTTCTCTTCCCTGAGTGGGATCAGGCTAGCAGGCAGGTGCTGTCTCAGAGCAGGCAGGCCAGCCTCGGGCTGGTGCCAAAAGACTGCATTCCTTTCCAGTGCTACCTGCCCACTGCCTCCAGTAACCAATAGCAGCCATTTTAAACTATGTCATCTGTGCACAAAACAGGTTCTATTAAGCCTGGCCTCCCTTGGTGCCCATGTGCAAATTTTTAAAGAAAATAAGTAAAATATTATGGGAGGAAAACAAACCTGGTTTTCCTCCCAATCCTTCAAGCAACAGTGTCCTGAAAGAAAAGAGAAAAATAATAATAACCCGGGCTGATTTTGTTTTGATTTTCTGACTAATCGGCAACTCTTTCCCTGGGCAACATTTTTTGTTGTCATGCCCTTCAAAAAAGCTGGTGATGCTGGTGTTTTTCTTTGCCTGTAATTTTGTAATACAGATCCAGTTTTTTTCTTGAACCAAGTAGTTATATGGAGGGATTATATCCTCCTTCTGGACTCTGTGGTAAATATTGGGCAATTCATTTGGTATAATAGCGGAACCTTTTCTCTACCATAAACTATGTTCATGAAATTGTTATGAGATAAGCTCAGGGAATCAGGTATTCCTAGGCTGATCTGGAAAATACAACATCTGGCCAGGGCTAATAGGAGGAAAAAATGAATAATTCACATTTTATATTATGAAGTCAGAGTTGTTGTTGTTTTTAAAATACAAAATAAAATTTATACATAAACATAGTAATTTTTAATGTACCTTGTTTCCTTGCAGTTATGGTAATTACTGCAACAGTGCCAACATGTATCAGTTGATACAGTGTTAATAAGGTGTTCTTGCTATTAGTGCAGCCTCTCTCAACCTGGTAACCTTCAGATGTGTTGGACTGCAGTTTCCATCATTGCCAGCCACCATGGCCAATGGCCATGCTGGCTGGGAATGATGGGAACTGCAGTAAAAAAAACATCTGGAGGGTACCAGGCTGGGGAGGGATGTATTAGTGCAGTGTTCTCCAACCTTGGGTTCCCGGATGTTTTTGGCCTACAACTCCCAGCATGCCCCAGCCAGCTACGCTGTCTGGGGCATGCTAGGAGTTGTAGGCCAAAAACATCTGGGGACCCAAGGTTGGAGAACACTGTATTAGTGTACATAATGGGGTAGATGATGCCAAGTACCCTGTTAAATTATTAACAGTTGGCTTGTGCTGATCAGATTAAATGAACAGAATATTCTTTCCTGGCACCAAAACATAATCCAGTTAATCCTGAGTATGGCTCCAGCCTTGCCATTTTAAAGGGTCTGCCTAGAGATCCTCTCTCATATCAAGTAGCACTATGTGGCTTTAACTTCCACAGGGAGTCACATTCATTCACAGTTTAGGCATAGACATATACCGTATACAGAGGCAAGCAACTGATGACAAGTGATTCTTATTACCTTCACAATGTTCTTTGCTATTCCTTTTCCAGCCATAGCAGCAGTCAAGCTTAGAACCATAGCGACACACCCCAGGCTGATTCACAGTTAGAAGTGGCCTGCGACCTCTTGAGCTGTGCACAAAACAGAACATTACCTGTAGCAGAGGAATTAGCACCCCTTACAGATCCAGCAACCTCACAGATATTGTATCTGACCACTGAGTAGGCTGGCTGCACTGACACCACATCATCCAGTAATCCCATGGATGAGGAAGAAACTGAAGTTCATCTCCCTTTGAAGCACCGTAGTCATTCACAAGTGATATCTGCATAGCTTTGCTGAAGTCGGCACACAACCAACTTCCTCAACCCAGCAAGCAGTTGGTGATTCATCTTTACTTCTATTGCCCAGCTTTGACTGATGGGCCAGTGGCGCCCCTTCCTGGAGACGCAGATCAGGCCACAGTGATCTACACTTTAATTAATTACGTCCTGTTTAGATTGCTGCAGTGTGCTCTAGGAAGGGCTGCTGTTGAAGAGTGTTTGGAAATGGCAGCGAGTCAAAAATGCAGCTGCCAGATTGCTTTCCAACCCATGCTCTATGAAACCCATTGAAGAAACCCAGCAAAATTAAAATGTGTGATTACAAAACCATACATACCCATTTTGACAGTCACTTTTACTGTCTTTGCCATCAACACCTGGAAATTCTAACATGAATCTATCTATCTATCTATCTATCTATCTATCTCAGTTAAAAGAATGCTCATAGAAAACTTTTAAAAATTAAATATCAAGGAAGCTACATTGTAGTTGAAGGTGCTGTAAAATTATTACCGTATTACTAAATAAAAAATAATGCAAAAGGCAGAGGGCCAGTCTACACATTACAAGGAGCTTTATGATTCATTATTCTGTGTATGTCATGTGTGGGTTTTTTTGTTTTGCTTTTTAAAATCAGAACAAGCAGGCTGCAAATGCAGAGGAAAGGAAGAGGCTGCTGAACCCCTTTTCTCTCTGGTCATTTTCTAGCTCAAAATCACCCTTGACCAGCCATGTTTTGACCTATGGGGGATCCTGAGTGTATCTGTTTCCCCACAGGTTTAAAAAAAAACAATCTGTGGAGGGCGATTTTGAGCTGAGAAACAACTACGGGAAAAGGGATTAAGCAGCCCTCTTCCCGGCCCGTCCTTCCTCCGCTTGGACTCGCAGGCTGCCCAGGCTGCTTTTTTAAAGGAAAAAACGAAGATCAGAGCTCCCTGTGATGTGTCATTTGGTCCACAGTTTGTTTTTCTCCATTAAATACTTACAACTGAAAATCATCTTATGGACTTGCATGAACTTTATATGAACTTTCATAAAGGTAAAATGAGAATGCTACACTGAAACCATGGCATGTCTCTGAAGAGAAACATGATTAATTCAACCACAAATCTAACATGTAAAACTTCCTATGACTAACAAATGTAATAGAAATAAATTTTTTTTTTTTTTTACAAAGAAGTTCTTACATGGTTTGGATACTCTACCTGGATCTAATGATCTCACACTGAGGAATGTTGCTTGATATGGCAAGCGGGTAATGGCCAATCCACTAAATACTGCTGTCCTTCACCCATGAATGGAGGTTGTGCAGAAGCAGTACTTGGTAGATTGTGCTCAAGATACTGATTATAGGTTCGCTATTAGCAATGAAAATTGCAGAGTAAAAAAAACGTAGACCTGCTTCACATGTAACGACAACCCAGAGTACAGGTTGAGTATGGGTTGAGCTTATGGGTTGTTGTTGAATTGTGGGTTGTTGTTATGTGCAAACCTGCACTATGGTTTAACCCAACAACAAACCATGGATTCTCTTCCTGGGTTGTTTGTGGATAACAATCCATAGTTTAACCATAGTGCAGGGTTCATAGTATAACAACAACCCACAATAACCCATACTCTGGGTTGTCATTATGTGCAAACCAGATCATACTCAACCCATACTCAACCCATACTCTCGGTTGTTGTTACGTGTGAAAAAGGTGATAGAGTAAAAACAAAACAACCCCCCACCCTGAAAATTAATTCCTTCTCTCCCCCATAATACAGTGTTATTATTTTCAAATCTAAGTGATAAAGATGAAATGGAGGACCATTTTAAATTTGAAATTCCACCATTAGTTACACTTTGTGCTTGATGGTGCTAAAAGAGATGCTCAGAACATCAAAACATTAATAGCTTCTATATGAATCACCACTGACAGTCAGCATTAGGTATAAGAACACTGGCTGAGAACCAAATTGCTACTGCACAGATGCGCAAAGATTTGGCATATTGAGTGAGATTTTAGTTTCCACCTCCCCCTTTGAATAGCAGATCCTTATGCCATGTCAAAATCTTTTAAAAAAAATGTCATCTCACTTTCAAAAGTGATTTGCTATGTGACGTAGGGAATGGACAGGTGGAGTGCTGTTTCAGAAGCATAAGCCCAAAGCCAATTTAGCTGTAGAACTAGCATGGTTCTTTCTATTCCAGCCACTAAACATAGGAAATCTGTATGATACTATGATTGCCATCATACAGAGGTGGTGTTAGGGGGTGGCCCACTAGGGCTGGAGCCCCAAATCTTTCATTTGGAGCCCCAAATCTCTGGGAGGTCACCAGATTCCACCTAAACATCAGGAAGAATTTCCTGACTGTCAGAGCAATAAGACAATGGAATCAACTACCTAGGGAGGTGGTGGGCTCTCCCACTCTGGAGGCATTCAAGGTGCAGCTGGACAATCATCTGTCAGGGATGCTTTGACCTGGATTCCTGCATTGAGCAGGGGGTTGGACTCAATGGCCTTGTAGGCCCCTTCCAACTCTACTTTTCTATGATTCTATGATCCTGCTATCCATGGGCACTTGCTGAAATAAAGGTAGAGGGGCCCTGATGATCTCTGTTGCATCTGATCCCCCTGCATTAACTGGCTTTTTGCCCACATGTACTTCACCTCCTGCTGCCCCCCCCCCCGAATCTTTCTGCCTGAGGTTTTTCCCTGAAATCAAATGCCCTCCTCCCTACTCCTATATCCCTTTTTACAAATAGGGGTGTCCTTAGGAGGCAGGGTCCTTTATACACACACAGACTTTAGAGCCTATGTAAATTAACATATGCAAATTTGTGTCTTTTTTTTGCCCTGTGGGCCTGAGCCCCAGATCTTTTCAGTACCTAACATTGTCCCCGCCATCAAAATTACCAGGAAGTGAGTAACTATTTTACTCAGTGGGTCTTACTTCCAAGTAAAGACGTTTATGATTAGGCTGTCAAAATAAACCCTTTTAAACCAGAAATGATCCTGGGATATAGATGACAATGAAAATGAGAAAGAGCTGCAACATTGTGCTTCCAGATACTGCTGGTAAACATATTTATTGCATTAAATCCCCAAAAGTTTCCCAGAAAGAAAGAAAAACATGGCCAGCTCAAAAATTCACACACACACAAAAATCAACTGCTACTTACAAAGAAACCCGTGGTTGATTTCCCCTCTAAAATTAAAAGCAAAATCACAGCTCCGCACAAATAGCTCCAGCTTTGCGTGAATGCATTTTCAAGGGTAAGGGGAGATATGAAATCGTAAAGAAAAAACTCGCTATCTAGGGAGACACATCTTAGTTACCGGAGGGGGGAACATAACATAGTGGTCAACTGAAAGAAAATGACATGTCTTTTGAAGAGACAGAACTGTGCATATCAGCAGTGGGAAAAGAACTCCAACACTCCACACTTGCCTGTTCAAGGTATAGACCAAGGTTACTGCTGAACTCCTCAAAATAAAGTCCATCGATAGGTTTGTGAGTTGCAATGGTGCAGTTAGGTAATTTTAGACTCCTGACTTAATGGTCTTACTGGGGGTGGGGGGATGGGGCTCTTTAGATGATAATGAGTATCACTTCACTCACTTCAAAGTGTGCAGCCCTGCTGCATTTGGGGGCTCTCCTGCTCATTCTACTGCGCTGGGCCCTGGCCATCTGCCCCAGAGTCTTGCCCTGATGGCACCACAGGTGATTTGCCAAGAGTGCTTACCAGAATCTGGTAGGTTCTGGTTGCCTTTATAGCTGCCAGCTGACCAGGAACAAACAACCCTAGCCTGGTCCTGACTGAGCTCTTAACAGCAGCTCGATCTGCAGCAAGTAGCAGATGATAATGCTTATCTTCATGCATGACATCTTCACATACAAACCAACTGTCAAAGGTTCTTTTCAACCTGCAGTGGCTGGTTGAAAAGCTGGCAACCTTGCTGTACTTGGATGGCTCCGAAGGCATCTCTCACATAGCAGGCAGACTACAGTACATGTGTACAAGAACCTTCTGTGCCAGCAAATCACAACGACGTCATCATACCACACATGCAAAGCGAACTTGGGCTCATGAACAACACAGCCTGCAAAGCTGGAGACAGCATACACTATTTTAATGTAGTAGGTTTCCTTTGGAATGTGATTTCGGCCTGGTCTTCCGATTTAGGTTTTTGTACTACCTGCTCGTGGGGTTTTGGATAATTTATTTAGAGTTGCGATGTTAAGGTTCGTTAGGTTGAAATCCTGCATACCTGGGATCTTCAATGTAGCACCCACAAGCATTCCAGCACTTTCTGGACACCTCCCTTGGTGCCTGCCAAGGACCTTTGCCCTGCCCGTTTTTTAATTTTTATTTTTTACCTTGAGCTGATGGACACACTGGAAAGCAAAGCCCTGGCTTCCGGCCACCACACCTTATTTCCTTTCCATGGGATGCCCCTGGGCACCACATGGGCCCCTGAGCTATTCATAGAAAAGGAACAGGGTGGGGCAGCTGGAAACTGGGGCTTCACTTTCCTGGGCAGCTGCTAAAATACCTTTAAGGTGCAATCCTATGCATGTTTAGAGAGAGAAAAGTCAGATAACTCTAAGTATTTCCCAGGCAGCCCTGCTGGCTGGGGAATGCTAGGAGACTTTTTTTTCCTAATCAACTGATATTTAGGTGAGGTGATGCACATGATACAGCACTCCAAAACATTTATAAAATCTACAAATCTATTAAACATCTATCACTTTAAATTTAAATCTATAACATTTATAAACTGGATGCACTACTGCTGGTAGTTTGGTTTGCTTTGGACTTCTTTCTGTCTAAGGATACCTATGATTCTGTCATGGGATTGTGCCCTTAAAAAGAAGGGATTGATGTTGCCTGATAATCATGGAGTTGAAGAAGGGGCAGAAGTGAGCATCCTGGAGGGTGTGTGTGTGGGGTGTCAGTGGGATGCAAACAGGCAGGGTGGGGAGGGCAGCAAGGAGCATCTGGGGATGTTTTGCCTCTGCGTTGTTGTTGTTGTGGTGGAGTCCATGTGTGTGTGTGTGTGTGTGTGTGTGTTTGGTGTGGTGTTTTTGCTTGTGTGTATGTTTTCTGATGGTAGTGTTGTCTGTGTGTTGCCTTTTCGTTTTTGTGTGGTATGTGTGTGTTTCTCTGAGCATCGCTAGTTTTCCTTTTTTGCTGTGCTTTGTGGGAACAGAGCATTTGTGGCTCAGACCCAGCCTCTGTCGTGTACTCAGAAGTTGGGCAACTTCCTTGTCCTTTGTAGGATGGCCAGTTATGCATCGCTAATAAAAGAGCACAAGCAATTTGCATAATATTTGCACGAACCAATGTATATGTATAGCTGCAAATTTAGAAAGAATAACTACAATTTAAAAAGAAACACAGTACATCTCATCATAATGGAGAAGACTGACCAGGTGACCTGCATGCCTGCTCAGTCTGCTGTCCAGGTGCTAACTTTGATGGGCTAATTCAAAGTCCCTGCTCTCTCTTCTTATGGTTCTTTATCCTTAAAACAGACTTGGACTGGACAGCCCTTCAGAAAGGGAGCACCTTTAAACAGAGGACTGTTTTCTGTAAAGTAGGACACCTGGCCACCCTAGGACTAGCCAGGACCCTTTGACAGCCATTTTGTGGTGGTGCTGACAGCCATTTTGTGGTGGTGCTGACAGCCATTTTGTGGTGGTGCTGACAGCCATTTTGTGGTGGTGCTGACCAGGAACGAACAACCCTAGCCTGGTCTTGACTGAGCTCTTAACAGCAGCTCGATCTGCAGCAAGTAGCAGATGATAATGCTTATCTTCATGCATGACATCTTCACATACAAACCAACTGTCAAAGGTTCTTTTCAACCTGCAGTGGCTGGTTGAAAAGCTTCTCAAATTTCCAGCTGTACCCATAGGTCCCAAAAAGCTGGAGACCCCTGTTTTACCTGGAAGCCAAATTGAACTCAATTGGTCTTACTTCTGAGTAGAGTTTTATAATCTGAGATAGTATGACAAATATTGCAAGACCTTTGCCTACAAGGCCGCCAACCGCTTACTTTGTAGAAATTCTATTTGTTAGTAGCAATAGTTCAGAGCAAGTATTTTGAAAAAGTTCCTTAAGCTTTTTGTCAGACCCAAAAAAGTACAATGAAAGGAAAATGTTTACGAATTTTGAAATGTTATACTGCTAAGTGCAAATCCCAAAAGATGATTCATATTTTTTTCATTGTTTTCTGCAGGGAAAAGTGTATTAATTTATTGTCATTTATCTTCTATTAATTTCTTTCCACATTTCCTGTGTTTCTGTTTAACTTTCCCTTTAGATGTACTGGCTTCACTTCTTCCAATCTGATTCTAATTTTGCTATTTCCTGCCCATATTTCTAACCAACCTTACATCCCCTTTTGTATTATTTCTTTGTCCTCCCAGTCCAAAAGATTTTGTAAATAAAAAAATATGAGTGTGCAATTCTGTACATAGCTACTCAGAAGCGAATCCCACTGAGTTCAGTTAGACATACACCCAGGTATAGGATTGCAACCTTAATGTCTTTGTGAGCCTCTGGTAGCTAAGGTATCAAAAACATGTTTAAATAGGATATCACATGCTTCATTCTTCAGATAGAATTTAAAGGGAAAATGCACATATTTTATTCAATATTCCTTTCTCTCTTTTCCATATATTTAAGCAATAGTGCTTGAATCTTGGGGGGGAGGGAAGGTAGGGGGACCCTTAATTAAATTCCCACACCCCAGCTCTCCTGTTTTTTAGCCAATTATCCCCACCCATAGCATTATGAAAACAGTAGTTAAGGTAGCCAGCTCCCCTGTAATTCAAACACTGCATTTACCTTTGTTATATCGACTGGCCCTACTATAATAGATTGATGTAAACTGGAGGTGCTTCCAAATGACTCATTCACAGAATTTACCGGGGGGGGGGGGGCAGCAGGCAATGCTACCTTCCACTCGTATCCCTCCCAGTGCTTCTTCTATCTTGTGTCTTACCAAGAAAATCCATTAAGGAGAAAAAGACAGAACGGCTGCACAATGCCTTCTCCTGAATGGCGTGAGGAGCCCTCCAACTAGGAGCGCCCTGAAGCTGGGACTTCCAAGGTCAGGCGAGAGAAAAGGGAAGAAAGGAGGCAAGGGAAGGAGGATGGCACAGAGGAGTGGTCACTTTCTTCTTCAATATCCAAACGCTATTTCAGGTTATTTGCTTCTGAGGTACTGCCAAATGTTGGAAGAGTCAAATGCTTTTGCTGGTGCTGGTCTCCAGGTAGGAAACTTCTTGACCTCTCTTCTGCAGCTACACCGCTGCTGGGCTCAGAACAGAAACCAGTTCAGTCAGCAGGCCCTGCCATGAGGCAGAGTGAGAAAGCCGCCTCAGGCACCAAATGCTAGAGGGTGGGGAGCAGTAGTGAGGTGTTGGAAGGCAGATCTCTGTGTGCCTCACAGCCTGCCCTCCACCCCTAAACTAGTTTACTACGCTCAGATACAGTTGAGGACACTGTCCCAGCACCAGTATTGAAGTAAGACTCAACTGCCAGTCTGGTTGGCTTCTGTACATGGGATGAGGAGGGGCACCATCTTGTCCATCTCAGGAAGTAAAATGTTTTGGGCCGGCCCTGTCTCTCAAGAACTTTCCTCAAGGACATCTCTCACTCCTGCTCTTCCTGGCTTGAGGCAGGGGCCAGAGCAGTTTCTTTTCTCCCAAATGTTACGCTTCATGCACCACCACCACCACCACCACTAAAAATCTCCCTGGACATAGAAATTCAGTGTAACCTCACTCTCCTTATCAGCAGCTCCTTGTGGATGGAACTACGGGACCCGATTTCAAGCTGCGGTGGGGTGGATGAGGGGGAAGACTACAGGGCCCCAAAATAGTACATGGTGCCTCCAGCCCACATTTCCTGAAACAAGATAGGAAGGAAAACCAGCAGGCTAATTAATAGAAATGGGGGGGGGGGGACGACCCAAGAGCTAGAATTTATTTAACAGGGAGGAGGAAAAGGGAGGGAAGCAAGAGGAACATCTCAGGTAGGTATACAATTTAAAGTAAGGGTGCTTCAAGATAAGGTTTTTTTTGTGCAATCACCCTGCCTCACTCATAATTTTATAGGGAGTCCAGATGATGGTGTCTTCCATTTGTAATGCTCCTGTGTTTTCCCACCACTATTTCTGTCTTTTTCTTACCACAAAAGTTCCATTAAAGAGGGAGAGGCAAAATAGCTGCACAATGTATTATTATTATTATTATTATTATTATTATTATTATTAGTAGTAGTAGTAGTAGTAGTAGTATTCTAGGTAGTACTAGGAGCCCTCCATCTAGAAGCACTAAAGTCTCAGCGGGCCAAACCGGACATTAAGCTATAGCTATATTCGGGGGTCAGACGACACGCTAAACCTCAGTAGGGATTAACCTAGTGAGGTTTAGCGTGTCGCATGAACCTAGTCGCTGGGTTGGACCCAGATTTAATCATGCTTAGAGTACACCCTTTGAAATCAATAGGACTTTAGGGGAGGGCTGTTGCAGAAGAGAGCAGCATTATTGGCTGAGTCCCGAGTGTTTTTGTCTGCTGCCCCCACCTTCCACACAGGTATCTAATGCCAGCTTGCTGGAAGAAGAGTGAGAGGGCTGCTGCAAAAAGGAAGCAAAAAACAAAAGCGACACAAAATCACAAAAGTGCCTGTTTACTTCATGCCAGGCCACGCAACGTTTCCGAGATGAACTCCTTCTTCAGGGGCCACGTGACAGGGAGCTTTTGACTACTGCAGGTAGCACCTGAGGAATGAGTTCATCTCGGAAACTTTGGGCAGGTGCTTCTGCACAGGTGAGGCTAGTGCACCAACTGCCCCCCCGCCCCCATTCCTAGAGATGTCCGATTCGGCCACAGTCATGCATGCCTTAGTTACATCCCATTTGGACTACTGTTACACGCTCTACACGGGGCCGCCTTTGAAAACTGTTTGGAAACTTCAACTGAACTAGAATGCTGCGGCCAGATTGCTGACCGGCACCAGTTAAAGGGAGCATGTGACTCCCATCTTGCAACAGCTTCACTGGCTACCGGTCTGTTTCTGGGCACAATTCAAAGTGCTGGTTATGACCTATAAAGTCCTATACAACTTGGGATAAGGCTCCATGAAAGACTGCCTTTTCTCATACAAGCTGGTCTGGGTTTTAAGATCTCCGTGGGAGGCCCTTCTCTTGGTCCCATCACCATCTGAGGCAAGTTTGGTGAGGACGCAAGACAGGACCTTTTCAGTGGAGAGCCAAACTACATGTTACACTAATTGCTTAGCATGTAGCTGAACCCTGTCTTTCTGTTGTTGTTGAATCGTGTATTCTCATTATGTACAAACCCTGCACTATGGTTTAACTCTGGGTTGTCAACCATGAACAACCCAGGAAGAGAACCCATGGTTTGTTGTTGGGTTGTGAACTCTGGGTTGTTCGTGATTAAAAACCCATAGTTAAACCTTAGCTCAGACAGAGTTCACACATAACAACAACGCACGATTCAACAACAACCCACGATTCAACAACAACCCAGGCTCTGGAATTCCCTGCCTATGGAGGCTAGTTTGGCTCCTTCTCTGCTGTCCTTTTTCTGGCAGGCAAACATGTTTTATTCAGGCAGGCCTTTGACATGTAAGCTGGTCTGTTGCTGAAGGGGTTTTTTAATTGGTTGGGTGCTGTTTATTTCTTTTATATTTTTTAAATGTATGTATATGTTGTTTCCATCTGTATTTTATTTTTGTTAGCCACCTTGAGTACCAATCATTATTACTTTCCCCCATATTACAGATGGAGGAACTGAGGCTGAGAGAGAGAATGGCTTGCCTAAGGCCACCTAGTGAGTTCATGGCAGTGGTGAGATTGAAACAGACTTCCTGATTCATAGCTCAGTCTTTGAGCCTCGACGCTACACCAGATCCCAACGCGCCTATCCATTTACGCACCGTGTACCATGTTGCATTTTACCAGGAACATCTGCCCCTCTTTTAAGGAACACAGCATGAAGACACAACTTCTGATGGTGCCTCCAATCTTCCCAAAGGTTTCAGTAGGTCAAGCTGCAAGTTATGAATGCTAAACTCAGCACTGGAATCACAGTAAAGTCATAATGTAGCCACACCCTTCAACCACTGGTTTGGTTTTGAAGGGAGAGACTTGGTTGGTATCAAGTGTGCTTGCAAACACAATCTTGTGGCATGGAAGCCCTATTGCCTAGGTCCCCGATGCGCAGGCTGCAATTATTCAGTGATGATGGAAATGCTCTCTACAAATGCACTCTGCAAATGCTCAGAAGCATCCTTGTCTTTAGTATCACTTCATGCATTCTAAAACAGAACCCTATCATTTCAAAATAGGTTTTGGAGATGACCCCCTCAAATTAAGCCCTGGTTTATTAAACTCAGGGAGAGTTCACACACACACACTTGACTGCTGTTCATCACAGGGGCGGTGCTAGGTACAGAAAAAAATCTGGGGCTCAGGCCCACAGGACAAAAAAAGAAGAAGCACAAATTTGCATATGCTAATTTACATATGCTCTAAAGTCTCTCTTTGTGTGTGTCTGTAAAGGACCCTGTCTCCTAAGAACACCCCTATAAATTGTAAAAAGGGATGTGTGGACAGGGGAGAGGAGGGAATTTGATTTCAGAGGGGGAAACCTCAGGCAGAAAAATTCAAGGGAGGCAACAGGAGGGGAAGCAGATGTGGGCAAAAAGCGAGCTAATCCAGGGGGATCAGATGCAACAGAGATCATCAGGGCCCCTGGGCCTGTACCATTACTTCAGCAAGTGCCTATGGACAGTGAGGTGGTGGGGCAGATAGCCTCCCAGAGATTCAGGGCTCCAAATGAAAGATTTGGGGCTCCTGCCCTAGTGGGCCACGGCCACCCCCTAACACCTCCTCTGGTTCATCACTTGAGAACTGCAGCATCAAGAGATGGTTTGCAAGTGTGTGTCTGCGCACACGCTTGGGGGGGGGAAGTCCTCACAGATCAAGCAGCACAGAGCGTTCATATCATCCCAGATCACAGCCTCCTCAAACCTGGCGCCCTCCACAGGTGTTGGACCACAACTCCCATCACTCCCAGCCACGTGTTTTGGATAATGGGTGTTGTAGTCGAACACAACTGGAGGCACCAGGCTGGGGGAGGGGGCTGTGCCATATATCACTTCAGTCAAAATAGTTCCCAGTGAAGGCAGGTCCCACGTTCAGCCGTGAGGCTGAGAGAGAGCGACAAACGCCCATCTGAACCAGCCCTAGAAAGACTTGCGGCGAAGGCAAGTGCCTGAGAGCGATCCCATCCACTCTCATGCATTGGCGTCAAAGGAATCAAAACTGGACGAGAGAGAGAGAGAGAGAGCTGTTGAAATCCCCTCTACCCACCCCAGTGCCCTTTTGGAAACTAACCTGACACTTTCGGGAAATCCACCTGCAACCAAGTGCAGCCAGGAAAGAGCTAGGCAAGCGCTCCAAGTAGCGACCAACACCATGCTTGGACGAACTGCAGCGGCGGGCAGATGGGCAGAGAGCGGGGAGAGATGGGGGGGGGGGCGCCTTGAGTTTGAAAGTGGAAAGCAAACCTGTGAACGGCGATCAAGAGACGCTTCGGAGTGTTTTCTCTCTCTCTCCCACCCCTCCCTCTCCAGCAGTCCGTCTCACAATTTTTTGTCCCTCCGGTGCTGATTTTGGACTGGCGTTCTCTCTCTCTCTCTCTCTCTCTCTCCAGCTATTCCGGGATCGTCCTCTGCCTTTCCACAGGGCAGATGAGCAGAGCTGCAAAGTGCAAAGCTCCGGATTAGAGAACCAGCCCGAGCACCGGGAGGAAAAGCCACGCTGGGCTCTGCCCTTCTGCCACTCCGTCCGGGGACTACAGGCTTTGGCTGCCGGGGGGAGGGCGGGACAGAGATTTGCATTGGAGATCCGCCCCGGCAGCCCCCCACGTTGTTCAAGTTCTCTCTCTCTCTCTCCCTCTCTCTCCCCCCGCCCCCATCTGTCCCCCTGCAAACAACGATTTTATTGGAGTAAAAAAAATATATCCCAGAAATAAACCTCAGCATTTGCTGAAATTATAAACACGGAGCTTTGGTGGCTGCAGGCAAGAGATCAAGTAATTAAAAACCAAAACAAAGAAAGCAAATCAGAGACAAGCACTGAACACAAGGATCCAGTCGGGCAAGGGGTTTCAGGAGCAAAAGGAGTGAGAAAAGCGCTGCAAGAAACGAGCGAAGCCCGTCTTGCGTAAACTAGAACCAGGCCAGAGTTTCATTTTAAATAATAAATTCATCTAACCTGCGTTTGTTTATTGGCTTTTCAAAAAAAAAAGGGGGGGGGGCATAACTCAGTGGGAGAGCAACTGCTTTGCATTTTGCAGAACCCCTTCCCCCCCCCCAAGCTGGTGGCTTCCTTATGTGTTGGACTACAACTCCCATCATCCTCTGCCAGGTTGAAGAAGGCTGATGCGGAAGGCCCCAGCTTCACTCCCTGACAACTCCATTTAAAAGGTTCAGGTAGCAGGTCCTGGGAAGTGCCTCTCTCTGTCCAAGACCCCAGAGAGCCACTGCCAGCCAGAGGAGACAGCAATGGGCGAAATGGACAAATAGTTTCACCTGATATAAGGCATCTTCCTGTGTTTCATAGATTCATAGATTTATTTCATAGATCATAGAGTTGGAAGGAGCATACAAGTCTATCGAGCCCAACCCCCTGCTCAATGCAGGAATCTAGAGGAGGGGTCTCCCATCCAAGTAATAACCAGGCCTGACCCTGCTTAGCTTTCCACGCTCAGAGACAAGCTGAGCCAGCGTGAGCCACAGGCCTTAAGTAAGCCCTGTCTCTAGGAGCCTTTCTACATGAGGCGTTTATTGTGTGCACGTGATTCCTCACTCACAGTAGTTTGTGGGTGCATTACATGACATTGTTATCCTCCAGAGCCTCTCCTGTGCTTTGCAACCATTCCACAGCTTTTTTTAGATCAAGGAAAGTCCAGTATTATCTGTGAATGCTGGCATGAAACCCTTGTGTATTTGTGCAATTCCACTATACCACAGCACCATCTAGTGCTTGTGTAATGGAATGTATAGAAAGGCAGAGAAAGGAAAACCCTGGGGGGAAAACATGTAAAGGAGCCGATCTTAATCCCACAAAGAATCTAGATGCAGAAGCCTCAGTAAAAATGGTGGATTAAAGGCCTCATGTAGAAAAGCCCTATATGAAGAGCATTTCCTTCCCTGCTTTTCCATAACCTCTAGGTGGCACTGTGGTATAGCAGAACTCACAAATACCCAAGTGGAAAAAGCATTTTCTTTCACTTTCATAAATAAGACTGCAATTTCCCTGCTCTAAAAAAGCTTGCAGAAAGTGCTCTTTAAAATCAGAAGCGAAACTGGAGGGTCACACCATTGTCTAGAGAACTCATAAGCAACTGTGAGTAGGGAATGATGAGCACACAATAAATGCCTCATGTAGAAAAGCTCTTCCTGGCAGCAGAATACACACACGTGCACATGCATGTGGTGGCAATTGAACGAGGGCTCTTGCATGACTCTTGTCCAAGGCTCACAAAAACCTGCAACCATTGATGGCCTTCCTGCCCTCCAGGAACCCAGTAGAAGAAACATTAGCAAAGTGGTTGAGATGAATGGGTAGACTTGCGCGAAAGCAACTTTAACAAATGTAGAAAGCAAAATGTTGGGATAATGATGCTATTACGTGGCACAGTCACATCAGAGAGAGGCATGCATGGGGATCTTTTCAGATGTGGCAGCAAAGGCATTGCTAGAATAAAAAGGATGCTTATTTTTTCCAAAGCTGATTAAATCCCATTCCCTGATAGATTTATCCATATTTCTACTTCTGTTTCAGCCTTAGAACCTGAAGACTGCAAACCTATGGTCCCGGGAGAACATCCCAGGGACCACAGTATACCTTGGAGCTCCCCCTCCAAGGCTGTAGACACTGCTATGACCTTGGAAGGGGGACTTTGGTGTCTGATCCCTCCCCCCCCCCCGCGCGCCCTTCTCGCAGCTGCCATGGAAAGAACCACACTGGCTGCTTTCCAAGCTCACAAAAGTGACTTGGAGAGGTCTGAAAGGGGCCATGCTGGTGGGCAGGGAGGTGAGGGAAGGGGACAGGAGAGGCCAGGATACAATGAATCCTATGACCTCTCCAGCCCCTTCACTGCCAGCGCATCTCCTTTAGACAGGCTCAGAGGCCCGTCTAGAGTAAAAACACAGCAGCAGGAGCACAGAGAGGTGAAAATCACCTCCATCGCTTCTCCTGCCCTGCTGGCAGTAGCTAAGCAGAGCATTGGATCCACGGAAGCCTCCAAGTCTGGAGGCTTCTGTCTAAGGAGGGCGCAACCCATAGGATTGCACCCTAAGGTACTACTGCATGGTTTCATAGAATCATAGAAAAGTAGAGTTGGAAGGGGCCTACAAGGCCATCGAGTCCAACCCCCTGCTCAATGCAGGAATCTAGGTCAAAGCATCTCTGACAGATGTCTGTCCAGCTGCACCTTGAATGCCTCCAGAGTGGGAGAGCCCACGACCTCCACCCTCCCCCGTGTTTTTAAACCAATTAAATGTTTTTAGCTCAAGTAGGGTGTGATTAGGTACGGGCATTGATGCAATCTTCACCCAGAGCTTCACTTTTTCCTCAATAAATAATGCACAATGTCTCCGTTCCAAGATTGATAGATTTTAACTGCTCAGACATTGTGCGGCTTCCTTCTTTTCATTAATGAAAGAACCAACCCCTCTGAAAGCTTATCTCAAAAAAACATATGTTATGGCTTTACTTGTGTAAGTAATTAACACATAAAATGTCTATACATATCCTGGATAAAGTATACAGTGCAAACAATAAGTATTGCATGCCCATTTGCTATCTACATTTTAAATGAATTTCATGAGGTTGCAGGAATAGGACCAGCTATTGCAAATTTGGCCTTATGTTTAGGATGCACGTGAAATAATTCTTAAATAGTTATTGTGGATATCCAGATTGTGGGTAAGATTACTAAAATTGTAGATTATAAAGTAAACCTTAGCAACTTCATGACGGGTGCTCTATGATACCCACCCATTTTTGTAAGATCTAGCAATTAGGGCTTCTCTACACAAGGCATTTATTGTGTGCTCATGGTCCCTCACTCACGGAAGTTTGCTGGTCCTTTTCATGACATTGTCATCCTCCAGGCACTCTCCTGTGCTTTCCATCCATTTTTGCAGCTTTTTTCAGAGCGAGGAAAGTCAGGTATTAAATTTTAAGCCAGAACAAAAGCCTTGTGTAAAGTCAAAAACTCACTATACTGCAGCTATACCACAGTGCCACCTTGTGCTTGGTTAATAGAATACAAAGGCAGAGAAAGAAAACAAGCTACGGGTGACTGAGGCAGTATCACTCCCGCAAAGAAAATGGAAGAAGAAGCCTCAGAAAAGCAGCGGGGGAAGCGCCTCATATAGAGAAGCCCTTAGTCACATGTTACCTTTCTACTTATTTTCTTTTCTAAAACACAATTTCTTCAAAACCAAACCAGAAACATATTAATAGATCCAGAACCAGAAGGCAATTCATGGAACTGATCTTTTCCTCTACTCATCCTTGCAGTCTCCTGTGTTCCCCCCACAACCTCTACCGTCAGGGCCCTACTGTACAGTGTAGTCTGTAAGGAACAGCGAGGGACCGTAATGGGAGAAATCACTCAAAATTGGGTGGAGGACATGTGTGCAAGCAGAGCTCAGCTCTCACAATATCCTTCCACCTGAATTTGGATGATTCCCCTGCGACATGACACATGACTCACACTCTTTCAAAGGTTCCCCATTGAAAAGATGCTTTTCAATACCTGCAGAAGCTGCAAGGGGGGAGAAGATGAGGGAAAGATCAGTTTCATAAGCGGGCTTTCACTTGCATAGTCTTATCATCCAACCTATAACATTGCAAGCAATACATTTATCTATGACGTACTTTGAGGCTCCACATGTCTAATTGTTCATTAGATGTGTGATCTTTCAATTGGACCACTGATTCAAATCCCAGCTCAGTGAGTGGTTACTATTGGGTGGATTAGAAATATTATAAATAAATAAATTAAGCTCACTGGGGCAACTTGAACCAGTCACTCTCTCTTGGCCTAACCTACCTCACAGGGCTGTTTAAGGATAAAATTGTGAATCAGGGACACACACACACACACACACACACCATGTGCACTACCCAAGCTCCTTATGATATTTATTAAAATAGTTATTCTGTGCATCAATTACAAGTTCAAAAGAGTTCATGCACTCCAGCTTCTCACATTCCAAGTGACCTTGCAACACTCACTTTGGGAGAAAATGTTCATCCTATTACTGAAATGGGACACTGGCATAACCAGGATGGTGTGTGTCGAATTTGCACTGCCAATTCTCCATGTGTGCACAGTTTTGTGCACTGCCAAAGTGAACTGTTGTTGGATGGAAGCTCTGTTTTGAGCAAAGGCACTGAGCAAAGGCACGAAACACCTCCTCTTGCAGCTTCCCCTTCCTGGGGACTGAGTGCAAGTTTTCAAACATTGCTGAACATCATGTTTGTGCTTCCATAGCTTCATCCCATTTTGTATTTGCCATGATTCTTCAACCAAACTATCTCAGGCTTTTGCTGCATGTGCCTGTCTTCCAAACTAGCAGGACAAAACATGATATTTGCAACTTTAAAAAAACCACACCAATCAATTTCTGTGTTCCTTACAGCTGCCATTGACAGAAATTCTAAGGAAATTGCTTTTCCCTCCCAGCCAACCAAATAAATCAGAACTATCCAGTGATGGGATCATCTCTAGTGAAGGCTAGGGGTGCAGTCAATATGGTTGCTAATCAGGTATAAGCTCCATTGACTTCTAATATTCTTTCTTGGTGAATTATGACCCATTTGCCGATGAAGCCTTGGCTACACAACGCAGCTCAGTGCTGGCTCTTGCCCTGGTATTTTCTTATGGTACCAATAAAGCTTGAACTCTTGTGAAAGCCCCTTTGGGGTTACATGGAGTTTACATTATTTTCTTCAATGCTTTTCCAATCTATTTCTGTATTGTGTCTGCTAGTCGCACAAGGGACAGCGGAGGGATTGTGGGGAGGATGTTTAGGCTTTAAGGAGTTGTAAATGAAATCCTCCAGGGCCAAACTATTCTAGATGTTAAATGCATGATTGCATTTAAAGGGCACTATCCCGTTTGGCACTAGCATGAACATGAATTACATTGTGCTGTGCTAGCCTAAGCTACCTCTAGCAAAATGCCCAGGGCCGGCCCACCCATGAAGCAGGGTGAGGCGTCTGCATGAGGTGGCAGAGCTGGAAGTGTGGTGAATTACGCTGCTCCCTGCCCCCAGCCCAGCCCACCGCCACCTCCAGTGGGTGTTCTGGAGAGCCCCGCCAGCCACTTCCCCATGGCTGCTGGGGCTGTTCAGAGCAGCCGCTGGCCCTCTGTTGCTCCAGGGCTCTCGTGAGATCTTAGCACGTGGCAGACACTTTGCAATATCTCGGCCATGTGCTGAGATCTTGCAACAGCCCGGACCCATGAGATCGGAGTTCTCTGCCGCTGCTGTGTTGTGGTGTAACCCTCCCTCTCTGCCACCAGCCCCAGCTTGGGGAACCCCCACGTGGCAGCAAAGGAAAGGCGGTGGGCTCTCTAGGCTGAGGCTGGTGGCAGCAGGGAGGGAGCTTTGCATGGTGGCGGCAGCAGCAGCAGCAGCAGGGAGGGAAGGAGGGTTCCACGGCGGCAGCATGAGTTCTTTTGCTTCAGGCAGCAAAAGAGCTCGCATTGGCCCTGGCAATGCCAATAGCACGATGGGTTTCCCCAGAAAACTGGTTGCACCTGCAAACGCTGTTGGCATTGTGCTAGAGGTAGCTTATGCTACCACAACATAATTAACATTAGTGCTAGTGCCGAATAAATAGGATATTGCCCATGGTGTCTAGTTTTTTTCTTTTTTTTCTTTTAAAAGAATCAGAACTACAGTACATGGGGAGAGGAGGTTAACCCTACTCCCAGTCCTAAAAAAATACCTGTCTCCCAATAGTTGCTATTTGCCATGGGAGAGAAGCTGGTTGGTGTAGAACCTATAGCAAGCATTCAACATATAATACACGCACATACACACACACACAATCTGATTAACCACCAGAGTAATTTTTGATCACTTTCTCTGTAAGCCACCCATCTACCTAGGATTTCCATATCCACTCCTTTTTTGTTATTTGTTTGAATGAATGAATGAATGAATGCAGAGATTTGTACGTGTCTGTGACTGGAATTTGTGAAAGTATTAATTCTGGTTTGCCTTGATTCTCATTGTCCTTGCCAAAACACAGTGGGCTTTTATTTTTAATTTATTTTATGTAGCGAAAAATCAGGACCGGTGCAAGGCAGTTTGGTGCCCTAGACAAGATCAGATATTTAGCGCCCCCCCTTCCCACTTGAGAGCGCTGTATTTTTTTTTCAGGGCGTTTCTGGCGCCCTCTTTAGCCCTGCGCCCTAGGCAGCTGCCTAGTTGGCCTAATGGTAGCACCGGCCCTGAGCGAAATATATGTCTTTTTTACTCGTGGAACAAGTAACTCTGGAACATGACAATTCTATGTATAGTGGATGTGTTTTGCATATCTGCTTTCCCATATATTTGTGCAATGAAATACAATCTTCTTCGCTTGCTTTGAACATATTTCAGTGATATTTAAACATGAAAGAGGCCTGGAATGTATAGCTGTACACTTATCTGGTAGGGTTAATATGTGTTTCATGTTAACTGATTTTCCCATAACTCAAGCTCTTTGAAACTTAAGCTTTACTAATGGTCAGCCTAAAACCTATCTCTATCTTGCAAAGGAGGGCTTCTGTGTGACTCTACTTCACGCAGAGTCAGGGTTTCTCCGCCCCAGGTGAGTGAGGGAATATGCATTTCTGTAGGGCTGGGCCTTTTTCAACAAGCAATCTAACCATTACCAAGGGATAAGGCAAAATCATAAGTCCGTTTGTGAGTTGGATGCAATCGATGCTTTAGTGTACAGACAAAGGCCCAGTTCAGACATTAAGGTTTGGCCCTCAGCACCACATCTCCATCTTGAACACTCCCTCCCTGGCTCCTAATTCAACTTGCTTCCTCAGTTCCTATTTTGCAATAACCATGGCTTGTCATTATGTGTAAACTGAACCATCTATGAAAATCAGAACCAGAAACCACAGATTGAACTGGGTTTCTTCTGGTTTTAGTTGAGAGGCAATTATAGGGTGGCCACTTATGCATCGCCACAAAGAGGCAATGGAGGCTGATGGCTCCAATGTCAGTGTGGGGCCGTGTACTCCAAACTCTTAAGGAGCTATCCATGGTGCTGAACCCTATCCCCAAACTAGGTTCGGCACCATGGTTAGCTCCTTAAAAGTTCAGAATAAAATCCAGAGAGGATACACAGCCCTGCTGACACTGGAGCCAACAGCCTCCACTGCAAAGAGGAAATGCATAGCCAAAAGAGAGGACTAAAGAGGACACAGGTCTGCATAACATTTGTACATGCTAATTTAGGTACAAATCTAGAAATAATGATCATAATTTAAATAGAAATGCAATACATCTCACCATAGTGGGGAAGACGGTGTCCAGGTGGGCTGTGTGCCTGCTCAGTCTGCTGCCCAGGTACTCACGGTCGATGGGCAACTTCAAGGCCCCGATGTTTCATCCCTCCTTATGGCGGGGACTCACCCCCTGCCGAAGTCAAAGCACTGGGCTGTTTGTTGCCACAGCCCCCACACAAGGGGGTGTGAGCCAGCTTACCATGCTTTGCTTTCTCTTTAAACTGGCCTCGGACCACACAGTCCTTCAAATCCAGGAGGACACCTTCAAATAAGAGGACTGTCCTCTGACAGCTCTTCAGATAGAAGACTGCTCTCTGTGAATTAGGACACATGGCCATCTTAGAGGCAAATTATGATTTGCAGCAACCGTAGCTTGCCTATGGATGTAATGAGAAAAGTATGGTTACTGTGAACCGGGAAGTGAGGGAGTGAATGGCAGTACTTAAAGGAAGAGGAAAGGGGAGCATGGAAGCCTGAGGCACGTACCGAGAGCCAAACCATGGTTTGGCCAGGACATCTGAAATATGGTAACAAGAAAAGGAAGCTTGTGCCATGTAGGGACAGAAAGACCACAGAGCAGTGCAGGCTGGAGCAAAGAAAGAGCCAGTAAATTTACTTGGGCCCAAGAAGGGCTGTTGTTTTGCAGAAAGACACAGTGGCTTAAGGGGCGGAGGGTTCTAGCTCAACTTCTGGAAGCTCACAGACTGAGTCTGGTCACGCTGATTAACCCTGACCATGTCTACCTCCATCAAAGGTGTGTGCCCCAACAGCTAAAGTGGCACTTTCTCCCTTGCAAGTGGGTCAGAACCAGACTCACCCCCTGCCGAAGTCCCTTTTGCAGTACAGCTGTCTCGCCAAAGCACTGGGCTGCTAGTTGCCACAGCCCCAGTGCAAGTGATGTGGGCAGCTTACCATGCTGAACAATGTGCTTGACCATGTGCTCTCATCATACTGCTGCATGGTGGACTCTAGGTTCAGGCTGTTAGGTAATTTGCAGAGACTGTATGGAAGAAAGATGTAATGGAGACTTCTTTCCTAGAAACAAGGCAGTATGCAAGGGAGGGGAGGGAGCTGCCTTGGGTAGTTTTCACTGCAGTATACATGGTTAGATACCATTTTAGAAAACAAAACAACAATAAAGGGTATTTTCACTCACCGTGCTTAAAGACATTGACTGGGTTCAGACAACACAATAACCCACACTCAAGGGTTGAGTATAGGCTGACTGTGGGTTGTTGTTGAACTGTGGGCTGTTGTTGAAATGTGGGTTGTCGTGTTGTCTGAACCCAGCTATGCTAACAAGCCATAGCTTGTTAGCCACAAACAACCCATGAAGAGAACCCATGGTTTGTTGTTGGGTTGTGAATTGTGAATTGTTCACCATGGTTCGTTATCTCTGCTGGGTTCAGACAACACGATAACCCATGGTTCAACAACAACCCATGGTTCAACAACAACCCACAGTTCAACGACAACTCATACTCAACCCTTGAGTGTGGGTTATCGTGTTGTCTGAACCCAGTGATTCATGCTTCAGTTGCGTTGTCACACAAAACCTACACATTTAGCTCAGTTCTACAGTCATCTGTCTGTCACTTTCTCTTCTTCCATGTATGCGCTCTCTAAGATTTGAGCCAATCAGATGACCTGGGCTTCAGATGTGCCAGCAAATTAGTGCTTAAGGGACAGGTGATACCACCTACTGTGCCTTCACATCATCACTTGTCATGTTATTTCAGAGTCAATCAAATAGCAGTGCAGCTAAATAGCACAAATGTTTGAGAATGGGCCACTTTTGTACATATAAACTTTCATGGTGCAATCCTGTGCGTTTTTCCTCGGAAACAAGCCCCATTCTGTTCAGTGGGGCTTACTGTCAGTCAGGTAAGTGTGCATAGCTTGCTTAAACCAAGTTTCCCCCCATTGCCACGCACTGGCCATACATATAGAATACCCTTCTCCCCGTCTCCCAAGAACTTGCTATTTCCAATCCAGATGGCTGCAGTAGTTGTTCAATGCTATTTCCTTCTTCAAATATATGTCTGGTGTGTGTTTTTTTTTTTTTAGTGTTCCATTTTAACTGTTCCCCCTTTATTGTATGGATTGCAAAGGTAACCCTCTCTGGTCTCAGGATTTGCCCTCCGCCCATTCTTTCTTTGTTTGGGTCCTCCTTCCAGGTGGCTGTTCATAAATATCTGCTCCTTTTTGTCCCCACTCTGTGCCAAACAGAGAAAACAATTACTGAACTCATGAAGTACTTTTCTGGCTGAACCTCTAACCAGCACCCTCCACAGAGGTAAGACTTCCCTGCTCTTTCCTTGAAGAGCCTCATTATTTTTCTTGCTCTACACTCAATGTCTGTAGCTTTACTTGCCATTTCCCACCGTGCTTGGTAGTGTGCCCACAAGTTAATAACATAAGTAAAGCCCTGCTGGATCAGACTGAAGGCCAGCCAGATGCCTATGAGAAACCCACAGGCAGGACATGAGTGCAACAGCTTCCTCCTGCTTGTGTTTCCAGCAGCTGGTATTCAGAGAGTCATAGTGCACCTGACCCTGGTGGGAACATATAGGCATCACGACTGGTAGCCAGTGATAGGCTTTCTTTAGAGGGAACTCTCCCTCTTGCACACATTCTAGTTCTAAAGTCGTTGCATATGCCTCAATACCCAGCAGATATTTTAATTAAAATATTTCCCAGTATTTCTTCATTTTGACAAATGAACAACACTGAGCACAGTAAAGCCACATACCTGGATCAGCAAGATATACAGGAACTTGAAAAATAACCATTCTGATTTCTAATTTCTTGATCAAAGGCACATTAAAGGTTTTTTTGTTTTGTTTTGTTTTTTAAATCCTGTCTATACCCACAGGCTTTGGACCACCCCCTAATTGAGAATGCTTGACAAATGTTTTCCTGCACGATCCCTGTTTGTGGCAATGAGTGTTCAGGATTGGAGCAGAGGCAAACTGGCGCCTGCTCATATCATAATTAGAACATAGCACAATTCATATCAGGAAGCTCCACACATCCATTTATTTAGTTTATTTAATCACTGCAAGGGAAGTGGACCTTAGGAAGTGGTGAATGTGCAAAGCAGCATATCACACCTTTTCTTCGCTACATGTTTCTAATTTCCACACCCCAAGTGACAGTATGGTGTAGTGGGCAGGGTATTGGATTTGAACTGGGTAAGACTGGCTTTGAATCCCTGCTCAGTCCCAAGCTTCCTGAGTGGAAACCCCTCTCCCCTCCTTTTGTTGGTTGTTGAGAACCCAGGGTACTTTTGAGTACGAACCACCCTCCAGCAGCGGCTGGAGTAAGCTGTTTCCTTCCCCGGATCGGACAGACCCGGAGTTAGGCTGAAACTGACTAGCGTGACGTCTCTGATCTAAGGTAACTGACTAATCCAAATGCGCTAGCCTGGGAGCCTGTCATTGATAAACTTAAAGGTCACGTCAGGTCTTATTGACGTTGTAGTATTTCCTAGAAAGCTGTTAGTTCCGTTCCATATCCTGTGTAAATAAATAAAGGCCTTATTTGGCAGTTCAAAGGCTGAGTTTCCTTTTGTTTGTAAGAAACCTCTTAGGTGGTTTCTTTCGCTTGTACGGGCTGTAACGCTGCACTAGTTAACCCATTAAGCGCCGAACTCACGCAAAAGATCCAGGTGCTGTAGATGGCTGCATTGGTGTGTAATGCTAAAACATGGTTTAGTGCCCGCAGACACCCCCCTTGGTGCCCACCAGGCTCCCTGCCCTTCCTGATTTTTATTTTTAGGATTTTAAAAAAATATATTTTAAAAAAACAAAACAACCCTCATCTCTGCCTTGCATTCAGGTTCCTGGGCACATTACTTTTCTCTTAGCCTCACCAGTTTGCATTCTGGGAAATGGGTGTTTTTTGACTGGCCATGCCCACCATGGCATCCATTTTGTGATAGTGCCCACAGCACTCCTCAAGACTCCAAATGTTCCCACTGGCCAGAATGAAGTCGGGGACCTCTGGTTAGTGTTACGAGGACAAGCCACAGAGAGCTACAGAGACTAATGTACTACTCCTCCTCCTCGCATTAGGGGCACAAGGAGAAATTCAGAATCCTTCACTTCCATCCATCTTAGTTTAAACACTGCTTGTCATGACATCCAAACTGTGTGGCTTGTGGAGACAAGCCAATGTCAGACTGCTGTTTTTGAAGCTGGCTTGTTTCAATAAAACCTAGTTAAGATTAAGAACTCAGGCATCATGCTAAACTACGGTTGATCTAAAATGGAAGCATTAACTTCCACTCTCCTCCTTGTGGCCATGCTGGAGGAGGAAAGGGAATGGGGTAGGCGGAACATGTGAGCCCAAGGCTCACTGAGGCTAATCCTTATAATGCATAGTTTAGCATTACGTGCAAAATCAGCTCATAAAGAGAACAACCTTGGCCCCGTGACACTAGCATACATACATGGATGCAGGCATGACATGTTTTTCCAACTGGAACTCAATTTATGTCGTACAGCTCTTCCTCTCCAAAAGACTGCTTTCCTGTGGAGAAAATATCTTCCCCAGAAGCACTGCTTTTTGGCTTTAAAATTACAGATTGGATCATAGTCTAGGAATGGCATTAAAAAAAAAAAACGGTAAGAAAAACAAACACATGCCAATGCCAGTTTACATTTAGGCTTGATTGCTTGATTTAGCTCTAGTCCCCAGGTGTATTGGTAATTGATAAAACAGCATCATGTGAAAAAGAATAACAGGAAATCGGGAAATGTAAATTTAATAAGTCCAGGTCATTTCCTATCTCGATTTACTTTCCTTTACTTGTGTCTGCTGAAAACTACATTTTCTCTTGGGGACTGTTTGCATTTTGTTTGCCTGGATGTGGATTCCCCCACCCCTGAAAGTGGAAAGGTCACTCTTTTCAGTTTGTGATCTGTTCCAAAGCTATTTAAATAGCTGAGAAGCCTGTCCCAGCCCTTTCAACCAGCTACTTGCACTGAGCCTTCCTGTTACTCTCTCTTTTAAAGGTGGTGAAATAGCGTGACAGACAGCCTCTAAGCACGTCCTTTGGTTCATACTGAGTGAGAACATTTAAGACCTCTAACACAGGAAAGACATTTGCAATTGATATCAAAAATATCTGATTAAACATTTCCAATCTGTAGAATCCTGGATGCAACTTCTCTGTATGGTAGATTTCATAGATCATAGAGTTGGAAGGGGCCTACAAGGCCATCAAGTCCAACCCCCTGCTCAATGCAGGAAACTAGAGGAGGGGTCTCCCATCCAAGTAATAACCAGGCCTGACCCTGCTTAGCTTTCCACGCTCAGACAAGCTGAGCCAGCATGAGCCACAGGCCTTTGCTACTTGTGAGTTATTACACCATACTGATCCTGTCTGTTGCATCTGTTTTATGGATCCTGAAGATAGACACAGTCGCAATGGTGAAGAGGAGGAGTAATTCGAGAGGGCTCTTGTCAGTGGGTCCCTGCTAGGGTGTGGGTCCTTGGCAGGTGCCCAACCATGCCTACCGTTGATGCTGGCCATGCAGAAGGGCAAACTATAAAGCCCTCTCAAGGCTTAGCATGGAACATGCACAACACTGGCCACCAACGTAGACAGAGCAGGATCTAACAGTGACATTATTTTGGGCCTGAGGACCAGCTGGTAGGTAGCAAGCAAATCTCCTTCTTCAAGTCTAGCCCCTTAGTTGTGTGCTCATCCCTATTCAAGGTATTTCTTTTCTCTTTCCAGAAGAGCAACTGGGTCCGCTTTAGCCTGTTGCAACAAAACCAACAAAGAGTCTTTTAGCACCTTAAAGGCTAACAAATTTTATTAGGGTATAAGATTTTATGGACTGCAACTGCTGGGGACCTCAGGTTGAGCAGAGGGATATCAATGAGGGGTGTTTAACCCTTTCCTTGCTTGTCAGTGCAATTTTATCAATATGGTCCCCCCCCCGCTAAACACTTCTAATCTATACTTCTGAGATATATATTCCCCACTCACAGTCATACCTGCCATGATTTCCCACTTACCGTAAATCTCATATGCACCCCCAAGCTGTTTTTCTCTCTGAGAGGCAAACGTTGCACATCCACTTATCTTTTACATCTTGGGAAGAAAAGCAGCTGGGCATGGGATTTTGGTTAAACATCCTTGTCTGCCTTCTGCTAGCCCCCCACTCAACCTGTGCCTGCAGTCCGTGTGTGTGTGTGTGTGTGTGTGTGTGTGAGAGAGAGAGAGAGAGAGAGAGAGAGAGAGAGAGAGAGAGGAAGTGAGAAAGATCATTCCATCCTTAAGGCGCAATCCTATGGCATGTTTAGGCAGAAAAGAGGCCTTCAACTCCCAGTATGCCCCAGCCAGCCATACATGTGACTGGAACACTTTGACTCCATTCACTTGAGCGAGGCAAGACGAAGAGCATGTGGTGGGAATAGTGGGATACACAGTTAAGTACACAAGAAGGGTCATGCTGGATCAGACCAAAGACTTATCTAGTGCAGCACTCTGCTTGCACAGTGATCAACCAGATACCTGTGGGAGGCCCACAGCAGGACGTGCTTACAATAGCATCCTCGTGGTGTGGGTGGGAGAACATGTCCGCCCCTGTCTCTGAACTTCTTGTCCTTCTAGAAATAACCAACTTACTGCCGGTGCAGCGCCTATTTGGCCTGGATCTGTTTTTGCCAGCACATTTTAACTGAGATGTTTGGATCCATTTGCTTTGTATGCAGTGAATAATAGTATTCGCTTTTGCATGCATTTCCCTCACAAGGTAATGGGACATGTGAGATAAAAACTCAATCTAAAGTAAAGTTTTAAGTGGCATGCCTAAAAAGTAAATAACCCTATATCACAAGAATATTGTCCCTTGTGGTATGAATTCCTGGGTATTTTGTGGAATTCAGCCCCTACATGTTTCTAATGCCAAAACCAACATATGAAACTATGTGACTGACTGGTTTGCTAGTGATGCAGAACAGGCAAAATGCTCCGCGTGTTCGTTAAACTATTCAATCAAGTCTGGAGCCCTAACTCCTGTCATACAGCATCTTTCCAAATGGCTAGATATATCCTTAAAAGACTCTTGCTTTAGGGGAGCTCTGGATTACTAATTCTTCCTTTTCCAAGCCACAACTTTAATCTTCTTTAGAACAGGTTACTTGTGGACATAGCACCTTAACCCTGGAGTAGAGTAGAATCATAGGTGTGATGCACATAAAACTTCTTTCAGTTGTAGAAATCCCTGCCTGCCTCTCTCTCTCTCTCTGTGTGTGTGTGTGTGTGTGTGCATGTGCAGGGTGTGTGTGTTGTGGAGAAAGGGGGAAAATAAATTAAGAAAGGAACCACAGGGAAAGGGAGGATTGAATGCCATCCTTCTATGCCTTTCAAAGAAGAATTTTTATTGCAAGTAACAGTAATAATTCTCATCTTGCCGTTTAAATGGAACCAAGTTCTCACACTCCATCCATCAGCATACCAGGGATATCCTGCATATTAGCAGAGAGCTGTCCAGACAGTTTATGTGCCACATTTAAGTGTTGCCTTGGCAATCACCAAAGATAACAGAGTGCCTGTACTAAAAGTTCATTCTGAGGCCATGTAGAAATCCAGGACAATTTAGCTAAGCAAAAACTTCCTTCTCTGCACAGCAGTGACAACAGCAGGGCAATTCATACGTGGGGTGCTTCCACACTACAGTCATGCCTTGGATTGAGAGCATAATTCGTTCCGGAAACATGCTTGTAATCCAAAACACTCTTATATCAAAATGAAATCCCCCCCCCAAAATTTGTACAGAGATTTTTAATTTAAGCCGTACTACAGTACTTGTATTGCAAGACGTCGCTTGTATATCAAGTAAAAAATAAATAAATAAATATTTAAAAATTTGCTTGTCTTGCAAAACGCTCTCAAACCAAGTTACTTGCAATCCAAGGTATTACTGTAGATATATTTAGTGAGGAATTGCCAACCTCATATTTTGGCAGGACTGTGTGATCCAATCATTGGTCTCTTGTGTTTTCCCAGTGGTTCTTGTGTCTTTTCTCACCATGCTTCCATACTGACGGCTCCTAGTGCTACCAATCAAAAGGCTATTCTGCCTTTTGCTCCTCAACTGATGGTAAGAAAAAAGATGGTAAGAGAAAAGATGGAAGAAATGGTGGGGGGGAAACAAAGGAGGACTACAGATGGAAGACGTCATTGTCTGGATCGCACGTAAAATTCCTTGAATGAGGTGGCACCCTGGAACCCACAGCCAGGTGGGATAGGAGAGAGGCAGGGGAGAACATAGTGACATCCAAAGTGTATGGGTTGTGGAAACAAGCCAATTTCAAACTGTAGTTTTTGAAGCTGGCTTGTTTAAAAAAAAAACTTAGTTAAGATTAAGGGTTCAGGCATCATGCTAAACTGTGGTTGATCTAAAATGGAAGCATTAGCTTCCACTCTGCTCCTTGTGGCCATGCTGGAGGAGGAGAGGGAATGGGGGGAGGGCGGACATGTGATCACAAGCCTTGCTGCGGCTGATTCTCATAATGCATAGTTTAACATTATGTGAAAAAATCAGCTAATAAAGAGACCGACGTTGGTCCCATGACTCTAGCATGTTTTCCCAAGTGGAACTCAATTTATGTAGTGCAACTCTTCCTCTGTCAGTTTCTCCTATCCCTTCTTGCTTGGTCAAGACCAGGGGTGAGCAACTTGTGACCCTCCAGATGTTTCGATCTACAACTCCATTATCCCTCACCATTGACTATACTGGTTAGGGCTGATGGGGGTTGTAGGACAACACATCTGGAGAGCCCAAAGTTGCCCACCCCAGACTAGACTACCGGTATTTCATTCTATTAACCACAGCAGGGCAGACTAATGGAATGTACCATTACAGAATATCACCATGTAGGAACTTTACCCTTACAAATGGAGACTGTTGAGTCTGTCAGCATTCTGATTAACTGTCTCTAAAAAGTATATTGAATAATTTCAAATGTTATCCCATCCATGTGGAAGCCACTGGAAAATGCCCTTCTGTGCTCGAGGTCCTTGTGGCCGGGTGTAATATTTGCACTGGAATTACAGTGTAAGGCAGAACAACTTCATGGAGCTTCTCTATGTTAATGACTAACCAATAAAGATAATGTCCAGCTAATACCCATTGAAAGGAACCTATTATACCATTTTAATATTGATGGGACAAATGCTGGCATCCTAAAAGTCATGTCAGTAGTTGTTTCATTCTTTCTGTTGTTTTTTATGTTCTTTGGATGTTCTCTGCTGATTTTAACTGTTGTTTGTACAGATTGTTTTCTGGTTTTAATTTTGTACTCTGCTTTGAGTGTGCCAATGTGTGAGCCAGAAAAGTCACTCAAATTTCATATAACAACAACATTAACACATCCTTAAACAGTTTACTCATGAACAGTAACAATTTACTCTGCTGGTTTCAGTGTGATTGCACCTAGTAAATTCTTTGCAATGATAATCAGCTAGAGGTTTAAGTAAAATAATTTCCTATCATCGGCCAAGGTGTTTCCATTAAGGTGTGTAGACAGCTTCTTTTTCTGTGGGGAAATATGAACTCATTTCCCAATAATCCACACTCAGACACGTTTTCTTAACAGTTTTTCTAAAGGCTTTATATTGTAATTAAATATGCTTGAAATATGAGAATTTATGTTTGGACATTTTAAAACACTATTTAATCCTCTACATTCAAAGTCAAAAGACACATCCACCTCATTTTAAACACACACTCAGCCTATTCTTCAAAGTGATACAGTTGCTGCTGACAATGCGATTATCTACAGAGGCAGCTGCCTTTGTGGAACTGGCTTCATCGCCTTGTAGATCCATCTATAATGTAAAATAAATAATAGGTCTAAATATAAGAATAATCCTTTACCTGTTATAGCAATCGTTTATTTTTTTCTCCTGATCTGCTGTTTGTCTTTGGATTAACAATTTCAAAGAGCGAGAGAAAGTTGGGTCATTAGCATACAAGATGCGAACTGTGGAATATTTTAGCACTAGAATCATGCTAACAGATACTAGGTTTGCCTATTTCCCCATATGTTACATGCTCATATAAAGTGTTACGAGGACAGATAATCTGGGCGTTAGATTCTCTCAAAGGAGAGGGACTAATTCCACACTGTCACAAAAGATTTGGGATCTTTGACTGGGGTAAAGATGCGTGCAGCTGGGTGAAGTGCGCGCTTTGCCCTTTAACACTAAACACAGACATACACACAGACATCAGAAACAAAAGAATTGTTGATTAAAGATGAGCTATAGAGCAGGTACAGCGTCTTTCTCTTGGTGATTCAGTAAACCCAATGGTTTCAGGCAGCAAAATACCCTTACGTTATTGTTCAAACATACTCTATATTCTCGGAGAGGAAAGAGTCCCTGTTTGCCCTAGTAGCCTACATAGAAAGGGGGTAGAAGAAAGGCTTCCATCTAGAACAGGGCTCTCCAGATGTTGCTGGACTACAGCTCACAGAATCCCTTGCCATTAGCCATGCTGGCTGGGTATGCTGGGAGCTGTAGGCCAGCAACATCTGGGGACCCAAGTTTGGAGAGCCCTGATCTAGAAGGATAGTTAGAGAAAGAAGTTCCGGTCACTACCTTGTCCATTGGTGGTTCCGTGCAGTGGATTCCCCAAAGGTAGTTGTGGCGTAACCCCACAATTCAGTTCACTGGTGTATGTCTGCATTAGTATGTTTAGGGAGTATAGAATGTTGAACTGAATGGGTGTGGTTTGTGATGTCTTGGAAAGGGTGGGGGAGGAGTATATAAGGAGTGTTTGAGTGATGTCAGAGTTGAGTGGGTTGAGTTGAGAGTGTGTGTTGGGGGGAGTTAGGTTTGTTGAGTTATTAGTGTCTTGTCTGTCAGGAGTTTTGAGAGAAATCAGTGCTTGTCTGACGAGTGAAAGTATTTAGAGTTATAGGGACTTACCGTAGGTTAATTACAAAGTGTTTGGTGTAGGTAGGATTAAAGTTATTTTCTGGAACTAAGATTTTGAGAATTAAAATAAACTTATTTTTATTTTGTTTGCTACCCAAATCCTACGTGTCAGCTTGGCATTATTAACCTGCATTACTTTTAAATCTACACACACACACACACACACCTTTGTACCCACAGCATCATAAATTTAAAATAGATCCTTAATGACCTGTATTAATCTTTTCCCTCATTGGTAGGGGAAAGGTTTCATTTGACCCTCCCCTCAGGTTTTTAAGTGTTGGTGCTTGACCTGAAAAGGGTTTATGCGCCTGGTCCTAAAGTGTAAGGGCTGTGTCATCGCAGTAGTCCCATGGAGGCAGGAGGTGCTCAAGAGGTCTGCGTCTCAAGCGTGCTTGGCCTTGGACAGCTTAGAATCACTCTCTCAACTCTCTCCGTACACACCTTCCCATTACACAAACCACAGTTCTTAAACCTTTCCCTGAGTCCCTGGCTACATGAGGGGGCAAGGATCTCCTTTATTCTCCGGATGGTCTTAATCACTGCTAATCATTCTCTCCTTTCTACATTCCTCCTGAACCCAAGCTTACCCAGGCTCTTGTTGGGGCCTGCAGTGGCCTTCCCTTTGAGCCATAGTCACAACCAGATGATTATAACTATATCCACTCATAACAAAAGCTCCACATACATTGATGGTGCTATACAACTACTAACTATGTATTTGATCTTGAAGGTCATATCCTTTAATACAATATATGGGCTGGTGTGTGCACATTATAATCTGCTTTAAGATGACCCATGTGGCAGCTGTCACCACATGGAGATCTAATCATACACCAATGCACCACATGGATCAGGAGACTCCCCCGCCCCCATGCCACCACAAATGTTCTCTACCTGCAATGGTCTATGGTGTCAGGAAGAATATTGCTTGATCTAGGTGGTGAGCCATTATCTAGGGTTACTTCACCATGTGCAGTGATGTAAAGTGACCTTCACTCGGTCACTGTAATTAGACCCTTTGAGTCATGTACTGAGAGTAGATAAGACTTCAAGGCCCAGAGCTCAGTATGGTGACAAAGCCTCTTCTTTAAAGGAAAAAAAAATTGAGAATGAAACTGAAAAAAAATCCATTCCACTGGTTTTATTTGATCTATACAGTATTTGCAAATGATTCTGCAATTAAACTTGCCACAGAAGCTCCTTCTTCTATTACATTATTGAACTTGGATATTAAAAGAACTACATCAAAATAAGAATAATATGTATCAAAAGATTATCCTCCCACCTCACTACAAAGATAGCTACCCCATTTGCAGCAAGTATAAAGTTCATTCACAGCATCTATGTGTTCATGCCATATATCTTCAAATAACTCTTCTTTGTACAAACTAGCACAATTGGCATCTAGATTGCAGACAGAAATCTATCTAAGATATCTGAGATATTTATCAATCTATCTGTAAGGTATCTAGATAGATAGCTGAGAAGGGGGGGCAAAAAAGGGGATACATGGACACAAAAGATAAAAAGAGATGGACAGGAGCAACTATGATACAATTACTGATGTAGGTGGGCAAAAAACAATACCAAACCTAAGAATATAAGAATATAAGATGAGCCCTGCTGGATCCTACCAAGGGTCCATCTAGTCCAGCATTCTGTTCACACAGTGGCCAACCAGCTGCCCACAGGATCCCACAAGCAGGACATGAGTGCAACAGCACCCTCCCACCCACAGTCCCCAGCAACTGGTGTACATAGGCATACTGCCTCTTCTATTGACTGGACGCATATATGTACAGTTAGATAAGATTTATTTCTATAGATGAGATGAGCTCTTTGTGCCCTAGTTTGTCCTTCCTTAGACCCAAACCAGATTTCTAATTTCATTTAGGATTAGGAGATGTAATCCTAAATGAAGACCGAGGTACTTCTGGTGGGGGACAAGGGGAGGTTAGGGGATGTTGACCTGGTGCTGAATGGGTACATCTCCCCCTGAAGGACCAGGTCCGCAGCTTGGGGGTCATTCTAGACTCCCAGCTGTCCATGGAGGCTCAGGTGGCAGCTGTGAGCCGGGCGGCGCTGTATCAACTCCATCTGATACGGCAGCTGCGCCCCCTACCTTCCTAATCATCTGCTCCCATCAGTGGTTCATGCCTTGGTCTCCTCTCGCCTAGACTACTGTAATGCGCTCTACGTGGGGTTACCCTTGAAGACGGTTCGGAAGCTACAGCTGGTACAGAACGCGGCGGCTCGCCTGGTTAAAGGCAGCTGCCGGCGGGATCACATCACACCAGTGCTCAAGGAGCTACACTGGCTACCAGTTGCTTGCCGAGCTGAATTCAAGGTGTTGGCTTTGACCTTTAAAACCCTATATGGCTCCGGTCCAGTCTATCTCAAGGAGCGTCTCCAGCAACACCAAGTGGGCCGCTCAACAAGATCTGCCACAGACGGCCTTCTCTTTGTCCCTTCAGCCAGAGCAGCTAGACTGGTCGGGACGAGGAAGAGGGCCTTCTCTGTGGCAGCCCCCGTACTATGGAACTCTCTTCCAAGTGACCTCCGCCATGCCCCCTCTCTGCTGAGCTTCCGCCGCTCATTAAAAACTTGGTTATTCAGGCGGGAATATGGGGTGGGCTAAGATTTTAAAATTTTATACTGTTTTAATGTATTTTAATGGAGAAAAATGTTTTAATGTATTTTGTTCTGTTTTATTTTCTGTACATCGCCCAGGGTGGCCGGTTTGCCGGCCAGATGGGCGACAGATAAATGCAAATAATAAATAATAAATAAATAAATAATCTTTCCTTTGCTTATATCTCACTTCGAGCTAGCTGGAGATAGTTCTACATTCAGGGCCGGTGCAAGGCAGTTTGGTGCCCTAGGCAAGATCAGATATTTAGCGCCCCCCCCTTCCCACTTGACCCCTCCCTCCCTCCAGCCAAAACCTAAAATTGGCAAAATTGGCAAAACCTAAAAAATTTATTATCATAAACTTGGTAAAATACAAATTTTAGCGCTGTATTTTTTTTCCAAGGCGTTTCTGGCGCCCCCTTTAGCCCTGCGCCCTAGGCGGCTGCCTAGTTGGCCTAATGGTAGCACCGGCCCTGTCTACATTGCATGATTTGCTGCTGCCAGTTTCTCTCCATTGCCTTGCCCTTTCTTGGCTTGAGCACAGCTCACGGTCTCCTCTGCACTCCTCCTCCAGGTGTTCTAGTCTGTAGCACCAGGCCTGTCCCTCTCCTTCTCTACTTTGGCTTCCGCCCTTGCACTCTAGTCTCCACATCCTCCTTCTCTGACTCCTCCCTCATCTTTGAGGCCCTCCTCCTTCAATCCTGAAGCCATTGATGCCACCACTCTTCTCAAGCCGTCTTCCATATTAACTCTTTTGCCGAGATTTTGGCCTCTCTTCCCTGAGCCCACTAAGCTTCTGATAGAATGAGGCCCCTATTTATGTCAGGGGCCTCCTTCCAGGAGTGGGTGGGGTCAAAGGCAAAAGGGGAAAGGCCAAAGGCAAAGGGCAGGACTCCAAATAACAAAAACACGGGCATATTTAGTTTAAAGCTCTTGCTGCCGATAACTAAGCCTTAGGAGAGGCATTTCAACCTTTGAGAATGGGAACAAAACTGCACAAAAGCCAGGAAACCACCAAATGATTGGTGGTCAGAGGAAAGGGGTGGGCCAGGGAAAGGGTATGTGGCCACCTGGAGAACCCTGCATGGCCCCAGATTGGGTCCTCAGGAAGGCCAGACTGGGCCTGAGATTCCACACCATTGCTCTAGGCCAGTGTTCTCCAACCTTGGGTCCCCAGATGTTTTTGGCCTACAATTCCCAGCATGCATGCTGGGAGTTGTAGGCCAAAAGCATCTGGGGACCCAAGGTTGGAGAACACTGCTCTAGGCCACCAAGTAATGATAATTTCTGTCACATTTTTTCTATCAAGAGAACCTGCCTCTGATGTTCATATTATTATTTTTAATCTTGTGTCCATTTTCTGACACCTATTGTTGTAAATCCCCCAAATTGCTTTTTAAAAACTGGGTGGGTTTTAAATGCATTTTTGGTAGATCATTGGGAAGAGTTAGCAGGGGGGGAGGTTTAAAGGAAAGCTTGCAAAATTATGCTTGTGCATGTTCTGGATCCTGACTATTGTCTTGTCAAGGATGTGCTGGTATCTCATAAAAGTGATGTCTTTTCCAGAATAAATAATAGATCATTTGGGGAACACTGAATGAATTATCTGCAACAGCGGTAACAGTAGCATATGGTTTTACATTGAAACTATCCCCATGAACATCTATTTCTGGTCTTGTTTCCAGTATACACAGATAAAGTGCTGCAGTTGATAGTATTTCCCGCCTGCCTTAAAGTTTCTCTACCTGGCTTTGCTCCAGTGACTTATGGTTTACCATATGCATCTAGTTAGGAGGAGATGAGCAGGTAACTGAATTATTGCAGTAACCGAATTATTCACCATGCTATTCAAATGGTTTATTAGTGACTTCTTTAATAAATCCTCAGTTTTCACATTGACAGTAAAACAAGCTAATCTAAGTTGTAATTATATTTGACTGGGAGGGTGTGGGCTTTTAAAAATAGCCAAAATTAGCCATTTTTAGCAGTCTAAACACATTATGCTAAAATAAGACCTATCCATTCAGTCGGACTTATGTGTAAATGTGACTAAGCCTTCGAGGTCCAGAGCAAAATAATGGAAAGATGTAATTATTAACCAACCACCCTTCAACTCCACAATATCTGTCAAGTATATTTGGGGTTTACTGTGTTTTTTATCATTAAACAATACAGTACTTAACCCAAACCATATTTAAGTTCCTTAATAAAATGGCATGAAAATCCAGGGTTCATCACTGTATCAGCTCTCCTGGTACTGCAGTATAAAATATAGCTGGGTGATCTATACTTGGCCTGTAAAATGGGAGGGGTACCCACATAGTCTTTCCATTCATCAGTCTATTTGACCAACGATGCCTAGCTTGTGATTTCATGTAAACATGAACCCAAGATTTTTCTACAAATGAGGAAATAAATGATGATTCAACTCAATGGAAGTCCTCTCTTTCCACTAACCCCCTATAAACATCTACTTTGGGGTTCCTTTTCTTACACTATTGACAAACCAAATAAAGCTTCTAAAGAGGCTTAAGAATGTGAATATTTCAGATGGAACGTGTAAAGCATACATTTCATCTTTCAAAAATAGCTTGCGGACACGCAGTTTAATAGCTGTCAGTTCTAAGGGCATTTTCATACCTTTCATCATTATCCGTAGTTATTTTTAATTTAAAGCCTGAGGAAAATGTCCTCTGTAGTCACAAACATCACTCCAGCTCCAGGTGTTCTAGATGTTTTGTCTGCAAATTTTCAAGTCACATTAACCATTGAACTCCAAACAAACCGGTTGATCATAGAATGAGTTCACACTTTTGCGGCCTCTCAGTGGGGCAATCCTGCCTATTGGCCTCCAGAAGAAGGAAAGCCAATGGCTTTCCCTCAATGGCTTGAGTACTTGTATTCACAATGCTCCACACTCCTTGCAAAGAGGGATCCACTGATGTGGCCACACTTGGAATGCAAATCTTAGAATGATTGGAATACTGTGGCAATCCTGTGGTCATGCTGTGCAGGGTTATGCTTTGACACCAGGGCCGGTGCTACCATTAGGCCAACTAGGCAGCTGCCTAGGGTGCAGGGCTAAAGAGGGCGCCAGAAACGCCTTGAAAAAAAATACAGCGCTCTCAAGTGGGAAGGGGGGGCGCTAAATATCTGATCTTGGCTAGGGCACCAAACTGCCTTGCACTGGTCCTGTTTGACACCTCTTATTTGATTACCTAATAGCTATCGTGTTCATGACAGATCAATCTATTTTTTTTTAAAGAAGTGAAGAAGAAACTTGGCAGTGTATATGACAAAATTTCTACTCATTGAAAGAAATAGTGTGCAGCTGCTGTGAAAAAAATGCTAATTCTATGTCGGGGATCATTAGGAAAGGTATTATTATTATTATTATTATTATTATTATTATTATTATTATTTAATTAACATTTATATACCTGCCTTATCTGCTAAAAAAAAAAACTATCAAGGTGGTGCACAGCAATTTAAAACAATAAAACTTTTAAACAATGAGAAACAAAATACAAATCTATGGTGCAACCACAATTGGAATACTCTGTACAGTTCTTGTCACCGTGCCTCCAAAAGTGTATGGTATTGCTGGAAAAGGTACAGAAAAGGACAACCAGAATGATCAAGCGACTGGAGCAACTCCCCTATGAGGAAAGGTTATAACCTTTTGGGGCTCTTTACCTTAGAAAAAAGGCGAGTAAGGGGGGGGGATATGATAACAAGTGTATAAAAGTATGCATGGTGTGGACAAAGTGGATGGGGAGACATTTTTCTTCCTATGTCAAAATACTAGGACCTAGTATGGGAGGTGGGAGATTCAGACAGACAAAAGGAAGTACGGTACTTCACTAATGACCTGGTTTGTTTAACCTATGAATTGGCAGGGCCTTAAGCAAGGCAGCGACTGTGCTGTCATTGCTTCCACTTTCAATCAGCTTTAATCAAAGCTGATCGTTTGATGTGACCTCTGAACCTGGAACTCTAGGTTAGACAATAATTTTATTAATTTTTTACAAAACAAAAACAAATCATATTTGACTTCCACCTCTTTGACAACCATTACCAATCCATATCCAATCTAAGTTTTCTCTATTTTCACAGAGAATATTTCTACTACCTTTACTAATATTCAAAATTCAAAACCCAAAATTATTAATTCACTTTCCGTCCTCTTCAAGAAGTCCACAAGGGGTTTCCAGTCTTTCATAAATTAGGACAATTTTTTTTCTCTCTGATTGAGCAAGTCAGTTTCGCCATCTCTGGAACTCTAGGTTGTTGAGGGGCAAACAAGCCAGAGTTTTAACTCAACAACAAACCATGGGTGATTGTTGGGTTAAACCAGTGCTTCTCAATTATTTTCTGTCATGCCCCCCCTAGGAAGAAGAAAACATTTCGCGCCCCCCGCGCGACTGTAAATAGTATAATTTGTCTATAAAATTGTTATAAGTACACCTCTGCATAACACTGTATCCTTATTAACGTATAAGAGAATAAAAAAAGAAAGAAATGTGGATCAATTTACAACAAAGAATAGCTTTATTAACTGTAGCAGAAAAGATTTAAAGGAGCACAGGATTTAAAGGAACACAATATTAAAAAAAACTTTTAACTGAGGTCAAACGAGCCCCCCTTTACGGAGCCTCGCGCCCCCCCTGGGGGGCCCGCCCCACTATTTGAGAAGCACTGGGTTAAACTCTGGGTTGTTTACCCCTAAACAATCTAGAGTTCCAGGTCTGGATGTCACATGAAACAACCCAGGAATGGGGGGGGCAATCTACACTACACCTCATGGTTATTGTAGTACTGGATCACTTCTGTACTTGCGGGGCACACGATGCACTCACTTTTCAGTTCTGGTTGCGTTTGTCTTGTGTTATTGTTCTTCTTTTCTTCTGTAATTTCCTGGACTATCTTTATTATGATTTTTCCTGTTATTGCGATTCACTACCACAGTACATGGCTATGTGTGTTCTCACCAGGCGCTGTGGTTGCCTCTCTGGGTATAGCTATGAAATTTTATTTATTTATTTATTTATTATATTTATACCCCACCTTTTTTCCTGCAAGGAACCCAAGGCAGCTTACACAATCCTCCTCCTCTCCATTTTATCCTCACAACAACCCTGTGAGGTAGGTTAGGCTGAGAGTCAGTGACTGGCCCAAAGTCACCCAGTGAGTTTCATGGCTGAGCGGGCGGGGACTAGTACCTGGATCTCCTGAGTCCCAGTCCAACACTAAATTGTCCTAAGCAGTGTTAGTCAATTGTTTTCAAGGGGCGGGGAACATTCGGCTTTTGTCTCCAAAGCAGAGATTGCTTTCCCGCCTCTCTCCCTCTACCCCCCCCCCATGTCTTCTCTCTCTTGCAAAGTGAACTGGAGAGTAAGTGCTTCCCCCTCCCCTCCCTTTTGAAAAAATAAAGTTTTGAATGTCCCTTTCAACCCCCTGCCCCAAAGTACAACTAGCTGTAAATAAGCGAAAATGCATGTCTGCTCAGAAGTAAATCACATTATCTTCAATGGCCTTACTCAGAAGTAAATCACAAAGCAAACAGGACCTATCGGGGCTTCGGCAAAACAGCAGCAACGCCGAGATTGCTTTCCCGCCACCCTCCTTTGCCTGTCTGCTCAGAAGTAAATCACATTGTTTTCAATGGCCTTGCTCAGAATTAATCACATCGATTTCAATGGAGCTTGTGCTTGGGAAACTTGGCACGGGAGGAAGGCTGCTTTGGGGAATTGGTTTTGGGTGGAGGGGAATGGGCGTGCTGATCCTGCTGGCTTCACCCCATGGGAGGATGGTGGCCGCGGCCCCGGCAGCAGCCCAGCCTCCCACTCTCTTCCCTTCTCCTTCTCCATGATCTTTTGTGAGGGGGAAGGGGCAGGAGGAGGAACTCATTTTCCCTTTTAAAAAAAAACAATCTCGCTCCTGTGCTTGTTCACGCCTTTGCTCCTGTGCATAGATGATGAACACCCCTCCCCCTCCCCCCAAACCCCTCTCTCTTAGAGGGCCATTTCCTCTGCATATGCAAGGCAACACCCAGTATTACCACTATGGAGTTTAGGCGTGGGGCGGCAAAACAGAATGACTGAGGTACATTAAACGAAAGTGTGCGCTGTGAGTAGCGACAGCGGAACGTGAATTTAGCAGTACCGTAATGCTAACTTGATGATGTACCATGTAGTGTAGATCTGACCAGGGTGTTCCTGGGTTGTTGATTAAAGCTGATTCAAAATGGAAGTGGTGCGTGCTGGGAGTCAGCAGCACACTCATCTCTTCGCTCATGGCCCCAATAACCCATGTTTTAAACAACCCATGGGTTGTCATTACATTTGAACCAGACCAGGGCATAGTTAAACTATGGAATTCACTACCACAAGATGTAGCGATGATGGCCTCCAACCTTGACAGCTTTAAAGGGGGATTTGACAAATTCATTGAAGATAAGGCTAGCAATGGCTACCAGTCACAATGGCTATATATTACCTCTAGTATTGGAGGCTGTAGGCCCCTGGGTACCAGTTGCTGAGGAGTAACAATGGGAGAAGGTTACTGCCTTCATGTCCACTGGTGGAAACTGAAAATTAGACTAGAATAGTTAGATGCAGGGCTTTTTTTCTGGTGGAACTCACCAGAACTAAGTTCCAGCACCTTTTATTCTATTAATTTCATTACAATTTAATCGCCATCTACTCCCGAGGAAACATAATCCAAGAGTTCCGGTACCTTTTTCTCCAGAAAAAAAGCACTGGTTAGATGCACTCACGATGCACTCACTTTGGTCTGATCCAGTAGGGCCGGCCGCTCTTATGTTCTTATACACTGCTGTGATCACACAGCCACCCTCCTTCCATCCCTAGAAGCCTTTGTCTGCTACCTCTGCTCCCCTTCCTGCCAATAATAACAATATCTCTAGTGGTGATGATTTTCTACCAGGAACTCACCAACAGGGTGAGTGAATTATTAGTGGTGATTTGTTTCCCCTGATGCAAAGTTGACATTGAGCATCTGTTAGTCAAGTGTGAAGAGATATATTACCCTAAATAGCAGGGTGGGAGGAATGTAGTAGTAGAAGATAGCAGCAGACAAACTATAGGATGGTCTCACTGAAGTTAACACCAGGACAATGAAGGATGCTTAATCAATTTCAACTTAGAAAATAATAAATCTCTACATTATCAATGTAGGAAGGCGTAACCTAGGCCAATCAATTTTCTGGTCATTATTCCTCATTACTTTGGCTGCAAGAAAGTTTGAGCAATTACAGGCTGCAGTGGGTAATTTATGAGTGTGCTCTTTGTCTTCTTTTGTAAACACTATCGGAGGGTTCATCACTGGTCCACTCTCAGTATGCACAAGCATTCCGATACCAAAGGCCCTACAGCCCAAGTTAGGACAGCCAGTTTGCTTTATCATCAGACATTATAGTTTTTCCCTCCATTAATTTCTTTCAAGGCAATTTGACTTTTTGCCAAGTATCTGACAGAGGATTCAGTGTGAGGCATTGCTGCCGTTTTTTAGAAATCGGTTAATGAGATTCCCCGAGGGCCCCAAATGACAAGCCTCTTATCTTTTGTCAGTTTAATTTCTGCTGTATCCATTTGTGTTAGTTCATTGTGAGAGAATATTCCTCATTTTTAAACAAAATGGTTGGTCTTGTTCTCCCACTGCTCTGGTCCTTAACATTCCTCTTTTGATTCTCACAAAGTGAGATCACCCTCAGGAGCTGAGTGCTGAGTGCTGTTCCTTTTTCTTTTTCTTTCTCTCTCTCTCTCTCTCTCTCTTTCTCTCTCTCTCTCCCCCCCCCCCCCGGGTCTCTTTCTTTCACAGGGCTTTTGGCTAGACACTGCCATTTTGTGTCCATTCATAGATCATAAGAGTTGGAAGGGACCTACAAGGCCATCGAGTCCAACCCCCTGCTCAATGCAGGAAACTAGAGGACTGTCACAGTGTCAGTAATTCTACTAGTTACAGGAATAGGTAGTGGAAACATCCTCAGTTGTTGGCCCAATACCAAATGCCACCAGAGTTTCCCTATAACAGTGATGGCGAACCTATGGCACGGGTGCCACAGCTGGCACGCAGGGACCTCTCTGTGGGCACTCGAGCCATTGGTCACCGGATCGCAAAAAGACTGTCCCCTTCTGCAAAACACTAATGATCTTGTCCTTTCTCACAGCGTGGAACAGAATGATTTTATTCTAGAATTCCTGTTACAGAATTCTTTTCTACATTGTTATCACATTTAAAAGATTTTGAAGAATGATGCACAGAGCATGGCTTGGATGTAAAGCCCTAACAGTTGACCTGAGTGCTGCATGTGTTGCTCTCAAACTAACGGAGTATGAGCCAAGGTTTGACAAATTATCAGCATGCATGCAATAGCAGAAATCACATTAATTGTGCAAAAGCATGCCCAATGCAAACTTTTACCTAATGCGGTGTTTGCAGTCCAAGACATAAAGTGTTTAAAATGTGTTAAGCACGTTTAGTTTTCTTGTTTATCTTGCTCATCCTAGTACAGGTTGACTTTTACTTTTACTAATCCGACACCTGTAGAAGCAGGGAAAGGACCCGGGGTAAAGCTTGCCCCATACAATTTCAGTCTGGCATATAATCATATTACAAGTTGAGAATCCCTTATCCAAAAATACATGTGCCTAATTATTTAAAAAGTTTGTATAAATTCCCTTCAGGCTATGTGTACAATGTAGTACTATAATAATTTTTTGAGTTGATTTTTTTTCCAACAAAAAACTGTTTGTATCATTGAAAGCTCTGTTATTGTGTTTTTCTTTTAAGACAAAAGATGTTAATTAGTTCGGACAACTGTATGGGTTGTTTTTCTAAAACTAAAACCTTGGTATTCAGGTTTAATTGCAGTGTTGACACTTTGAAATAAATAAGTTGGTTTTGTGTTGCAGTTTGGGCACTCGGGCTCAAAAAGGTTCGCCATCACTGCCCTATAACAAAGGGTATAACATTTTTAATGCATGGCATCCGAGAACATTGGACTTCCATTCTATTTCATGTCAAGTTTCTTATCTCTGAGTTTACTATGACCCTGTTATATAAAAAAGAAGCAAGGCCACTATCTTGTTTGCGCAAGAGTAACTCTCATGCTCTGCAAAATGTGTTAGACACATAATCATAATCTATTCAGAGCTACAGTGTGACTTTTAATGGGCAGAGAAAGCATTTAATTAAAGCTGTAATCCTACGCACACCTACCTGGGAGTAAGCCTTGTTGAATTCAGTAGGACTTACTTCTGAATAACCATGCATAGGAATATGCTGCAAGCTGCCTAATGCTTAATAAAGGCCAGGCTGCAAAATTTTTACAACTTCACAAACCAGCCCCATCCCTCTTTAGAGCAGCTTGCCAGCTTTTAACTTTTCAGTTTAAAAAAAAGGCATCAAATAAACATTCAGTTTAACCAAGAACATGCTCTGCTTTAAAAAATAATTTTAAAAAAGGTTAAAAAGGCAGTGAGCAGGGGGTTGGACTCAATGACCTTATAGGCCCCTTCCAACTCTACTATTCTATAATTCTATTCAATGATTCTATAAGCATGAGATAGGTACAAGATAGTGTATCAGCCAAATGCATTGTGAAGGCCAGGCAGGGTGAGGAACCCAGTCTGATTCCAAGGGAGGAAAAAAAGCAGTGAGCCCTATTTCGAATTATATTGTATTGTATGCACTCTTAGGCTCTCTGTGCACCAATATCCACATTCAAACAGTAATAATGAATGAAAAAGAGCTACAGGGAATATATATATTTTAGGAGAAAAACAACTGCCTTCAAATCCATTGAAGTTAATACCCTTGAGGTGTGTTCCTGTGACTTCCTCATATGTTCACTGGATGCATGAGGGGAGGAGCAGGACCACCCTTGTTCGCTCCACCCCGACACTGATACACCCACTAGCCACACCCTCTGGTGGCCACCCGAGCAGCTGTAATATTTATACAAGGAAAATAATGCACTTAATTTTTTTTTAAATTATCTTTTTTTTTTACTTTAGAAATTTGGTATTAGAAACGTAATCAGACGGGCAGCACAGTCTTATGAGGGTGCCTGCTACAACCCTCCAAACCCAGAGGATTGCAGGCATCCTATGCAGGGCAGGAGGAAAAAGGCGGATAGGATAACCACCACACTCCCCTCGCCCTCAGAAACATCTAGATCAGTGTTCTCCAACCTTGGGTCCCCAGATGTTTTTGGCCTACAACTCCTAGCATGCCCCAGCCAGCATAGCTGGGAGTTGTAGGCCAAAAACATCTGGGGACCCAAGGTTGGAGAACACTGATCTAGATGGCTGATTTCCTCTCCTTGTGAGGAGGAGGAGAGGCTGAGGTGCTACCTTGAGTCCTTGGAATCCAGCGGAGCCTTGCCCTTCCCCTCCCCCCAGCAACTGTAGCAAGTTACATAACCAGAACATTTAAAACTCAAAGATAGGAGCACGCTCCCCTTGCCCTCAGAAACATCTAGATGGCCGATGGCAGCAACAAGCAGGGAGTTACCCAAGCCACTGCTTTAAAAATTAAAAAATGCTTTAATTGTAAATCTACAAATCATCTAAAAAAAACAATATAAACAAACAAACAAACAAACAACAACAACAAAAAATCAAAAACTACAAGCACACCTGAAGAGGCAGTTAAAACAAGCAAAAGTTTGATTGCAAAAGTGAAAATTTCTAATAGTTTTTGAGTTTTAAACTCTAGAGCTTCTCATCACATGACTAACTCCGATTTCGGCCATCTAGATGTTTTCCCTCTCCTCGGAAGGAGGAGAGGTTGGGGCACAGCCCGGATTCCTTGGAATCTGGTGGAGCCTTGCCCCTCCCCTCCCTGAGGAACGCCCACCCCCATGGGGGAACCGAAGACAGAAGATAGTCTTCAGTTCCCTGCCTGTACAGAAGGAACCGCACCAGCTATGGTGTGTGTGTGTCGGGGGCTTCATGGTACTGCAACCTTGGAAAAGATTTCCAAGGTCACAGGGGCTTCCAGTCGCAATCCTATGACCCCCCCCAGACAAGGTAGGAGGGGCATGGATTGCCCCTAAATCTCTAAACAGGAAAACTGTTGTAAACCGCCCAGAGAGCTTCGGCTATTGGGCGGTATAAAAATGTATTAAACAAACAAACAAACAAACAAACAAACAAATAAATAAATAAATAAACTCATTACATATTTTGTATATTTGCAGTACAATCCTAATATTGTCTATTTGGAAGTAAATCCCATTGGTTTCTTTGATAGTCCTAGGTGGCAATTACCTTCAGAAGCCACTGCTTTGGAGCAGTAGAGAACTACTCAGAAAGGAAGTTTATGAGCTTTTCTACATGAGGCTGTTATCTACTTTTGGTTTCGTCACAGAATTGACATCTGAGAGCTACACAGAGTGTTTCCTTTCCTGCTTTTCTGCTACATAACCTCTAGGTGGCACGGTGGTATAGTGGAATAGTGCAAACACACAAGTGAAAAAAGCATTTTCTTTCGCTTTTACAGTCAAATACTGCATTTTCCCTGCTCTAAAAAAACTCACTGAAAGAGCTCTTTAGACACAGGAGCAAAACTGGAGGGTCACGACTTCATCTAAAGAACCCGTAAACAACCATGAGTAGGGAATGACAAGTGCATGATAAATGCATCATGTAGAAAAGCCCTTTATATGTTACTTTGTACATCAAGAACTAGGACCGCTATGGTGGGATATAAGTCACCACTGATAAAGAAGGGGAAGCTGGTTGGAGCAATGCTTGCATTATAGAGGAATTGTTCCCACATAAATATTTCCTTTATGGGGAAAGATACGGAGCCCTTAATGAAATCTACAAACCTCACTATGACTTTCCCTAATTTTAGCCACACCATGGTCCTACAGTAGCCTTTTTAAAAGTAGGTAAGGTGCTTATCACCAAAGAAAAGGGGTTCAGGAGCCCCTCTGTTCCCCTGACACTTTGAATGGGCCTTCCAGTTGGTTTCTAGGCCCATTCAAAGTGTTGGTTTGCAGCTTTCAAGCCCAAAATGTTCTGGGACCAGGATTTCAAGGACCATCTACCCCTAGATGAACCTACCCATGCACTAAAGTCATTATCAAAGCCATGCTCTATATTCCCCTATCATCCATACTACCTGTGGGTTGCTACATGAGGCAGGGCCTATCTCAACAGTATCACTGAGATTATGGCATTCCTTTCCTTTCTCTCCATGCCAGCTGTGGGGTGTGTGTGTGTGTCTGGGGTTGGATCTTCAAGTCCCCCTTCCAAGGTCAGAGTGCTGTAGAGGTTGGACCTTCTCCCAGAGACCATAGGATTGCTCTCTTAAACAAATAAAATAAATAGTATATCAGTCTATGTAGTTATGCAAAATAAAATGGTATAAATTATGTAGCTGTGCAGACATGCGGCAGCGTTCACACTGAGCTGCAGTATGAGTCCATAGCACAGGGCTGCGTGTCACACGTTTCATGGAGGCAAATCTGAATTTTTCACTTACCCAACAGGAAGCTACAGCTGATCATGGCTTCCGGACAAGTATAGCTGTATAATGCAGATGTTTGCAAGGATATGATTGTCACAATCAAACTTTACATTTCTAGATCTACAGCTAAAAAATGTAATGTGTGAAGTGGCCATGTGTCAGAAGACAGTCCTCTATTTTGAAGGCATCCTCTGTTTGAAGGGCTGCCCAGTCCAAGTCCAGTTTAAAGACAGAGAACCAACAGAAGGTCGATCTGGGCCTTGAAGTTGCTCATCCACAGCACCTGGACAGCAGACAGAGCAAGGCACACAAGTCACCTGGTCACAATCTTCCACACTGTGGTACGATGTACTGTATTTCCATTGAAATTATAAGTCTTTCAAAATCTGCATCTATCCATATAAATTAGCATATGCACATTTTATGCAAACTGATGTCCTTTTTTGGGGGGGCATTCATAAGTGGCTACCCTGTGTTGACTGCATGTGTCAGCTGCACTCTCAGGATCGGTGCAAGGCAGTTTGGTGCCCTAGGCAAGATCAGATATTGAGCGCCCCCCCTTCCCACTTGAGAGCGCTGTATTTTTTTTCAAGGCGTTTCTGGCGTTCCCTTTAGCCCTGCGCCCTAGGCAGCTGCCTAGTTGACCTAGGTAGCACCGGCCCTGTGCACTCTGGTGCACGCCAAGGAGGAAAGCACCTGCATGGACTGAGTCACAGAATATTGCTATAAGGAGGTAATCTGATTTAAAACACATTGCAAGATTAAAAAAAAAATGTCAATCAGATTAAAGGTTCTGTTTATGACTCTCAGAGAGATAACTCATAGATGAAAGGAACAGCAAGTTAAATTTATTACGGTCTAAACTTAAAGCAAAGTAGATCAGTTTTGTACACTTTACCTTTCACTTTCTGTCCTTGATTGGAAAATGATACCTGTTCGTTTGGAATGCAGCTTAATTGGAACTGAATTCCTGGTGCAACATGGGAGCCTTTTTATGTGAATGAACTTGTTCTGAATGTTCCCCTTGTTCCTTGAACATCTTAGTTTTCCTAGCCACAAGTCTCCATCTATCAACTTCCTCCTTGGAGGGTGATGATTTTGAATCTTGCTGACAAATCAAAATTTTCACCTTTTTTTTTTTTTAACCAAGTCTGACACCCATTTTGCCAGCTACAATAGGCAGCTGCAAATGTATTTTGCAAATGAGGCAATTTTGCTTGTAAGGTAATAAGAGATCGCTAGTGCTACAAATAAATTAATAAATAAATAAATAAAGCCAGGAATGGACAGCTGTGAATACTGAAAGACCTGTGAGATTGGGAATGGGAAAAAGGGGGATTAACGGAGTTGGGTGCAGAGACCTATGGTGGTGTGGAGAGAAGAGCGATCACTACAGGATGCAAAGAGAAACAAGGGTTAAAAGAGAATGGGTTAAAAAGCAAACACTGAGTTAAATCTGAAAAGAAATTACTTTCACAGTTTGTGTGATTTTCCAATCCTCTTCAGTTAGGAAAAATATAAAAGTGAGCCTCAAAGTCATCTGTTGTACTGTATCCCTGCTCTCTGCCCTCAAGATAGCAGTTCTCTCTCCCCTTCCCTCCTAAGGACATTGGCCCAAGTTACTTATCTCCATCACTTCCCCCAACCCTTCCAGGTTAATTCTTTTTCTCTCCCTCCATTTCCCCAATGCACCATGGGTTAGAGGCACCAAACCCCTTCTTTTGTTCTTCCATATAAAGCTCTCTGGAAAGTCACCAAAACTCTTTCCATGTACCACATCCATTAACTGGCAGCGGTGGGGCAGTGTGTGTGTGTGTGTGTGTGTGTGTGTGTGCATGTTGGGGTCGGGTATAGTTCTTTTCCTCAGGATATGGTCCTAACAAATGCACTGGCAATGGAAGTTCAGTGCAATTGCTCCCATATAAAACCGCACCTCATACATATGAGGATTTCCTTCATCGGGTCTTTTTAATCAAAATGTTGTTTCCTGTTCCATGCTTCCAAATCTCTGGAAAATCAGCAGGCAGCATCAGGAATCTGCTAGTTCTTTTTGCTAATGTAAACCATACAACACAGCCTTGTACAGCTAGCACATCACTCTAAACTGCTGTTGTTACCAGTGCTGGGAGAACATCTTTTGTTGGAGTGACGGCTTGCTAATAGTAGGTGATGAACAGCTGATACTGCAGCAGTGGGAGTACATTTTGAAAGATGCTCTCTTGTGTGGCAGGTAGAGGTCAGAGCCTCCCCTTGTCCACTTGACCAGGCCTCAGATTTAAGGGGAAGAGGGTTAAAGCAGCCATGCCCATCCTTCCTTGGCCCAGGCTTGCTCTTTCTGTGTGCTTCCAGATGGAGGGTGTCTAGCACTACCAGTGAGAAGGCATAACGCAGCGATTCCATCTTTCCCTTCTAATCTTAATGGATTTCCTGCAGTAAGAGAAAAGATGGAAGAAGCCGTGGGAAAACATGGGCAGGTTACGAGTTGAAGGCGATATCATCTGGAATTCCCATAAAATTCCATGAATGAGGCAGGGCAATGGCCCCATAAAAACCTTGTCTGGAAGCACACACACACCACCCCTCTGCCCTGAATGACCCCTGGGAAATCCTCCCCAGCCTGTCTGGTCCTTAAATGTCTGCCAGCAGTCTAGGAAGGGGGCTTCCCCCTCTTATAGGACATCTTCCTTCCGTGCTGGCTAGGAGAGGCGGTAACTCCATTGCCATGGTGATGGAGCTGTGCTTCTTGCTGCATCAGCTCCATTGCTCCATATAGCCTTTGTCCCCATTGCTGGGCAGACAGCCAGGTCACTGCTATGCTGATTGGGAGTGGGTCAGGCGCTGCTTGCCTGTGGTGGTGGTGGGATGTCCTTCCTGCCAAGACTCAGTGGGCTATGGCAGGGAGGGAACAGGAAATCCCCCTACTATATCCTGATAGCTGGGAATCTCTCCTCAGCTTTTGGAATGCGTACCCATCAGAGCTTCGACAAGGTGACATTTCTCCAGCTAAGGAGATGAACAATTTGGAGCCAGCTTTGAATTTAGAGAATCAGGCAGAGACGAGAGAGCAAGAGAGAGCTGTGAGATAGTTAGAGCTGAAGCATCCTTGGTGTGCCATTGCTCTCTCTGTGGACCTGGTTCAAGACAAGCCACTGTGCTGTCTGCTGATGGCATGCATTGCATTTGCCTCTGCTCTGCTTGTATAATCTGTAATTAAAGCCATTATTACAAAGGCACCCGAAGTCTCCAGTGCTCTCTCCTCCTCCAAAGGTTGTCCCCATTCAGGGACGTGGGGAGCAGGGGTGGTGTTAGAGATCCGTGGCTCAGGTGCAAAGGTAAAAAGAAAATGCACCACTTTGGATATGTTAATTTACATATGCTCTAAAGTCTGTCTCTCTGTGTGTCTTTAAAGGACCCTGTCTCCTAAGAACACCCCTATTTGTGAAAAGGGAAGTATGGGCAGGAGAGAGGAGGGCATTTGATTTCAGAAAAAAACCTCAGGCAGAAAGATTCAAGGGCGGGGGGGGGGAGCAGCAGGAGGTGAAGCACATGTGGGCAAAAAGCCAGCTCATCTGGGGGTGGGTGGGTGGGTCAGATGCAACACAAATATTCAGGGTTCCTGTACCTCTATTTCAGCAAGTGCCCATGGACAGTAGGGTGGCGGGGCAGATGGCTTCCCAGATATTCGGGTCTCCAAATGAAAGATTTGGGGCTCTAGCCCTGGTGGGCCACCCCCCTAACTCCACCTCTGGTGGGGAGCTAGCTTAAAGTGGTTTTGAAAAATGATTTAGTCAGAATCCCAATCTGCGTCTCAGTGAGGAGAGGAAGAAAGAAGCAAAGAAACATAATCATAGCATGTTAACCATATTACTTGGAAAGTTTTTGATTTCCCCTGCACAGCATAAGATGGCCACACAGTACAGATGTAACGTTTCTCCCCCAGTTTGAAAGGAGTGTTTTAGCAATTAACTTACTGTGCCTCCTCCACTTTCTCATAGGCTATAGTTAGGTGAAAGAAGAGTGACACCCAGTGGAGGTTCACAGTTGTGCTTATATTGTGATGGTTGTGCACAGTGTGGCATTGCTCCTCCATCTCCAGGGTTCATTTCAAGCTGATGGCATTAGCATCAGGTGCATATTTCTTTATTTGATTTATAAATCATATCTGCTGCCTACCAGGCACCTGGAGTAATGTACTATAAAAATATTTTTTAAAATTCTCAGAAAACCAATAAACAATAAAATAAGAGCAGCATTAACATTAAAATTAAAATCGAAGAGCAACAAAACCTTAAAACATTAAAAGCCTGATGGAACAAAACAGTCTTTACTACCTGTTTAAAAGCAAAATATTTAGTGCACCAGTGCATACCTGGCAAATTTACTTGGCAATGAAAACTACAGGCACAGCGGCCTGATCTGGATCGGGACCACAGTATGGCCAAAGGGTGAAAACGCTCCTACCCCCACACTACAGTTCCAATCTGGATCGAGCCTCTGCACTTACTTTAGAGTAAATCAGAAAGACACAGCTGCTAGCTACATCCTCAGACTAATGTGTAGTTTGGGTCTGAGCCTCTGAGGCTCACAACACAAGTTGTCAGATTAAGCAGGAAGAATGACACAAACGTTCACAACCCAGCTAGTAGGCAGAAGCCAACATGGCTACACATGGAGATCATGGAGGTCTAAAGCAGAGTCACTCCAGGACCCAACAGCTTTAAGAAGGAGACCAATATACAGTAATACCTTGGATTGCAAGTAACTTGGTCTGAGAGCGTTTTGCAAGACAAGCACATTTTTTTAAAAAATTTTGACTTGCTAAACGAGCAAGGTCTTGCAAGACAAGTAGTCGTAGGGATGTAACCGCTTGCCTCAAGCGGGCGTAGCAGGGCGAAATCGGCCCCGCTCATGCCCACCAGAGACTCGCTTTGATATAAGGGTGTTTTGCATTACAAGCACGGTTCCGGAACGAATTATGCTCTCAATCCAAGGTATTACTGTACCCCACCCACACTGCCTTAAACCGTCTGAAGCTTGCACCCCTCCTTCAGAGAGCTTTATAGGGGAGGTTTCCTTAGGAATCTAGGACCTAGTTCTTACTGAGATAGTAACCTCTGTCCGATTGCAGGCAGGGACTTGTGAGACTGAATGCTCTTCTGTACCAAAAAATACATAAATAAAATAAAATAGAACATCCCTTCCACATCGAAAACTAACATGTCAGGGGAAAGGATAGCTTGAATCTTTCCTCTGCCACCTAGCTTTCTATGCACACGGTTTGTTTGTTTTTGCACATGGTCTTTTGAGCCTTGCACCTGCAGTCTGGAGTGTTACGACCCAGATACAAGTTTATTACCGCTTCAGGGAGGACTGGACCTAGCTAGGACAATCCCTCAAAATGTGTTTGCCAGGCAGCTTTATGGATCTCTGTAGAAGCCTCCCCCCCCCCCCACCTTCTGCCCCAGTACAGGATGAGCTGGGTCAGGTTCCTACAACCTATGGAAAGGTGCTTTGGCAGGGCCAACATCAAGGGTGGGTAGGCATGGCCAGGCACCTGCCAAGGGCCCCCCTAGACTTGCTTCTCCTCGTCACCATTGCAGCCTCCTTGTCCACCTGTCTCTTGCTCTGGCCCAGACAATGATGGTGGGGAGAAGGAGCAGCAGCAGCAGCAGCAGCAGACGCCACTGCCCACCTGCTCACTGGCTTTCTGCCTGTCAAGGAAGCAAGTGGTAGCAATGATGAAGAAGAGCAAGAATAGCTGGTGGCAACGGTGGTGAGAAGGTAGACTCACTGGGGGAAGGGGCCCATTGTAGGGGCCCTGCCCAAGGGCCCTCATGAACCCGGAGCCAGCACCGGGCTGCGGGTGCCCTCTTCCTCCATTCCCCCCCCAATAACCTCCTTAAGTTTTTAAATAGGCTTTTGAACTTGTAAGAACTTGTTTCTTCTCTCTCAGTCTCGCCCACAAGATGTCTTTCCAGAAAGTACTTCATTCTTTTGCCTTTTTTGCAGGCTGACCGAAAAATGCAGGATGCAAGATAGTCCACAATGTGCAAGGTCTCCCTGCAACTCATGCTGCTCTTAGTGCTGTGAAGATACGAGTACGAACACGACTGCTATCTGTTCACCCCAAGTCAGTGTGTGTTCCCCTTTGCCCCTTAGGAATACCGAGCTGTGCTTTCTTTAACTGTGTACAGAAATAGATGCGTTTCTAAGGAGCAGCAGACTGTTATTTGCAGGGCTTGATTATAAGATTTTTGTGTGATTTCTACTGAGGCGGGTCCATGTTTTGTTTCTAAAATGTTTTTTTTTTTTTTGGAGCGGGGAGCAGTCACGTGCCTCCCCCCAGTCAACCCTGCCCACTCCTCCTGCCTTACTGGCCAGCCCACTGAAACATGGGGCTTCTCACCCCACGGGCACTGAACTCCTGGGCTGCCTGCCAGCCACTATGTAGCTTAGAAGGAAGCTGCAGCTGCTGGAGGGTGACCGGCTCAGGAAATGATGGGAAGGGCAGGATTGCCAAATAATGCTTCCACAGTCCATCAGCAAGATGTTTGCCGAGACAGCCATAGCCAGAGCAAAGCAGAATGGGAAAAATAGTTGTACCTTGCTGTCTTATCCGGGGGCTGGGCACCTAATACAAACCCCGGGATGCCCACTTTGCTACATCTCCCCAATCTGGGGCAAACCTACAGCGTGGGGAGGTGAAGCGAAGCCCCATGCCAAAGCCCAAGAGCACGCCTGGAAGGAGATCCAGAAATTCCTTAAGCTTCATCTTGGCCCAGCTGGAGGTAGCAATTTGTGATGTCGGAAGGAACATGGGTTGTGTGGCTTCTTCTAGTCCTCTGAAGTTGATCAAAGAAATTACGTAAATCCCAAACAGGAGACAGCCTGCCTGAGTGAGAATATCCCTGTGATGTGACCTACTGTATTTTCCAGCAGGCTGTGCAGAGGGAGAAGAGAGGGAGCGCAGGGCCATTCCACCAGCCCTGCCGGAAGTATTAATTAATTTTCCCCCTTCTTCCCTCCCCATTCCTTTTTCCTTGTGTGTCGTGTCTTTTTAGATTGTAAGCCTGCTGGCAGGGACTGTCTTGTTGATTGTTGTAAACCGCCCACAGAGCTTCGGCTATTGGGCGGCATAAAAATGAAATAAATAAATAAATAAATAAATAAATAAATAAATAAAAAAAATAAAAATACCCTCTACTTTCAGGAGCAGGGGAATGGAAGAGCAGGAGAAAAGAGTGACAGTGGTGCAGAGGCCGGCCCCCGGGCTACTTTCTACTGCCAGAGCAGGGCTGAAGGAGAAGACCTACACTTGCTTGGCCAAGGCTTTCTCTTGGTGGGTCCCTTTCCCACCACATCTCAGTCCCCTCCAGACATCAGGCCAAGGACAGACCCTTCAGCCAAGGGAGTGGGGACTCCAGTATAGCTGTCAGAGCCCTATGCCCTGAAGCGGCCAAAAGCTCTTTTGTTCCCTGTGATTATGTTTCCCTGAGGTGTGCGCTGTTAACATTAACCTCCCGCTATGTACTTTTGTACTTACATTACCTCCTTGTAAGCAGAGGTTTGGCTCTGCATGGATGGACATGGGGCGGTCATCATCACCCCAGATTGCCAGGCCCCGTAACGCATCCAGAGTGCTTCCCTGCTTCATGGGATGGACGGGTAAAGTTCCTGGTGCAGTCCCCAGAACATTTCTGAAACAAATACTACCCTCGCTAATCCATAACATGATAATGAAGGTGCCCTCCCCGCAATAAAGGAAACTCTTTCTGTGAAGCACATCTTGGAAATTGTTTTCCAAATGAGTTTAGCTCTGCCAATTTTGATTTAGTAATCAGAGACAAATTAAAACCTTGCCTTGAAATCCATGCTTATCTTTCATCTCTGTTTAGGGCACATAGCTTAACAAAGCACAGATGCTCTTATTTTTTAAAAAAACACCCAACCTCTGGCCTTGTAAAAACTATTCCATAATATATCCAATAGATGGCAGTAAGTGCCGTTCATTTGTATTATAATATCTCAGACTCGGTGCTTAGCCTTGCAGTGGCGTATAAATGTGCTGGATGACAGATATTTGCCCTACAAGGTTTTATACCACTTTTGTTGTGGTTTTCTGAAAGATTCCTGAGAATTGTCATTGGTTAGACCCTCACCTCCTCAAAGTACTACAAAACCAAGGGTTCCCTGGGAAGAGGGGCATAATGACCCAGTTCTCATGTCACAACAACCCAAGTTTATTTATTTTTTAAAATCTTGGATTGTTGTGATTGAGTAGGAGTGAGCAAACATGCTGGCTCCTACTGCATGATCGCAACTGCTGGGATTTAAACAACCAAGGGATGGAGCATTGCATGTGAAACGGGAACTGGTATAAATCGGGTGGTGGTGGTGGTGGTGCAGAACCTCAAGTCCATGGGCCAAATCTCGTCCTTCTGAGGTCCCCAGATGGCCCTGGCCCCACCCCCTTTCCTCCAACCACCAACCACTTGGTGTTTTCCCGGGTTTTGTGCCACTTTTTCCCATTCTAAAATGTCAAAATGCCTCTCCTAAAGCTTAGTTCCTGGCAGAAAGAGCTTTACGCTACAATAGGCTGGTATTTTTAGCCATGCCCCTTTTGCTTTTGGCTCCACCCTCCACTGGAATGTGGCCCATGAAAGCTTCTCCTTTGGAATTTCTTTCAAAATTGTATTTGACCCTCAGGATGAAAGAGGTTCTGCACACCTGGTATAAATGATCTTGCATAGGTCAGACGCATCAGTTGATTTTCAAGGAATGGACCTCAACCTCCCTGACATTCAGTTCTATGAGCTGATGCTTCTGCACAATGTCTCATTAGATCGGGTTGCAGGACACAGGGTTCCCATTTTAAAGACTTTTCTCTGCTTTGTGGGTAATTTCTTTACTTAATTGACTTGTAGATGACCTCTTGTAGAATTTATATTGATTTTTTAAAAAACAATAATGTTTCTCAGGGAGCTCTGGTTTATATAATTATTGTTGGCTTGATTGAGTAAACCATATTTTGCAAGCTTATCTTGCCTCTCTAATTGCCAATATTGATTATTTAGGAAATTGGTTGGTGTAGACACATTTATGTCATATAAGGCTTAACATTTGGGCATTTCTACATGTTCCTATAATGCGGACGTGAAGTCATTTGGGATGCTTCCAGGTAAGCTTTTATGGAGCCATTGCCTTGCCTTATTCACGGAATTGTACAGGGGATCCAGATGTCATCTGCTTCCATATGTAGCCCTCTTGTGTTTTCCCACCACTTCTTCCATCTTCTTTTGTTACCCAGAAAATGTATTAAGGAGAAAAAGACACTGGACAAGCCTTCTGACTGGTAGCACTAGGAGCCCTTCATCTGGAAGCACCCTTGGTTGTCATCATATCTGAAGTTTTGGAGCAAGATAATATTGCCAGCAAGTAACTGACCACTTGTTTATTGGGTGGAACGTACACCCTTCACATAGTAAAGCTCTTTGGATTAACATGTAGGAAGTGGGTTACTATTAAGCAGCGGTAGCTAGATTGGTGCAAGCAATGGTTTGACCTGCTCCAGTCACTGCAGCCTCCTATGCTTCATATGGGATGCAGAGGTAGCTGGTTCTGCCTTGTGCCAGTGAATTCCTTCCCTGAGTGCCTAGACTATTTGTACACTACAAATTGGAACTGGCTTCAAGCCCATTTACTGTCATGCCTCCCAACCAATGAACAGTAGTTCCCTGAGGGAAGCTCTCTTCTAGCATGACATCCTCTGCATCTTCATAAAACTACAGTTCCCAGGATTCTTTGGGGGAAAGCCCTGGCTGTGAAATCCGTTTCAAACAGCCGCAATTTGGTAGTGTAGATGGTCTCAAAAGGCTCGATGCAAGGTTGCACAGGCATCCAAGACGGCCAGGAGCTGGAAGGACTGTAGGCTGCTGTGTCGCTGTTGTCTCTTACCACTCCGGTTAGTGCGATGCGTATAACTGTACACAACTTCACTGTGCGGTGCCTGGGGCTGCGGTGCGGTTACCTCTGAGAAACCATGGAAGATTGAAGCAAGACAGCTTTGTAGCATTACCAGAGTCAGGACAGGGCAGGGCAGGGCAGGGCAGGACGCCTGTGCCTTACACAGCTAGGTAAAAGGGGGGAATTTTGCTTTTCTCCCATCATAGTGATTCACTGGTGGAAGAGGAAGCACTTGCAACCATTTCCCCCCTTCCCACCAACAAATAAAGGCCATTGGGACCGCAGGATCTCAGCCTAACCTACCTCACAGGGTTGTTGTGAGGGTAAAATGGAGAGGAGGAGGAGGATTATGTAAGCCGCCTTGGGTTTCTTTCAGGAAAAAAGGCGGGGGTATAAAATAAATAAATAAATAAATAAACAAACAAAATAAAGGTGCAAGAGGCCGAACTGAACCCGCCAACTAGAAGGAATAGTGAAATTTTGTTTATCGTGGTACAGACTTACTTAAGCATTTCCGTCTACGCAGCAAAATTGATGCCTTCTGCTGTTTAACACAAGAGTCAGCTCCTTCTTTTTTTTTTAAAAAAAAGACTCCAGTACTGCTGCAAGCGATCAGTCAAAATAGGACACATTTTTCTTTTAGGGCTTTGCTGTTCTCAGAGTTTCAGTCGCAGACTGCTGTTGGTGTCATGCATGTTTGAGTTTAGTCTCGCTCGCTCGCTCTGCCGTGCAGAAAGTCACACATGAAAAAATAGATGTGCAGCAGTTATTTTTAATGATGCATACCCTAAATCACAAGTGCAAAGCCAGCATCTTCTCCGCTACTTATTACATGTGCCTGGAAAACCCCTCTCTCTTCCTTTTGCTGCTTAGAGGGAGGGGCGGAGGGAAGCTCCACAAGTTGTAATCCAAGTTGTGATCTAGGCCAGGAGGGGGCGCTATTTCCTCTTCTACTGTATACATGCTTTTTTGTTCATAAAAGCAGGAAGAGGAGTTCATTTCTTTGTTTTCCTCAGTCACAAGGTCATACTTTCCTATCTGAGCTACAGTGCCATTAAAAATACAACCTAATTGTACACGACGTGCATGCATGTAAGATGCTCTCTCAAACACACACACACACACAGAGCACAATACAGAAAGCCACTCCGACGAAGACAGAAATAAACTTGCTTTTGCCAAAGATAGTGATACCAAGGCTAGACAAATGAGAGTAGCTTCAGACCAAAGCAGTTACTTTATTCCCAACTCAAGGATGGAGAGCGGAATATATCGGTGGTCAATATATGGGGTTTAAAGATGTTCATAAGGCTAATCTAAAAAAATGCAATATAAACATCGAATACTGGGAAGCTCTGGCCCGTGAACGATCTAACTGGAGGTTGGCCTTTCACAAAGGTTCCATGGACTTTGAAGAAGCCCGAGTGCAAGGTGAAAGGGAGAAACGTGCTAAGCGAAAAGCACGTCAAACGAATCCTTTACAGGACCATCTTCCATCTGGTAACCTGTGTCCTCACTGTGGGAAGCTGTGTGGATCTAGAATTGGCCTCCACAGTCACTTACGGACCCATCGCTAGAGTCTACACAATTTTTCTTTAGAATCTCCTACTTTTAAAATTTCCTTTTTGTAAATTTTTATCCTGGAAGACAATCTTACTCGGTCACAAGTGATCGCATGATGATGATGATGATGATGATGATGATGATGATGATGATGATACAAATGAGAGTAGCTTCAGACCTGGGGAGGGGAGACTAGAATGGCAAGGCAACAAAGCCCAGCTCAGGTATTCCTCCTCACAGAGTGCCCATCATAAGGGGGCAAAGAAAGGACACACTCCTCAACCCGCCCTCTCCATCACGTTCCCAAAAGCCCGAACCTGCTGCCCTCCATGCAACAGAGGGCTGAATGTCTGCAGTGGGGAGCCAGCTATACTTGTGGAGGATCCCATATGATTTAAACTCTGAGGGTGGCAGGGGCCGGGCTGTTGGGAATGCATTGGAGGGGGCCAAGGCTGGCAAGCAAACACATCCTCCCTCTCCTCTCACATGTGATGGCCAGTGTGTGTGTGGATGCCCTATCTGAACAGGGTTCAAGGAGCACCGGTATGTTGTGTTTCCTGTTCCAGTTTCATTCATGAGCCATTACAGATGACCAAAATATCTTGGAGCAGGCTTTCTCACCCCAGGATAGCTCAACATGTGCAGATGTGTGATAAAAATGTGTGGCATAATCTGTAGTCAACCACCATATGTTATGGTTGAAGCTAAGACAATGGAATCAACTACCTAGCGAGGTGGTGGGCTCTCCCACTCTGGAGGCATTCAAGGTGCAGCTGGACAATCATCTGTCAGGGATGCTTTGACCTGGATTCCTGCATTGAGCAGGGGGTTGGACTCGATGGCCTTGTGGGCCCCTTCCAACTCTACTTTTCTATGATTCTATGATTCTAGTTGGAAAGTATACTGCCTTTTAGTTTAAGTGAATGTAATTCCACAATATATCTAGAACTGACAGCCAGTGTTGGGTAGTGTCTAGTGTTCAGTGTAGACTGGGGTAGCCCAGGTTTAAAGCTCAGTTGAGTCATGAAGCTCGCTGGGTGACCTTGGGCCAGTCACTGTCTCTCAGTCTAACCTACCTCGTAGAGTTGTTAGTTATGAAGATAAAAATGGGGAAGGATCTATGTACACTTGGTCTGAACTCCTCGAAGGAAGAGTAGGATAAAATGTGCAATAAAATTAAACCCTACTCTATGAAGTGTGACAAACATTTTTATTTCATATCCTCTCAGGAGACAACAGAGCAAAAAGAATTTGTCTTCTTTTAAGGTGCTTCAGTGTGGCATGTCTCAGCAATAATTTGAAGATGTGCTTGGTTGCTAACAGAAATATTAATAAGTATTTGAAGATGCATGGTAATAGTTGTGAGTGTGTAAATGCATACAAAAATGGTGCCATAGATGTCATACCCATATATGGACCACACCTAGAGTTGAAGCAGCAGCAGCAGCAGCAGCAGCAACTGCAGTAATGTACCTACCAATACCAACATCTGTACAGGCAGGGAAACAAAAAATGGGAAAGAATAAGAGAATAAAGGGGAATGATTGGAACTATTTTTCCTGGAAAACCTGGTAGAATCAACAGAGGTTGTAAACTTGCTTTCTGTATTTATTTCAAAGGCATGACACAGTCACACACCCCTGAAATACTTTCCTGATACTGTGATTCATTTGTGCATTTTGTAGCGTCATATTATTTAGTTCTTCCTATAATCTGTGGCCAGCCAGCCCCTGCTGCAAAAAAACCCAGCTTGTTACTTAGCCCAAAAAGGCAGTGAGTTCCTCCCGCCTGTTGTCATATGCAATTACATCCCATATGTCTCTATGAGCTGAGAAAACAGAGAACCACAAAAGGTCTTTGCAAATTTGCCTCCTTGGAAAGAAATCAGAGGATTTGAGTGACTCAGATGAATGGATCAAGACAATTTAAAACACAATTTCTTCCTACACTGGGAGTCTTTGGAATGGTTTGGAAAATAAATGCCATATTCCAAATTAAGATTTTCAGCAGCACAGAAAAATGTATTGGCATTTGCTTCATCTTAGAGGTTGAATGGGTAATATTTTCTTTTTCATTCCTCTTTCACACTTCAGCCTGCTCACCTGTAACCGAAACTCCATTACCCCAATCAGACCTGGACCTCTCCTTTTGCTCAGCCAATGTGACATCGCTCCTCACTGGCTTCTCTTCCTAGCCCCTTCTGTACCCAGCCAGCACTTTTAAAGCTTTCCATAGCCTTCTCCTACACTGTCTTTTGGCACTCGTATCCTGATATATCCTGCCCATTTACACCTTCACTATACTCCTTCTACTCCACTACCCACAGCTGTCTCCTGCTCTCTTTCATGACTCTGCCCATTGTCCCTTTCTGCCCCCCTACAGGAGATACATGATGCTACTTTTTCCATGTTGCCATTGGGTTTGACTCCTTAATCCTCAATCTCAACTGTAACAACAGAATGCATACTTGCATTTGCCCATGTTCATCCTTTTCCACCCTCTTCTCTCTCCGTAGTGTTTCCCCCATTGGATACTTGAGATTGTAAGCTCCTTGGGAGCAGGGACCTGTTCATTTCTGTCCATATAATTCTGTGAAAAATCACATATAGAGATATGACAGAATTATTTATTCATTTATTTAATACAGTAGCAATAAATTTCCAAATACAATGAGACATCAGAATAAATAGGCAGTGTGCCATAAATTCCCAGCTGCACTGATCAATCGGCTAACGCTTTAGTTTATTAATATACCAATTAAACTAATTAAAGCTTGCTGCCATAATACACACAGACAGGGCAGGTTCACAGAGGACACAAGAAGCCACACTGGCTTATAAGCCACCCTACCACTGATGCACCTGACAGATGATCATGCACATTGTGGGTAGGGTGCCCCCCCTCTCCTCCTCTGTCCCCCTCAGTCCAACTGCAGGTATCCTAGACCTAGGGGACACCACAGGAGCACTGAGGTTTCTCCCCCACCACCACCACCATGAGCTATTTCAGGCTCACTACGGCTTGGATTTCCCTTGTAAACTGTTTTCCCCAGATCGTTGAAGCCAGCTATCAAGCCGTCTTTTGCGACCCCACTTTTGACAGGTACGGGCTGCCCCTCCAAGGTGCCCCAGTGGTACCTTGCAGGAGCTGCCCATGGTTGCCAACTATTTTTTACATTTTTTTGTCCCCACTAATTTTTGCTCTCTCTCTCTCTCTCTCTCTCTCTCTCTCTCTCTCCATATATATATATATATATATATATATCCTGCCCTTTCACAGCTGCAATGCAAATGGCTACATAGCCCTGTGTGCTGCTTTCTTGCCCATAAAGAAAATTTTAACCCCTTACAAATCCCACCATACAAACGGAGTTTTCCAGTCGGACAGATCAGTTGATCAAAGAGGAATTACCCCCATAACTGGGATCCCTGGAAGTTTTGCATGCTCCTGAGATGCTAGCATGTCGGGGACACTTGAAAAAACTGAGGAGACACTTGGGGCACATGACCCCCCCCCAAGAACCAAGGATCCTGCTACAAAAGGGGCGAATGAGGCCCCCCTTTCACAAGGAGGATCACCCCAAGGTTTGCAAGCAATTGACAGGTCGGCTTCTGACGGCTTACATGCACCCCCAGGGGGCACTCGACAAGGTGGGTGGGTATCCGCTGGACTTTTCCAGCAGGCACCGCCCCTTGCCCGTTACCCACCCCGGGTTCCCCATTGCTGCTCCCACGTCACTGAGGTTATCCACAATTGTGAAATGGCAGCAATAAAAATATTTTTTTTTGCAATTAATTGCAAAAATGGGGGGGGGGGACAAAAAAAATAGTTGGCAACCACGGGCAGCCCCTCCAAGGTACTGCTGGGGCACCTTGGATGGGCAGCTCATACCTGTCAAAAGGGGGATCGCAAAAGCCAGCTTGACAGCTGGCTTTTCTGATCTGAATATATATATATATATATATATATATATATATATAAAGGGAAACCCAAGCCGCAGCAAGCCCAAAATGACTCATGGCGGTGGTGTGGAGGGGGGGAAGCCTCTCAGCCACCCCCCAGTGCTGCTTGGGCACTTTGGGGGCTGCTGGCAGTGGTGCTCACCCAGTACCTGCTTGGCAAGTGTGGCAAGGGGACTTTGCTGCTCTTGCCAATTGGCTCTGTAGCAGCTTGTCATCACCCAAGATGGGTCGTGTCGTCTGGGTTCAGATGACATGAGAACCCATTGTGGGTGAAACAACCCCTACTACAAGCCATGGATTGTCAGGGTGGCTTATAAACCAAACTTAAGCCACCCTGCCAAACCCATCATGACACAACAACCTACCATGGCTTATACAACCCATAAGCCATGGTGGGTTGTAGTGTTGTGTGACACATGTCACACACACACACACATACGTATCCATACACACATGACACAACCCACACTCAAGGGTTGAGTATGGGTTGAGTGTGGGTTGTTGCTGAAACTTGGGTTATCCTGTTGTCTGAACCCAGCTGCACTAACATGCCATGGCTTCTTAACCACGAACAACCCATGAAGAGAACCCATGGTTTGTTGCTGGGTTGTGAACTCTGGGTTGGTTCAGACAACACGAAAATCCATGGTTCAATGATAACCCACACTCAACCCATACTCATCCCTTGAGTGTGGGTTATCATGTTGTCTGAACCCAGTCATTGTATCTTTTGAAAAAGTTCTAAAACTCCACAGGAAAGTGGGAGACGGGGAGAAGGAACTCAGCGATAAATTCAGTGATTATTGTGGTCACTTCATGGGATACCAGAGACATAAAAAAAGAGAAAAATACCATGGGGTGCCCAGGTGTAGGTCAAGTTGCTCAGTTGCTTGAAGATCTCTGGGACAGTGAGCTAGTACCCCAGTGCTTGAGTAGCTCATTCCCCTGCCCTTTGGAATCTGAGCATCATAATGACAGCACACACCAACAGCACAATCCGATGCATGTCTATTTTATGATTATTAAATTATTATTTGTTTTTTTTAAAAAAAAATCTGTTCAAATAGTAGATTTCCCCCATTCACTTTTATGAACTGTAATTTGCAGATAGACACCAGACCAGAGTGTTGACCTTAACAGAAAACAGCTTTGGAAGCATCTCTTTCTTTTAATTCTGGTTGCCACAAAGGCAAACCAATAGATGGACAAGAGTGCGATGGGAAGTAAATAAATTGATCAATGCAGCTGCCCCTGCACTTTGTAACCTTTACCTCATCCCCCCCCCCCCCCCCCAGCTTGCAGCCACAGGATGCTCTGTCTTTGTCAGCATCTCCCAGGCATGCCTGATGAATCTCCATTTGAAGCAGGCAGTTTATGGCTCATAAATACTTGGGTGTGTCAGGCTTTAATAGATTCCCCCGGGAGAAGCAGCAGTGTTTGGATAGTGGTTGTACACATCCCTCTTAAGATCTCATCTCTGCAGCATAGAAAATGGTTGTTAATGGTCACAAGCAGATGGCGTTCATGAAGGAGAACTAATATATTGGAATATAATTCATGTTGAACAGGGCAGACAAAATAATCTGCTATGTATTATAGATTTTTTTTTTACTATTCTACCTTGATTGTTTTGAGACAGTGAAGAATGTCACAGCAATATTGAATCATATTCATAGGTAGGTTAATGAAGGTTTAGAGACTTATTTGTAGGAATGCAGCTCATACCGAAACTATCCAAAATGTTGTAGGTCATACAAATGCACACAGACCAGACTACAAAAGTTCCAGCAAAACTGATTGTTTCACTTTTAACCTTTTAATGATGAAAAATATGACACTTCCAAGTACAGACACACTCTTTCTCACACACTTTGGGTTTTGTTGTTGTTGTTGTTGTTTTTTTTACATTATGCTTTTCTTTTCTTTCTTTCTGACAGAGGGTGGTTGACACAATATAGCACACGGTTGTAGGCATTTGAGACAGAGGCATCTATTAGGGAAGGTGGTAGGGTGACAATATGCCCTCTTTTTCAGAGGACAGTCCTCTATTTGAAGGGCTGCCAGAGGACTGTCCCCTTTTTGAAGGTGTCCTTTCTGTGAAGGGCTGCCCTGTCTTAAGTCCAGTTTAAAGGTAACGAACCCTAGGAAGTATTGCCCATCCACAGTTAGCACCCAGATAGGAGACTGAACATGCAGGCACACAGGCCTGTGGCTCACGCTGGCTCAGCTTGTCTGAGTGTGGAAAGCTAAGCAGGGTCAGGCCTGGTTATTACTTGGATGGGAGACCCCTCCTCTAGTTTCCTGCATTGAGCAGGGGGTTGGACTCGATGGCCTTGTAGGCTCCTTCCAACTCTATGGGCGTGTTCGCACGACACGGGAACCGTGGTGGAGCAGAAGTCCCCCGCGGTTCCCGTGTCGTGTGAATGCCGACCGGGGGCGCCCCCGTGGGACGGCCGCGCGTGGGATGCATGCAAAGTGACCATGGGTGGTAGAGGGGTAAGCCCCTACCGCGTGTGGCCACCCTGCCATGCAGACAGCGGGCGGCTGTCCCACGGGGGCCGCACAGAGGCGGCAGCCCATAGTGGCCGGAGCTGCAGCCACTCCAGCCTGTAGGAGTAAACAGCCCCTCTGGGCATCCTGAGCCCCCTAGTGCCGGGAGGCCCGCACTGCGGTGTGGGGACTGCGGGGTACGCCCATGCGTGCGGGGTGCAGGTCGTCTGCGGCGCCCCCGCCGGACCCCGCAGACGTCCCCCTGGTGCCTTCCCCGCTCGCAGCCTGGGTCGTGCGAACTGGCCCTATAATCTATGAAATCTAGGTCACCTGGTCACAGTCTTTTGCACTGTGTTGACCTTCCTTTTACATTTTTTAATAGTTATTTCTAAATTTGCATTTGTCTGCAAATTTTATGCAAATTCATACCATCTTCTGCCCTCCTTTTTTTTTTTTTGGTGATGCATTTCTTCATTTTTGGCTATTCATAAGTGGCCACCTTAGCTGGTAGAGAGGGCATTCTTTCCCCCTCCTGTGTTTTAGGCTACACATGACCATTCCTCAGTCAGGGGCACCTCTGGCCGTCTCCCTGGTTATAAACACTGAATGAGTGACAATTCTTATAAATAGGCCTCAGCAGCAGCAGGTAGGCATGCCAAAGAAACTAATCCCATTGCTTAAAAAAAAGAAAAGAGCAACTGTTTGTTCTGTGCAAAGATAACACTTCTGTAGTCCTGATGGTGATAAAAGAGACAAACAATAAACACAACAGATGATCTTAAAATGTACTGCTGTTTAGGATTGAACCATTTTTGAACCAGCTTCCGTACTTGTGTCTGTAAAGTGGCTTGACCCATAGCCAGACACCCAGCAGGACACACACACACACTCCCTGCTGCTTACACACACACCCCACTCCCAGCTCTGCACTTGTGCTGTCCCATTCACTGACTGGGTTCACATGACACGACCAGCAACCAACGATAATACACAATGGTTGCTGGTTGCGTCGTGCGAACCCAGTTGTGGTTAGTAACCATTGGTTGCTCCCCTGTCCTTCCCCTTGCGCTTCAAGGCACAGCCCTGTTTGCAGAATGGGGACTCTCTGACGGCCATGGTGAGCCAAAATCGGCTCGCAGTCGTGGCTGTCAGTGAGGAGACTCATTCCTCCCTGCAGTGTCTCCTGGGATACCACTGGGAGGAAGGGGGGGGGAGGGAGCAAAGCACCCACAGTGAGCCCAATTGTCTGTTGGGTTCATCGTGGGTGCTTGGCATTAATAGCAACCCATCGTGGTGATTTACCACGATGGGTTGCCATTAGGTACAAACCCACCCAGATTCTTAGGGCCAAAACAGACATTACCTTAAATGTGTCCGGCAGCGTTATCTTGTCGTCCCCCCATTTTTACTCAAGAGTAGGTGTAAGGGACCTGATCCAGATTGGGACCCTAACGTGTAGGGTAGGGGGAGGGCTTGTAAGATCCAGATTGAGGGCCCCTGAGCCTACTCTAGAGTAGCAATGAAAAGGACATCACTGCTAGACCCAGATTTAAAGTAGTGTCAGTTCTGGCCCTTATCGTCTCCAAACTGCAGCATCCTACCTCTCTCTCAAGCCCTGTGCACATGCCACAGGGTGTTGGGGTATGAAGAAGATAAGAAACGGCAGGGATCTCCCACTGTTTCTGACCCACCTCTCCCTGAGTCTCTCTGGAAGGAACAGAGGGCTTGAGAGACAGGCAAGGTCTTTTGAGGTTTGCAGAAAATAAGAAATGCGGAATTCTGTCCCACCCTTTCTCACTTTCTCCCATTGCAAATGAGAAAAATGCCACCTGCCTTTCCAGAAGACCTGGGTGAGGGAGGGGAAAAGAAGGGAAGGGGGGGGGTGTCATGGTAAATACAAATATAGGCTGGCTAATAAGCAAAACCAATGTTGTTTTATCTCCAGGTCATGAAAAGCTGCAGCTCAGAGGCATGGGGGCAGGGACAGAGTTGTTGTTTATTCCCCTAGTGGGTTGGCCATTTTAGTGCTGCTTTGCAATTTACTTCTGAATACCCATGACCAGGATATATTCTTTGAACTTTGCTGGGAATCTTGCCCCCCCCCCCCCGCCCCCAGCCGGTGCTGAAATCTGACTCTTGATTTTGAGTCCTGTTGATTTCTGTAAGATTTAAGGAAGCACAAGCAGACACCCGACTTTACAGTCCTTGCAGCCCAGCCTGCACAGCCTTGTTGCTGAGGACAGAACAGCTTGTGCTCACAGCACGCTGCTTTCCACACAAATGGTTCTCATTACAGCCTTTATCAGATTGTGTTGACATTTTCTGACTGATCCATTGACATTTCTCATAAAGTTCCTCTGTCCTTTCAAATGTTCCTTTTCATAGAAATATTGGCTCCCTCCTTGCTTTTGTTCTTATTTGGTCTAGAAGAGAAGAAATATTTAACCTCAACAGCTCACCTCAACATTTTCATATCGAAGCCCCTGAAATTGTATATACATATACCGGTACCTCCATCACAGTGCCAAACTATATGTGATCAGTTGATCTGAGCAGAATGAAGTGGCTGGGTGTAGCTGGCATAATAATTTCCCACAATGCCCCTGGTGTGGCATCACTCTGGGCATCGCAAGAAATTAAAATGTCAGCTAGAATCGGCCTCCAGGTGCTTCTGTGACTCTGCTTTAAGCAGAGATGGGAAATATGAGGGCTGATGGGAGTTGCAGTCCAACCACATCTGCGCACGCACGCGCACGCACACATCCTCACCTGGCCCTCCCAGCTTGGCAGCATCTGTCCCTCTGTGGAGACCTTGCGGCTGTTTGAGCCTAAGCAGAGCTACTCTTAAAGGGGCCATGGGCAAAATTGTAGCTAAGCTAAAACTGCAAGCTTAGCTGCACCATGGCCCGTTTAAGAGCACCTTAAAGTAGCTTGCAGTTCCATGAGGTAGGGGAGTTCAGGACTCTGCATGACAAAGTGAGAAGCCTTGATGGCCTTAAGGGTTTTTGTGAGGGTCCCAGGCATTTCGGGGGCAATTGGAGACTATGCACACATTGCAAAGTCTCAGTTCCCCCCTCAGCAGCAGTTCCTTGCATCAACAATTGCTCCCCCCCCCCATTCAAAAGGAGCTTGTCAAATGGCATGTGGGGCTGAAAGTGCCAATGACCCTGCTGCAGAGAGGGTAGCTTGTTGTAGCACAGTCCTCCAGCGGTCTGAATTAGTTTTGTGGAAGACCAGCAACTGGGTCTTCTGCATGAGTTCGGCACTTAACAGGTTAACCAGCACAGCTACAGCCCGTTAAAGCACGTATAAGCGATTGAAACTCGTACGCGGCAAAAAGGAAGCACAGGAGTCTATTCGCGGCAAGAATAGACACTTTTTATTTACTACAGGTTAAATGGAGCGGAACTAATAGACTTCTAGGAATACTGTAACATCAACAAGACCTGAGCGTGACCTCAGATTTATGAATGAACGGGTTCCCAGGCTAGTGTACTGCGGCACAGTGTTACCTTAGACCTGAAACTTTGCGCAGCTCCTTTTCCCAGCCTGACTCCGAGCCCACCTGGCCTGGGGAAGAGAACTGCTTCACCCAGCCGGAGCTGGCCGTGGATGTTGTCAGCGCACCCGTGTTCCCAACAACCTGTGTCGGGTAGGTAGAGGGGTTTTCTATCCCTTCCTCCCTCCTTCCCGCCCCTTGCTGATCAGGTGGGCTTATCCCTGCCCCCTTGCGATCAGGTGGGCTTATTCCTGCCCGGGAAAAGGTAGCGCCTTTGGAGGCTTTGCAGCTCTTTGAGACTGCCCTGCCTTCTTGATGGTCCATACTTCTTCTTTGTGGATTCCGGCCGATGTGCCCCATTGAGGTCATATGGGTGTTACCTGTCTGGCTGATTCTGCATCTCCTGCCCCCAGGGGGGGGGGGATTATGTAGACAAGGGGTTGCCAGGGACAACTATGTGCTGTTACCAAGGGGCAACTGTGTGTGTGTGTTCAGGCTTTCTCCACAAGTTTGCTTAAGAGTCTTTCCTTAACTTAGTGGTCCCTTCCACCACTTCAGGGGTGGGCAACATGCAGCCTTTAGGTGTGCATTTGGCTCTCCCCCACAGCTGTTTTTTGCAGCCCCCTTCCACTCTGGTTGAATTTACAGTGGCAGCAACAACAACAAAAAGTGATTTTGCAAGCAAACAAGGCACAGAGGAAGCACACCCTGTGTTCGCAAGCAGAATTGCACTCCCAAAAACCTCCTGAGTGTGTGATTTTACTTGCAAACAAGGGGTGTGCTCCCCACACACCTTGTTTGCTTGCAAAATCACTACCACTACTTTTTGGGGGGAGGTTGTTTTGTTTTTTGTTGCTGCTGCAGCAGCAGCAAATTTGGCAACAAATTTGGTGGCAGTGGCAATTTTGGGGGTGGCAGGGTTTGGGTGCAGCCCCTGGTGGGTTGTGCCGGGGGGGCAATGCAGCCTCCCACCCCTGGGATTTCCCCACCCCTGCTTAATGTAGTCAATTACGGTAAACTAGGCCAGGGGTCAAAATTTTCAGACCACATTCAAGGCATACACAAGCACACACATTATAATTGCCTTAGTTTTATGTCAAAGTATACATTACTTACACAGCCTCTTTTGGCGGTGGTGGTTCTTCTTTGCATAAGTTCTACAAAGCTTTGAGGGAGCCTTGATCAGATCTCCAATGTCTTTAATTTATTTTAAAATGGGGTGGGAGTGCTGAATTGAACTGGGGCCTTGGTGCTCTCTCTGTGTGTGCGTGCGTGTCTCAAAGTGGGTGTTGAAGTGTAAGTAAAAATAGTTTTAGGACCAACCCGCATCTTTCTTAAGACGTTGATGCTTCAGTTCTGTCCAAGGATGGATCTTGTTTTGAATTTCTTCCCCAGCCAAATGGGGAAAATGACGATGTGATATTCCTACTTAGCTAATCCATATAACATTTTAACCAGCCAAGCAAAAGACATGCACCTCCAGAATATTTTCTTAGGGCTGGTTCTTATGTAGCATTGTATGGGTTTATCCCTGTGGGGCAAGGTGTGATGGCAGCCCTTTTGATGTCCATTGTTATTTGGATACAAATTGTTAGTGCACCCATGGCTGGCCCTACCATTAGGCAAAATGAGGCAGCCGCTTCAGGCAGCAGATGCTGACGGTGCCCACAGCCTGCTCTGCACCTCCTAAGCTAGCCTGCTGCCTCAGGTGCAGTGGAAGATGCTGTCTCATTGCCAGTTTGGTCAGCTTGTATGCATGGCATGGGGAAGAGCATTACCTTGTCCTTCGCCTCAGGCAGCAAAATGCCTTGGATCAGGTCTGAGAGCAATCTGAGCTATCCCGGACCAAATCCTTCCATATGTGCCTCCTGATCAACACCAGAGATCTTTGTGGGTCCCCCCCCTCCCCACTGCCCCCACTGAAACTTGGAGGGTGGGGAGGAGGGGCAGGACCTTTTTGGTTGTAGCACCAGCATTTTGGAATGCCCTTCTTAGGGAAGTCCACCTGATTCCCTTTTTGAGTACTTTTTGTCAGTTGTTTAAGAAATGTCTTTTTAGGGAGCCTTAGGGCTGGGGGTGTGGCTGACTAATAGTTCTCTGACAAGGAGAAAATTATATGATGCTCTGCAGGCCCATTGTTAGGCCTGGGCTCATGGGGCCCCAGCCCCGAATCTATTCCCCAGAGACCTAAGTGTCCATTGGTGCCAATGGAAGGGTTTTTGCCTCAGCTTAATTGCCATGCAGGGGCAATTTTCAAGGGAGATTGCAGCTAGGGAGGGAAGGGTTTACCCCCCCCCCCTTCCCACATGCTGAAACACACACCCCAAACCCCCTTCCCTGCATTGCAATTAAGATTAGGGGGGAAATCCTTCCATTGGTGCCAATGGAAGATTTTTCCTAAAGTGAGATCCCATGCAGCGAGAGGTGGGGGGAAGATTTACGAGGGGATCACAGTTGGGGAGAGAACGGTTACTCTCCCATCCCTGTGCGCTGTGTTTGCCCCAAATCCCCCCTCCACGTGGCAATCAAGCTTCGAAAACCTTCCATTGATACCAATGGAAAGATTGGGCCTTGAATCTTTTAAATGTGTAGCAAGCAATGCCCCTGAAGTGTTGACAGGGAGAAAACTCATTTTCTCTGCTGCTTGCTGTTTTACCGGTTGCTGCACTGTTGTTTTGTTTTATTGTCATTCTTACATTGTTTTGGCTGTAAGTTGCTTTGAACTAGTTGAAAAGAAAGCAAGATGTACATTTTAAGAATGAGTAAATCAATCAATCAAATCAGTTGGTTGCATCAACCCCTCCCAAATCTGTACAGTACACTTCACATTTACATTTGGCAGGTGGGGCTGTAGCTCAGCGTTAGAGCACCTGCTTTGCATGCAGAAGGTCCCCGGTTCAAACCCCGGCATCACCAGGTAGGGCTGGAAAAGAATCCTGCCTAAACCCTGGAGAGCCATCGCTGCCAGTCGGTGTTGACAATACTGTGCTAGATGGACCAAGGGCCTGACTCAGTATAAGGCAGCTTCCTATGTTCCTATCAGCAGGCTTTGTGTTCCAGTATTAGTGAGTGATATCCAGAATGCCGTATATGTGCATTAGGCTCAGACAGATAACTCATTAAGCCCTGCTCAGAGCCTGTCCTCCAGGAAGCTATTCACCATAACCCAATTGTGCTGGCAGATACGTGTTGTGGTGTTGATCTGGATTGTATGGGTGGGCAATCTCTTATTGGGAGGACATGTGTGCACATCACCCAGTTTTATCTGCAGAAGTGCCCCTGCCATCTCAGCCAGTCCGGTCAGATAAGCTCTGTAAATTAATACATAGCAATTACTAAGGCTTTTTCTTAACCAGATCTCTTTCATGGAATAAAACACATTCATACCATTAATTTTTATATGCAAGATGAATATCCACCCCATTTTTCATTCTCGTGACACACAGCACTGTTACATCAGTGTGATATTCAACAAATCTGAAATCCGTCAATATGTTTAAATGGTCTCTCTGCCTACTGTTCTGCAATTTTTTAGTCACATTTTACGACACAAAGGTAATAAGATACCCACACAAGCACAATGATCATCCTTCATATCAAACAAATATTAAAATATGCATATTTATTTATCAATTATTAGCCAGAATAATGACATTGAATTGGAAATGTATTCATGCTGTGGTCTGCATTACTAATAAGCTGCCACTTATTATTCATAATGCACAGGAGTCTAATACTGGATTCTGGAATCTCTTACCCTGCAGGTTTGGATAGCTGGTTATTGGAACTTTTAAGTGTTCAGTGCTATTTTCAAAGAGTAAAAGGTCAGCTCTAGTGCTCAGCAATGCCAGTAGCCTTCTTTATTAAGCACAGTAATAGTTTGGCTGACAACAAACCATATAATGAGTCAGGTGTATGCTGTGATGATAGAAATCAAGATTAATAAGTTTCCAGGAAGAACCATAGCACTGGCCAGGTGGCCAGGAAAAAAAAAGATAAACCTTATTTTCATTTTAAATACTTTTGAACAACATTTTAAACATCTATTTTAAATGTCTGTCATTTTTTTCCCCCCACAGGAAGCAGTTGTTTCCAATTCATTGCCACAGTAATTCTTTAATAATCAAGTTTGGTACTTCAGCAAACATGTAGAGGGTACTCCCAGATAAGGCTTTTATTGTACAATCAGTCACCCTGCCTCATTCACAGACTTTTATGGGAGGTCCAGACAATGCCATCTTCCATTTTGTAACCCTCCTGTGTTTTCCCACTGCTGCTTATGTCCTTTTTCTTACCACAGAAAGCCCACTGATAGGTGTATACTTGCACAGTACCTTTTGATTATTGATTTTGATGCATAGCACTAGGAGCCACCCATGTGGAAGAACCCATAGTTGTTTGTAACATTTGAATCCAGACTTTCCTTAATAGAGCACAGGGCAGTCCAGATGGATTATTCCCACAGATGAACAAAAAAATTATTTATTTATTTGTTGTATTTATGAATTGCCCATCTGGCCGGCAAACCAGCCACTCTGGGTGATGTACAACATGATAAAATATAAAATACATTTAAAACAGTATAAAATTTTAAAATCTTAACCCACCCCATATTCCCGCCTGAATAGCCATGTTTTTAGTGAGCGGCGGAAGCTCAGCAGAGAGGGGGCATGGTGGAGGTCACTGGGGGGAGAATTCCATAGTATGTGGGCCGCCACAGAGAAGGCCCTCTTCCTCGTCCCCACCAGTCTAGCTGCTCTGGCTGAAGGGACAAGGAGAAGGCCGTCTGTGGCAGATCTTGTTGAGTGGCCTACTTGGTGTTGCTGGAGACGCTCCTTGAGATAAACTGGCCCGGAGCCAGGGATGGGGACTCGGACTCCAGGACTCAACTCATGAGTCGGACTGAGTCCCCCCTCTGACTCGAGTCAGACTCGAGTCCCAATATTTTTAATGGGACTCGAGACTCGACTCGGGACTCGACACCAAGGACTCGTGTTCCAAAATCATGTTCCTCAAATGCAACATGGATAGGTTTTAGGAAGTAGAGTAAGTTTATTTTTTAAAATCATTTCCCTAAAATGCAACCTTTCAGACATTTTGGGTTTGGCTGCCTCTGCCTGCCTGTTTGGGGTTCCCAGCCTCCTCTGCCTGCCTGGTCTCTTCTTAACCAGTTCCACAGTTTGAATTGTCCAAGACAAAGGCCTCTGCCTGCCTGCTTTGGGGTTCCCTGCCTCCTCTGCCTGTCCGGTTATTTTGGGTTTGTCTGCCTGGTCTGTTCTTGCCAAAATCAGTTGCAGAGTTTTGAAATAAAAAGGCACACTTGTGCCTAGAATTTATTTAAGTCACACATCTGAAATACTTATTTTGTTGGGGAAAAACCCCCATTGATTTTAATAGGGACTCGTGGAGTCAGCTTTGGGAGTGACTTGTGACTCGTGAGTCACCCTTTTGGACCAAGGACTCGAACTCGGACTCGGACTCGAGACTCGGGTCCAAAGACTCGTGACTCGACTCATGACTCGAAACCAAGGACTCTTCAACATCCCTGCCCGGAGCCGTATAGGGTTTTAAAGGTCAAAACCAACACCTTGAATTCGGCTCGGCAAGCAACTGGTAGCCAGTGCAGCTCCTTGAGCACTGGAGTGATGTGATCACGCTGGCGGCAGCCTTTAACCAGGCGAGCCGCCGCGTTCTGTACCAGCTGTAGCTTCCGAACCGTCTTCCAGGGTAACCCCACGTAGAGCGCATTACAGTAGTCTAGGCGAGAGGAGACCAAGGCATGAACCACTGATGGGAGCAGATTATTAGGAAGGTAGGGGTGCAGCTGCCGTATCAGATGGAGTTGATACAGCACTGCCTGGCTCACAGCTGACACCTGAGCCTCCATGGACAGCTGGGAGTCTAGAATGACTCCCAAGCTGCGGACCTGATCCTTCAGTGGTAGATGTTCCCCATTCAGCACCAGGTCAACATCCCCTAACCTCCCCTTGTCCCCCACCAGAAGAACCTCGGTCTTGTCAGGGTTCAGCTTCAGCATGTTTCTTCCCATCCAGCCACCCACTGACTCCAGGCACTTGGACAGGGTCTCAATGGCCAGCCTCGGTGAGGACTTGAAGGAGAGGTAGAGCTGCGTGTCATCCGCATACTAATGACACCGCACCCCAAACCTCCTGATGATAGCTCCCAGCGGCTTTAGGTAGATGTTAAATAACTTTGGGGAGAGGATGGAACCTTGCGGCACCCCACAAGTGAATGGCCGAGGGTCCAAAGCCTCCTCCCTGAGAACTACCCTCTGGTACCTTCCAGAGAGGAAGGACCGGAACCACTGCAATACAGTGCCTCCTATGCCCAACCCCTCCAGGCAGTCCAGGAGGATACTGTGGTCAACAGTATCAAAAGCCGCTGAGAGATCGAGGAGGACTAGAAAGGAGCATTCGCCCCTATCCACGGCCCCCCTCATATCCTCAAAAATGTGTGCATCTAGTTACCACTGGCACATTAAAAAAAAAAAAAAACTGGTGTGAAGAATTGGTTGCTGAAGACAGCAGGAAATAGTTCTGCTCTCTTCCCATGTGCTTTGCTGGTGCCATGTAAGAGATCTGTGCCACTTCCTCCTCTAATTTTCTTAGTTCCTAATAGTATCCAGCCGCCACTCACAGGGGAAGTCACCGTGTATGATAACTACAATTAACTACAGTTAAGCACTGCCTCAGAGAAAGTGTAAGGTGAGGGAAGCAAAGACTAGACACATACTATATAGGCCTGGTTTGCATGTAACAACAACCCAGAGTATGGGTTGAGTATGGGTTGTTGTTGAATTGTGGGTTGTTGTTGAATCATAGGTTGTTGTTATGTGAAAACCCTGCACTATAGTTTAACTATGGGTTGTTAACCATGAACAACCCAGAGTTCACAACCCAACAACAAACCATGGGTTCACTTCCTGGATTGTTTGTGGTTAACAAGCCATAGTTAAACCATAGTGCAGGGTTCACAAGTAATGACAACCCATGATTCAACAACAACCCATACTCAAGCTGTACTCTGGGTTGTTATGTGCAAACCAGGTTCAAGAAATGAACAGGATTTCTCCTCTCACTGATGCACTGAGGTCTTCATCTGTCCCTCCTTCTATGCTGGCTCCAAGGAAATGATTGCTAAGTTTTGTCAGATAATTTGTACCCCCAATTATCCCATTTTCACCCTCACAAAAACCCTGTGGTAGGTTAAGCTGCAAGGCAATGACTTACTACCAATGGCCAGTACTTGAGCAGGGATTTGAACCTAGCTCTCCCCAGTTCATGTCCAACACTACATCACATACTCTGTGTTGACTGTTGGATTCATATCTGGCACCCAGCTATCAGACTTTTCCATTCCATGTTTCCTTTAAATTTCAACCTGTTAATCTTCCGCCTTCTCTGTCCACTTTATGCATATGATGAAGTAGGTTCTTGCATATAAAACACCTTGGCCAAATAAAACAAGCTAGGCTGCAGTCCTATGTTCCATTGAACACAGTGGGACTCACTTCTGAGTAAACGTACATAGGATTATTCCGCAGATCCCCTATGGTGCCACAGGTAGTGCTGGACTGACTGAACAAGCATAATGCTCTTAAGATTACAGTATTTTTACGGACATCAGTGAAAGTGATCTAAGAAGTGTGGCACTTTTGCAATGTCATATCAGCATGTGATCTGACAATGGTGTCGCAATGTACTCTGTGACATTACAAGAGACCTTGGGGCACACCAGTTGGCATGACAAAATAATGTGGGGCAGCACAAGCCACAGCACTCCTTTTCTTTTTCATCTTAGGGGGGAAAATACAGATGGAACACAAATGAAATATTCTTTTGTGCTCAGAGAAACTGCTCATTAATACTTAACAACGTCTTCGTCTTCCTCCTCCTCCTCCTCCTCCTCCTCCTCCTCCTCCTCTTCTTCTTTGTCTGTTTTTTTTTTTTAAACCATCAAGGGCACAGCACTTTGCAAGGTACAATGAACCACGTTTCCTGCTCAGGCTGCAATTTAGCAAGGCATTTAGACAGTTTTGACTGAAAGCACATTGCATTCAGTAGTATGAGGCAAACTGGAAAACCTCCTTCAGCTCTGCTGGGTAATCACATATTCAGAGTGTAGGTTGTGACTCTTATTGTCTGTCACCTAAAAGTGCGTTGCAGGATGCATGTTGGAATATAAAAGTGCTCCCTATAATATGGAACCACAAGACTATGCAAACATTCGGACTGCTTTGGAGCTCTAGAATATACTGTGGGCTTTGAAAGTGCAGTTATTATGACAAAGTATTTCTTCACAAAAGGGGCTCTGGATATATATTGTTTCTTTCCCCTGGCAACTTTTGTGAGTGTTACTTCTCACCACAGTGATTTGGTGGCCACACTCTGCCACCTCTCCAGCAACAGATCTGCTGGATTTCCAGAGCCTTGCATTGAACATTATTGTTCTAAAACAACAAGGATCCTTGCCTTGGGTTTCATGAGAGATGATTCCCCACCTTTCCCCTTTTCACAAAAAGTGAAGTTTAAGAATGTCAGTAATTTTAACTGGGAAGTTGCCTTTAATCCTCTCTGCTGTCTTCTGTATGCTTGATCATCACCTCTAGGGTGGGTGCTATGCATCTTACATTACAGAGGACAATCCTCTATTCGAAGGTATCCTCTGTAGAGTCTATTTGAAGGGTAGTCCAGTCTAAGTCTGATTTAAAGAAAAAAAGCACCATAAGAAGGGAGCTTTCTGAAGTTGCCCTTCCATAGTTATTACCTGGGGAGCAGACTGAGCAGGCACACAGCTCGCCTGGACACCGTCTTCCCCACTATGGTGAGATGTATTGCATTTCTATTTAAATTATGGTAATTATGTCTAAATTTGCACCTATACATATAAAATAGCACATGAAGGAAACGAAATAATTAAAAGAAAAAGAAACCTGCAAGAGATTCCAGCCAGGCACTAGGCAGATTGCCAGGGTCATGATTAATACTAAAAGAATGTAGTCAATGGCTGATAATGACTGACAATGGCTGTCATGGCTGTTGTTGACTCACAAATGTTGAGGTGTTTTGTTGTCTCACCCTGCCTATGTGACCAAGATAAGATAATACCTACCAGCTGCTTGATTGTAAGATCATCTTCCTGTCTCCTTGTAAGGAAATCCCCCTCCCCTAAAGCCAAACCCCTTTTGTCTTGACCTTGCTGACCAATGTAAAGAACTGTTGCCAAATGACCAGACTTAGATATGCTATATAAGATGTTGTGAAGCCCCGCCCTGGGGTTCTGCTTTGCGACACAGTCCACAGGACCAATTATGCACAATAAACCTTTTTCCAATAACCCGAGTTGGTCCTCGTTGTCCTTATCTGAGTTAAAGGGTGACCACTTCATCTGGCGACCGCGGCAGGACAGCGAGGAAGCTTTGCAGCTTGCTCGAGGCACAGCCCACCGCTGCCCCCTAAGGAGAGGCCTTGCGGAGCTCCCAGCGTGCATCACAGCACTTGGCTGTGAGGGAATCCGAACGGGGGATCTGACGGAGCAGCGGTCAGACGGTGACTCCAAGAACCAACAAAACTCGGTGCGGAACTAGGACCAAGGGGGCCGGACCGGCGGAACAGGTGAGTATACTCTAGGGTTCCTACAGGAGAGAATAGGAACAAAGGGGAGGAGGATTGGCCATCCTCCAGGGATTGGACCTACGAGGCAGCTGAAAAAGGCTGAACTGGTCCGCTCCCTTTTGGAAAAGGAATAGGGGATTGGACCTACGAGGCAGCTGAAAAAGGCTGAACTGGTCTGCTCCCTTTTGGTAAAGGAATACAAGAGATCTCGGGAGGGAATGTGTTGGTATGCGTGGTGAAGTGTGAATGCCGCTGCAGTTCCCGTAGGTGACCGTGGAACGTCCGGGGCTGCGGGTCAGCGGAGTGTGTGTGTGAAATCCCTTAACATCTAACAGGAGAGATCCCTTACTCTCCTGTCCGTACCCCACCCTTCTGTTTCTGTCTTTGTTGTTGGTCTTAGAATTAGGAGAATGGGGGGGGGGGGAAGCAGCGTCCCAAAGACACAGCTTCAATGCATGGAAAGGAATTTCAAAGCTGGGTTCAGGAGAGACTACGGGCGAAAACTTGGAACGCCAAACTCTCCAGACCCTGTGCGCAGTAGAGTGGTCATCCATGGGAGTGGGGTGGCCAGCACAAGGCTCCTTCGACCTCAATATCATTGAGCAAGTACACCAAAAGGTGACTCAGACTCCAGGAGGACATCCAGACCAATACTCCTACGTAGACCAGTGGCAACAGAATGTAAAAGAAACCCGTCCCATGGTTAAAAGGGAGTGCAAGATGGAGGCGGCATGCATAATGGTTGCCCGGAAAGGGACCCTGCCCTAGCCCAGAAAAGAGGAACGCGCCAGACCAAAAGAAAGGCAGAAGAAGAAAAAAACAAAAAAACAAATAAGTGAGTGCAGCTATCCCTTTAAAGTAAAACCTCTGCCTGCTCGCCCAGTTGCCTAAGAAAGAAAAACACAGACTAGCTAATCACATTCCTAATAGATTAGAAGTCAAACACAAGATCTAAGAATGGCAAGAAGTACTCAAAGAACCCTGTGTTGTGTTAAAGAAATACAACAACAACAACAAAAACGTTTGTGAGCTTTTTGTGCAAAGAGTTCCTGAGCATACGCCAAGTTTTGGTGCCTTTTGGAGTCTCCACCAGTCCTGTGTTTAGTGAAGAGAGAGAGAGTGTGCTCCTAACCAAAGCACATACTTTCTCAGATCTGAACTAGAGGCGAGAGAAGTCCCAAAATGAATATATATATATATATATATATATATATATATATTTGTTATAGCTGCTAGCAAAATCAAACAGTTCTCCAAGGCAAGGAAATGGGCAGAAATGAATTAGAATATCTCCTTTTCATTTTCTTCTGGTTCTTGATTATTGCATTGTGTTATTGATATTGTGTTATTGTTATTGATGTTGAAAAGTTTAAGATTTAGAAAAGAGGGAAACCTTCAATAAGGGTAGTATACATGTGCGTGTGAAAATGTCTGGGTGTGCATGAATGTTATTAGATTTATGAGCTGTTGAAAGACAGACAGGCCCATCTCTCTCTCCTTCGCTTATTAGAATTCATAAGCTGTTGAAGCTGGGGATTGTGGGTTCGAGTCCCACCAGAATCAACAGACAGGGACACCCCCCCTTCTTTCCAAACCTCCCTGCTGATGAATGCATATGAGTCACTGAACAAGATCTGGGGACTAAATCAGGTCAAGACGCCCTGATCTCTGTTGCGGCAGAGTTTCAAAAGCAAGTGGGCCTGATTGAACCCCCACTCCCATGATCCAGTGACATGCGAATGTTGTGTGCCTGGTTGTGAATTAAACCAAAGCACTACAAACACAGAGTGAGGAGCTCAAAAGGGTAGAATTCTGTGCCACAGTACATCATGGGTGGGAACCAAAATGCTCCAAAAGGGGCACCTTTAGCAATAGTACTCCAAGAACTTGCCTCTTTACCTAGAAGTAAGACTTTGTCAAAAACATGGTGGCAAACTCTTTGTACTGAGGAGGAATGGCCATGCATAAAGAGAAGTACTTGGCCCAAAAATGGGTCCTGAGAAAAACGAATCCTAAGGGACCTTCGGGTGGCCCTAGAGGACAAATTCCCAGGACAATTAGATTATTGGTATGTTTAGACAGAAGTGAGATTTCAGAAGGGCTACCTTAAGCCTTCCGAAGTAGATTCACCAGACAAAAAGTGCTTCTTCAACCAGATACTCGTAAATGGTAAATGGTGCTTTAAGAACTCAAGGAATTGAAAACATTCAAAGAATGCTTGCAGTTGTCAGCAGAATCTCCAGCACAATTTCTGTACCGGTGAAAACAACAAATCCGCTTGTTTAGAGGGGTAGATCCTGAAGGCCCAGAAAAATGAGCCTTTAGTGATATCCATTTGTAAAACATTCTCAAAGGGGGAAGAAAAACACGTAAATGAGATTCTGGCTACTGCAAGCCATGTGTGTAGCCAAAAAGAGAAAAGAAGGTTTATGTTCAAGTTAAATGTTTATTCTTCCAAGTGGGGCTAGTTGATGGTGCAAATTGAAAAGGTTTTTATTTTGTTTTGGGTGTGTGTTGAATCTCTGAAGTAAGCAAAGATAGAAAAGAAAAAAAATGTTGCTCTTAGTTATGCAATTGCGAGGTTGCTTCCTCTTGTATGGCAAAAGCAACTGGAGATGTGAGAAGATTAAGGTAGCAGCCACAAATTGCAAAGATTTTAAGGTGGAAAAGAAGGTTGAGAAAGAGGTTTCTCCTCGAAAACAAACAAACAAAAACTCTCAAGTGACTGCAGGTTTCCTGGTATGCAAGAACTGGCCAATCACGCTCCCAGAGAATCAGCAGCTAACCACTAGAGCGAAAAACAATACTAAAGTGTTTTTTAAGAACTGTAATTGAGAGAGTTTGAGTATTGAGAATGCAGGTTTTCTGAGCATAAGCAAAGTGTTAGTGCCTTAGGAATTGAACTGTGTTAGCTTTTAAAGGCCAGAAAGAGTCTGCCCCTGATCAAGGCAGGCTTTTTCTCTGAGACTACAGCTGATGCAAGATAAGCTCAAAAAGAAATGGTTAACTGTTTTTCACAAAAGATTCAAGAGCTTCACCAATGAGTGGAGCCAAAAGGTTTTTGAAAAGAGAGAAAAGAAATAATTATTTAAAGGCATGTAGACTGTCCCCTCTGCCCCGAGGAGGGCCGTAGAGAAAGAGATGGCAGGTAGAAAGTTTAGGAAAATGTGGAAAAGAAAAAAAAGGATAAGGAAAAGAAAGAAAGGTTGGACAAGGGCAGATGCAAAAGAAACATTAGAATTGCAAAAAAAAGAAATAAAACCCTCTCTGCCCAAGGTATGCAAGCAAAAGAAAGTTGTAAAAGATGTGATGAAAAGTAAAGATTTTGAAAAAAGCTATTTGAAAGAAAGTTGTGTAAAGCAATGCCAAAAACATAAACAAAAAAGAGAATGCGTATTTTAAATATATATATATATATATATATATTGAGAAGTAACGTGCAGTTCTGTTCTTAACAAGGCAGATTAGAAATCAAAAATTTTCTTGACTTCTTGAGGAAAAAAAATGAGAAATGGTTCTGTTAAGTCATGATGGATTGTGTAAACTAAGGGCTACAATAAAATGTAGTCCCAATGAAATCTGGGTCTCAATGCCATTTGGCAGTCTCCTGGCATTTGCCGAGTCTCTTGAGAATGAAGAAAACAGGGCTTTCCGCCAATATTAGCTTTGGTACCTGCAGAATATTAGGCGGAAAACTAGAAAGAAGTGAGACTCGTAAAGTCAGCTTCTCTGGTTCAAATAGAAGAAGAAAAAAGAGATATGCTGCAATATCCCCTCCCTCGAGAAGCAATAAATGCTATAAGGCTCATTAGGTAACTTTGAGTCAGTCACAGACTCTCAGCTGTACCTACCTCAAAGGGTTGTTGTAAAGAGAAAAATCCAGAAAAAATTGTAAAATGCTGTGTCACTTAAAACCTTGCCACCTTGCTGCTGCTCCCAACAGAAGGGAAGGGTAGGCAAGGGGGGGGCATGGTTATTTACAAGCAATAAAAGAAGTACAGCTATCAAAGATAAATCTAAGCTACCAACTCAGTTTTTGTACGTTTTAGTGCCCAGTTTTGTTGAAATGGGCTTTCCTGAAATTTTACCCTCTTTATTGTCTTTTTTAAGATGTATGCTTAGTTAGTTTTTGCCAAAGGCAAACCAACAGGGCAGCTTTGGTAAATTTGAACAGTTTAGTTGCAAAATGTATGCTTAGTTAGTGGCTTTTATAGCAAGCTAACAGAACACTTTTGTAAAATAAGCATTTAAGTGTAGCATAACACAATGGCACCAAAATACCAAAAAAATTTGCAATCCTTCTGTTGTTGTTAAGTTAGTTTTCAAAAAGTTGTACAAATGACTTGTTGTGTTTTATGTGATTTTCAAAAGCTTGGTTTGCCCTGCTAAAGATAAAAGTCTGTGGCTCATGCTGGTTCTCAGCTTATCTAAGTGTAGAAAGCTGAGCAAAGTCAGGCCTGGGTATTACTTAAATAAGGAACCCCTCCTCTGGTTTCCTGCATTGAGTGGGGGGTTAGGCTTGATGGCCTTGTGAGTCCCTTCCAACTCTAAAATCCTATAAAAGATTTTTGTTAACCCCGCCCGATTTCCTGGCAAAAGATAGGCAAAAACAAGTCAGTTTCTCCTGCATTCTTTATAGCAATGTCACAAATTAGCAAGTTGCTTTCCTGCAAAAGACTATGTACAGCGTCATTCAGAAAAGCAGATTTAGTTATTGGTTTGATTGTTAACAAAAAGAGTAGTTTGAATTTAATTTTGCATCTGCAGTGACTCAGTACTTTGCCCAGTGTGCAGTGTGCCAGGCTCATAATACTGAAAAACCTGTGAAAGACAAGGTGAGCATACAACCTCACCCTGGGGACCTTTTTTGTGGTGTACAATTTGATTTTGTTGAAATGCCTAAGTATTGTTCCTATCAATATGTATTTGTAGTTATTTGTATATATTCTGAGTGAGTAGAGCGTGCCCCTGTGTAAAAGCTAACGCCACGGCAGCGAGCAGAGAGAGAAAAAAAATCCTTTTTGCTAGAATATTAAAAGACAAGCTAGCCAAAATGCGCAGAAATGAGACTGAAGTGGCCAGATGCACCTCCCATGGCCCTTGTGTGTGAGAGATCCAGGCCAGGTCGAGTGGCGAGACTTGACCCCTCGTGAGATGTTAATAAGACATTCAATTCAGAATTACTGCCAGGCCCTGGTGAGATGTGTGAAGACTCTTCATTCACGGGTGAAGGCAGCTCAGCACCAGCCCAGCACGGAGGGACACTCTGTCCCAGGTGACTAGATTCATATTCAAGTACAGCGAAAGAAATTATCGCTGGATTCAAGGTGTACTTATCGCTGTGAAGTGCCAAAGACTTCAGCCCCTAACAAGAATGAAGACATAATAACGCCTCCAACGATTCGGGGTGAACGTGCTAGAAACCTCTTCCCCTGAAACAGAAGAATTTGTGCCAGAACATCAATATCATCTCAGACCTCGGATGGGACGACCATCAAAAACAACACCCAGAGGATCGGACGAGATGAACTGATGTCAACTCCAGCTCAGTCTGAACCAGCCTTACCTATCAGCCCATAATTAGAAGTGACCCTCAGTGTGCATTCACTTAGAATCAAAGGGGGAGAATGTAGTAAAGTGTAGTTTCAAAATGTGATTTCTATATTGTATAAACACATAACCTGTAACCAATATTTAATATTATTATTCACCCTGCTGATCAGGTATGAAGCCTTGGCTTTACCCTTGATTCTTCTCCCTCTCCATTACTTTCCCTTTTCAGTCTACTATCAAGTCATGCCACTTCTCCACGTAGCACCTTGTCAAAACTACAGGCTTTCCTCTCTGCCCTCTCAGTGAAAACTCTGCTACATGATCTAAGCATCTCTTGCCTTGACTGCGACAGCCTTCTCCTCTTTAGCCTGCCATTACCACACTTTGGCCCTTTCCCCTTGGTCCAGAGCTCTACAACCAAAATAATGACTGTCTCTCATTGCTCAGACCACATGACACCACTCCTTGAATCCTTCCATTGGCTTCTCGTCTGCCTCACAAACTCCTTGTCCTTACTGTGTTGCTGAATTAACATTGCCCTGTCCCCTTAAGCACAGCATAGACCAGGCTTGAACGACACACCACAGCTTGTTGTTGTGGGTTATTTAACCCACTATGAGCTTCAGCACCTGCAGGTCCATGTTGCATATGCAAACCCCGCTCTGGGGTTGCCATGTCATGCAAACCTGGCAAGCATAGGCTATGCGAGGGTGAAGCAACCCTCACATAACCCTAAAACAGACCATGGGGGTTTTAAAGGGTTGTTTAACCCTCACATAAGCCATGCTTGCTGGGTTCGCACAACCCCCAAGTGGGGGTTCTATATTAAAAATGGTGGCCGAACATCCCTCAGCTGTTGTGTTGTGCGAACAGCCCCATAGTCTCCAGACTCCCCCTTTTCTCTCCATCCTTGGCCTAGCAGAAATCCTTCTGCAGTCCTGAATTAGGAGCCATGTCAAGGAGCTGAATAAACCTGTTCAGTTACCAGGACCAGCATGGAGGCTGATTTCAGTAAGCAAGGGTTCCATAGAAGATACGCTTACCTTCAAAGCTCTCCATGATCTTGACCCTCCTTCTTTGCCCACCTACATATCCCAATATTTTCCTGCCTGTGATCTTCCCTCCTGTAGCTTTACCCTGCCCCCCTTCTGCAGTCCAAATCACTGGTCCCCTCAATTATTCCTATCTCATCTTCATCATGGTTTATTTATATCCTGTTTATCCCTCCAAAAAGAAGCCCAAGGCGGCTAACGACATCATCGTACAGAACACAACAGTAACAAATAAAATATTAAAAAAAACAAAAATAGAAAAAATATTTAACAATAAAAATACTACAATAAACCTATAAACAAGCTTTCAGCTCAAAACATCAAACCAGTTAATAAACACAAGAGTCATACATATATTGAACAAACAAGGGGATACTAACATACAATCCATATTTTAACAAGAAATACACACTTACAGCCCACTCCAGCAGCCAGTATCTCCTTTATGCCTGGAACACCCTCCCAGAATACCTATGTAGTGCCATGTTTCTCTCCTCTTATGAAACCCACCTTTTCTATGAGGTCCTTGGCATCACCCTTGGTCCTCATTCCTGCTGTAATAAATGCTAAATACATGTAACTGAGCTGAATGCATATTCTCCCCTTGTCCATCCTTCCCTTGTTCAGTATTCATTGCCTCCTTCCTCTGTGATTGAAAGCTGACTGGAAGAGAGACTGGTCCTTTTATGTTTACTTTACTCCATGAAGACCGATGCATAGTAGTGTCTCTATGCAACTAATAAAACCATTGTCATTTCGTGGGAGAAAACTCTTCCCAAAGATACCTGATGAATAAGTCTTCAGTGGTACCTTCAACCTTGTGGAGAGGTGATAACCTTGTAGCTTCTGACCATATTGTTTAATAAAGCCATTCCTCCAAGTTTACAAGTGGCTGTGGTGGGGTAGCAAATTCTGCCCTCTCATTCAGGGCCATGATGAGTTCATCAAGACAATATTCATACAAGTAGCAGTTGTGTGAATGGCTCCTTAAAAGTAAGTGGGCATGGGCCTCCAATCTAGATCAGAATCCTGGACTGGTATAGAGGGGCTGTAACCCTTTGCCCCCTGTTGGAGTCCCAATTAGCTATTAGCACTGGGGGGAAAAATGTCCCCACTTGTGCCAGTGAAGGCTTTTCTTCTAATGCAAATAAGAGGTGCACGGCCCCTGATCCGAACTGGGATCAGAGTGGGGGCAAAAGGGTAAAGTCCCCGACAACCCCACCCATGCCAAGGTCCTGATCCAGACTAGGCCCCCTGCATCTGCTATTTATTTTTTAAAAGCCATCCACCACTGGTAAGTCCATGAGTGGCAGGCAGCTCATCTAATTTGGCCCTCAGTTATAGGTGTGATACAATAGGTAAAACAGGAAAACAGGAACCTGCCTTTTACAGCAGTTACTGCTTGGTGACTGGAATCCACCCTTAAGTTTTTATTCATTAAAGAAAGGGTTTGGTTTTTTTTTTTTAAATCTTTTGGAGAAGTCAGTATATATGGTCTACACCACATGTTTAAACTGGTTTAACAGCAATTACCTTTCTCCAGGGAAAGAAACTCGGGGAACTATCATTCTAGTTCTGTAAAGGGCAGGCTATGGATCTCTAACAGAATTCTCTCAGCACCTTCACCAAACTACAATTCTCAGGATTCCTTGGGGGTAGCCATGCCAGTTAAAACTGGTATAAAAACCAATACGAAGTTTATAGAGGAGATATGCCCTACCTGTCGGTGTAGTGTATTTTACCTCTTGATTTTTCAATATTTGCAGCAATATTTTGGTGGGTATGATACCTGCAAGCCACATATGGACTCTGCTGGTGTGCCTATGCCGATTGTCGCTATTATCCAGACAGCAAGCCAGGGAGTAGCAGGATCCATTTGGGGAAGGCCATGTCTGTAAATGCAACTGTCAGGGGCAAAGCTCTGCTGTGGTTGGCTGGACTTTCTTATGGCTCATTTTCCCCTGTTCTGAAGCCACCGTGAAGGCAGCTAGGATTTGGGCAGAGCCTTACTGGAGCATGAAAACGTGTTGAGTGCTGTTCCCTTTCTTAATGGCACCGCTGCTCTCTTCTGTAATTTAGAAGGCTAGCGCCATAGGATGCCTTTTCCTTTGACACATGCAAAGAAAGGTGTTCATGTAAACTCCTTGTGATTTTGCTAACTGCCACAGCCTCCCCCTGAGTCTGTCAAATGTGGTGATTTAGAGGGAGGAGGCTGTACCTTTTCTAAAGAGCACCTCAATGGTAACTGCCTTCTTAAAATAGCAATCATTTACCACAAATACTGTGTGCTTCTTCTGATCTGAACAACAGAGAATGCAGGGATTCCAATATACTAGAATGAACGATCGATCAATGCATTTGCAACAGTAGCAGTTAACATGGTGTTTAAAGCTATTCTTCCCATTCTTTAGGATTGTAATTCTTATATGGTATGTAATTCTTTTATGGTGATTGCTTAGTAGAAAGTCATATATTTTTTTAACAGTGACTGGGAACATCAATAACTAAATTTATGAATAGTGAGGGGAGATTGGATGGAGATTTTCTTCTTCTCCCTCCCTCATAATATCAGAGCCTGGATTCACCCAAGTATGTTGAGGTTCATGGCAGGCAAAAGGTTCAGGATCATACAATATGTTAATATTAATTCAGACAGGTCTGAAATAAACCTGTGCTAGCACTTCGCTATGTGGGGGAATCAGAGCAATCATGTAGTCAAAGTTATCCAGAGGGATTCCATATGGTGAATGTTCACAGCAGTCCCCGGACAGAAGTGGTTATGTTTAGATTCAGCGATGTGGCTTTTAACCTCAGCCTCCCATTAATGCTTTTTACAGTTGGATCTTACCAGGCCTTGTATTGTAGAAAGTATGGATTGAGTTCTTAGAGGCTTAGCTGCTACCAGCAGTCTTCAACCTTTTCAGACCCGGGACCCACCTCTAGCCTCCAAACATGCATTTGAAGACCTACTTCCTCTTTTGTTGCCATATGTTTTTATGCTGATAGTGCTGCTGTTGCAACCTACCTTAGTTCAGCTTGTGACCCAATAGTGCAGGTTTGCAGAACCTCAGACTCAGGGTCCCAATACAGCCTGCCGGGGGTCCCCAGTTGGCCATGTCCCATTCCCCTGACCCCATGCCCTTTCCTTCAACCACAAATTGTTTAATGGTTTTCCAGATCTTGTGCAGTTTCCCCCCATTTTAAAAGGTTGAAGTGCATCTCCTAAGGCCTAGTTACTGTCAGTAAGAGCTTTAAGCAGCAGTGGTCCCAACCTTGGGTCCCCAGATGTTGCTGGCCTATAGCTCCCAGCATTCCTTGCCATTAGCCATGCTGGCTGGGTATGCTGGGAGCTGTAGGCCAGCAACATCTGGGGACCCAAGGTTGGGAACCACTGAGCTACAATATGCTGGTATTTTTTGTATTTAGCCCCTCCTCTTTTGCTTTTGGCCACACCCAGCACTGGAATGCACCACCCCCAACCCTGAGAGCTTCTCCAAAATGGAATTTGGCCCTCAGGCTTAAAGAGGTACAACATCCCTGCAGTAGTGGGTCCTGACCCACCAATGAATCAGAGCAGGAGTGGGCAGATAGTAGATCTCCAGATGTTTTGAATTTAAACTCTTAGCATTCCTGAACATCAGCCATGCTGGCAGGGGCTTCTGGGAGCTGAAGTCCCAAACTTCTGGAGATCTACCTTCTGCCAACCCCTGAATTAGAGTATATCCTGTTAAGAAAAATAAGGACACGGGAATCATGTCATGTTTCACCTAAGTACAAATAATGTGCAACTCATCTGTAGAGCTTCATTTGCAGACTAATTATACGGGGCATTGGTTTCAATTTATTTTTATTGTGATATTACCAGCAGGTGCCATTTGAGATGTGGGTAATGCTAATACGAGGGAGGGTTTTATGGAAACAGCAGCAGTCATAGGAGGTGTACCTTGTCCCAGATAAACTTTCTGATTACTATTCAAATCTCCTTGCTCCTGATAACAGCTATGGGCTAGCAACGGAACAATGTATACCCTTCCCCTTTTCTCCACTGCACGGAACCTTAAAATGGAGTTTACAAATGGCCTTTCAAATAAGACCTGTGGGAGAATGTTTGATATTGCTGTGCTAGGAGAGTTCCATGTTAATTCAACAAGTTTGGGGAAGAGAGTCTCCCAGAGAGGAAAAGAAAAGTAGTAACCACTTCCCAAAACTGCCCTTGGGAAGTGGAACTTCAGAGTTCTTTTTTTTAAAAAAACCTGAAGTTGATAAAAGCAATTGCCTTCCAATATGGCCCCAGGGTGCTCTTGGAGTATTTTCAGTACGGAGATTAATTCTCTATGCCAAGCAAAAAGCAACATTCAACAAAGCACATAGGTTTTTGGCCCAAAGTACTTCACCCCTGTGAGTGGACTAGTCTCATGCTGCTCCTGAAGAGTGGATACTAAGGGAAATGGTCAATCAAGAATGTTTTCACTAATAAACAATGCAATAGGTGGTTGTACATCTCTGGGGAGGAGCACTCATTTAGATTTACCAAGCTGCATTTAATCTGGGGTAGGGGGTGCGCATCAAAGAGGGAGCTGATATAAAACAAGCATTCATAAGAGCTCACCCCCTAGCACATGCAGTAGGCAATTTTGCCATGGCTGCTTTGATGCTCTTCTCCCTCTGCTTTATTAACAATTGGCTGTTGCAGTGGTAATTCTCCCCACCTGCCATTCAAACATAATGAAAAGGCTCACAGGAGCTCATTGCATACCTGTGCAGGATTGACGGTCTACCTCGGTTTTGAGGATTTCCACTGCTGAGCCTTGTTGCTAAGAGGAACAGCAGAATTTCTCTCTAGTCTCCCTCACCAGCTCCCCAGCCAATTTCTAAATCCTTGCTCTCCTGGCATCTTTAGGTAGTTTCCCAGTCAACAACACGTCTGCTAGGCTTTAGAGGACAGTATTATGTATGAATATCTTGGGTTGCTGCTGGGTACATCTGCTTCACATGACTGAAATGGTAACATTTTACTTTTAATAAATATTTGGGAGAATGTTTTGATATTGCTGTGCTAGGAGAGTTCCATGTTAATTCGACAAGTTTTGGGAAGATGTTAATTCAATAAGTTTTTCCCCAGAGAGGAAAAGAAAAATAACCACTTCCCAAAACTGTCCCTGTCCATACCATGTTTTGTCTTTTTTCCTAGACAGCTTGAATTTTGTTACAGCAAATGGACAGCTTGTGATGTACAAAGTTAGGCAGGAAATACAGCACGTGGTATATGAAACTCACCCCCCCCCCCGCACAACCAAATAAACAATAGTTTCAAGAAATGTGCATAAATGACCCCAAATTCCCAATTAGCTCCCTATAAATTTGAACAGAAGTGGGGGAGAGGACCTGTTACCATTATTAAGGATGATGTACCAAGCCACCCCTCCACAAGAACTCTGCCTCAGCAGCAACGGAACGCAAAGGTTTTCTTCTGGAACAGTATATTCATTCCATGGTGCCAAGTAGTGCTGTATGTCAAGTCTGCTTAACAAAGACGGAACAAGAAGCCTGCTAACAACTCAGGTTAAAGAAAGCGGCTGAGTGAATGGGGGAAAGGGGGCACTTCACTGGTGGGGAATTCATCAGAGCTGAGGGGGAGGTTCTCCACTTCTTTATACAATAAAAATGCTCTGAAAGAGCTGAGCTCCCCGACTGCCTCAGAAGGACCTCTCAAAGAGCTAAAGCAGGTGAAGAGGGGAAGAACCGCCAGCGTCGGGCAGTTGTGGGAGGCATTTGCTAGGGCCCACGTACCCTGGCAGGGCCCACTGAAGCCAACACCTTGCCTGGGCCCCCGAGTACCCACTGCCACTTTGGACCATGGCGGCAGCACTTCTCCCCTCCCCCTTAGGCTCACTTGTCAGTGGGCTTAGCCAATGGCTGCAGTAGTGGCCATGGTGCCAAAATGGGCCGGGAGCCTTGGGCCATTACACCACCAGTGCCACTGTAGGATAAGTCTGCTCACTTCAGAGCATGGGGGCTGGCTCATCTCTCCCCCATCATGATATTGAGAGTGATCAGGCTACCTGTGGTGGTGCCCGGTTAGCCCACATGAGAGCAGGGAGGGCAAGTTTGGTGGCCCCAGCAGCAGCACCACCATGGCTGAGGGCCTTAAGTTACAGTGGATGCTGGGGAGGCCTGGTTGAGGCTGGAGGGGGGGGCTACTGAGGGCAGACTGCCAAGCACCCCCTCAAATGAAATCTGGAGCCAGGGATGAAAGCTTTGCATCCGCCTTCCTCAGCTTCTCATAATCATGATTCATCTGTGAGGCTGAGCAGGAGGGAGGACCTTATTTCTTCTGAGGGGGTTGGAAAGGAAACTCAGGCAGATGAGATCAGGGAGAGCTGGAAACACTTCCATACCCTCTTAACATTTCACAGATGAAAACAGGGACACACATGTGAATTTGTAAGAGGTATGGTTAAGCAACATGAAGGTGTGATCAAGAGGGTGTGGGCAGGCAACACGTGGCCAAGGGTATGGCCAGGCAACCAAAGGGCATGGTCAAGTACAAAAGTTATTAGAGGAAACACACAAACCTACAGTATTCTCTCCCTCTCATTCTAGAACCTGGGGTTATCCACTAAAGCTAAATGGTGGCACATTTGGGACAAACAAAATGAAGTATTTCTTTGCATAGTGCATAGTTAAACTGTGGAATTCACTGCCACAAGATATAGTGATGGCTGCCAACTTGGAGTAGACAAATTCATGGAGATTAGTATCTAGTTTCCCTTCTCAAGGCATATTACTGATAAGGCTATCAATGGATTAGTCATGATGGCTACATAGCAGCTCCACGATTGGAGACACCATGCCTCTGAATACCAGTTGCTGGGGAACATGAGTGGGAGCGTACTGTTACCCTCATGTCCTGCTTGAGAGCTTTCCAGAGCATCTGGTTGGTCACTGTGGGAAACCGGATGCTGGACCAGATAGGCCTTTCCAGTAAGGCTCTTTTTATGGTCTTATGGTCTTAACCTAGCACAGAGAGGAAGGCATGAACACCTTCTCTTACAAGAAGATGCAAGCCCCGTCCCTATAAACCCAGGTTGCTTAAGTGCATGCAGGAACTTGGTTTGCACGAAGATGTCCTTCCTTTTGTCTGTTAGACTTATGGGTTGAGTAAGGCAATCTGGAGGTTATTTTTTGACAGCCAAGTTCAGAGCACAAGCCTTTTAAGGGCACAAATTGTGTCAGTCTTCAGAATAAATTCATGAGAAGCTGCCCGTTATAAGTCTTTGACCATCAAGGGCTATTCCTGGAGTTCCAATAGGAGCAAAGTCTAATTTTACAGCCTGATGTTATAAATGTTCTTTCAAAAGCTACTCCCACTTCTTTCAATGGGGCTTTACCCTTGAGGAAGTGGCCAGAATACTGCAGCCTTATAGCACAATACTAGGCATGATCACTCAGAAGTATGTCCCATGGAACTCAATAGGGCTTACTCCCAAGTAAGTGTACAATTGAATCACACTACAGTCATGCCTTGGATTGAGAGCATAATTCATTCCGGAAACGTGCTTGTAATCCAAAACACTCTTATATCAAAACGAAATCCCCCCAAAAAAATTTGTACAGAGATTTTTAATTTAAGCTGTACAACAGTACTTGTATTGCAAGACGTCACTTGTATATCAAGTCAAAAATAAATAAATAAATATTTAAAAATTTGCTTGTCTTGCAAAACGCTCTCAAACCAAGTTACTTGCAATCCAAGGTATTACTGTATTAGATTTAGGTAAATTCAATAATAAGTTGTCAAGGAGGGCCACCGGTATTGACTATGTTTGTTAAAAGTCTCAGAAGGCCTAACATTTTGTTTTTGTTTTTTTTAATTATTATGGAGAAAGGGTATGCCATAAATGTAAATGTATTCTGGGCCAAAAAATTTCAACTTGTATTCTTTTTTTAAAATTCATGGTTAGAGGTTAATAACTATTTTTCCTTCCCACAATTCATATATCTTGCATTTGAGCACATATATCCAGTATTAAACACTGAAGCTGCATGTTTTAAAGCAATCTATAACACTGACCTAAGCAATCTACAACACAGCAACTCTACATCACATCTTATGGCAGCAAATTGATTATGCATAATGTGAAGAAGTATCATGTAATTGAGGGATAATTGCGAAATGCTGCTCCTTGCTAGAAGAAGAGGTAGCAGCAGCAACACCAGTGCTAGGATGACTTTTCCAGAATTATATTATTATATAATATCTTATATATTATAATTATTACATTATTATATTATATATTATTTTATAATATTTTATAAGTGGCTTTTGTATTTTTTTTTAACCTTACTTAAACCCTTAATTGTTGATATCTGGTATTTTTCATGGGTGTCAGTGCTTGCAGGGCAATCTCTTTCTTTGTGCTTTAAAATTGTCAGGATTGGCACAAATTCAACAAGTGAAGCTTACCCACCCACCCCACACTCCCAAACATGGAGCTTCAGAGAGAAGGGGAAGTTTCTTGCATTTCTTTCTGACACTGTATCTCACCTGTTAGAGGCACAGAGTCAGCTCTGTTAGGAAATAAAACCTTTGGCAATATAAAGATAAGAATCATGTGATAAATTCCCTCATTCACCTCTCCCTCAGTCCAGGCCAGCGGGTGCAGCCTCCACCTCCTTTTCTGTTCACCCAGCTAATCCCTTCCCCACAGCAACGTGCAGTAGAGGCAGCAGGTAGAGCATGCGCACGCATGCACACACACTCACATCCTCACCTGGCCCTCCGAGCTTAGCAGCATCTCTCTCTCCGTGGAGACCCTGCGGTTGTTCTCCACTGCGATTGTTCGAGCCTAAACAGAGCTACTCTTAAAGGGGCCATGGGAAAAATTGCAGCTAAGCTAAAACTGCAAGCTTAGCTGCAATTGAATTTTGCCCCTTTAAGAGCAGCTGGGAAATCGGGACTCTGCATGACAAAGTGAGAAGTTGTGATGGCTTAAGGGTTTTCGTGAGGGTCCCAACATTTTCGTGGCAATTGGAGACTATGCACTTCCCCACCTGTTGACCCAGGGGGCCAGGTATCCGTGGGAGCCTTCCAGCCCTTTCTATGCAAAACAGTCAAATGATCGTTGCTGTCAATAGAAGGCTTCTTCTATTTGGCACAGATTAGCTTATTTCTCCACTGTTCCTCACAGAGCAAAGTGACACTAAATTATTGATTGAACAACACTGCAGTGCCAGTCCTCTCTCTCTCTCTCCAGGTACCTTCTCAGCATTTGATTTGGTCTAGTAAGAAACTCATAGGAAGCCAGGTCGTTAATTTGCCACTTGATCTATATGCCCCTGGTCTGTGCATTTCTTTCCCCCCCTAGTCCCCAGAATATGTTTCTCAGCCATTGATTTTCATTCCTGTTGAAAGCATAATAAAAATTGGCTTTCAGGGACTAGGACTTGATCTCTCCCGGTCCCTCTGCAGCCTCTCAGTTTTTCCAAAACTGCTTTGAACATGCATACTAGTAATGAACAGGTACAAAAGGTTTCGTCCAGCCTTAAATAGCACCCCTGCCTTCCAGGCATGTTCTGGTTGCTGGCAAAGATCAAAGTCAAGGTTATCTTGACTATTTTAAGGGCACAATCCTGTTAGGATTATTGTAAGCCCCTGAACACGGAGGCCTACACTCATCCTATGCAGGGTGGGAGGAGCGGCGGAGGAGATCTTCACCTCCCCGTCTTCCCACTCTGCATTTTCGTTAGATGTTTTTTTTTTTTTTGCCCATTTAGCAAAAGCATTTTGGAGGGGGAGGGAAAGAGGCTGGAGAGGCACTAGGACAGCTCTTATCCTGGCCTCTCCGGTCTCCTTCCCTCCCACCAAAAAGCCCCCTTTCCCCTTCTCTGAGGTCACATTCCTGATCTCAGAGAGGCAGCTGGCATGGTTCTTTCCATGCTGGCTAGGAGGGGGTTGGGGAAGGAGATGGATCATGGATTTCCCCCTCTAAGGTCAGAGCACTGTCTCCAACCTCGGATCTGGGAATCCAAATTATCCTATGGTCCCTCAGACGCTTTCTAGAGGCCATAGGATTGCTCCCTAAGTTGCATAACCATTAGAAGTCAGCAAGAGTGAATATAAAGCGATTTTACATAATAATCCATATAACGGCAGATTAAAAATGTAGTAGAACAACCGTAGACCCAGTAGGAGTAATGGTCATAATAAATGGAGCTAAAAGGGAACAGGGAAACCAACCTTTATTATAATGAATTACCATAGTGATTTGTGCAGTTCAGGTATTATAGGCAGATTTGTTCTTGTACTTGTTCCCAAATTATCTCCTGAGGAAAATAAAGAAACCTTAGCAGGAGGTCACATTTACTCCAGTCTTCAGTGGGGAAGAAATGACACTGAGAAACGAAGACAATAGATCAATTTTGTGCATGTTATGGAGCCACGTTAATAACATTTTTACACAACTTTTGTTCATAATCCAATTTTGACTGTCATTTCGAAACGGAGATGACTATCTCCGAGATGACTTTCAGTGTGCAGACATAATAAATTAATTATTGATCTAATATAACCAAGAAGAACTTCAGTAATAACATTCACCATTGCTCAAAGGGCATGAAACAAAGGAAGGAAGCCAATAATGGCTGCACCTCCAGGGTCAGAGGCCTGAGTGAGCGCCTTGTCATGATTGTCAGCACATGGGGAGCAAAAGATTTAGGTTTCCTTTCTGTTAGGACAAACCCACTTGGAGTATAAAAAGAAACTTGTTGGCTAAAGTGACCAGTTATACTGAGAACTGCTACTGGGGAAGAGGACCTTATGGGGGGGATTTGGCTGCAGGTGGTGGTGGTATGTTTGGCAGCTCTTAGCTTGGTGCCCACCAGAAATGTGCCAAGTGAAGCATCTACATTGCCACTATCTTAATTCCCCTGGGGTGGGGGGCACCAGGGGTCCTGTAGGGGGCAAAAAGCAGCATGTCCTGTACTCCCTCAAAACTTGTGCCAGCCTTGGTTGCCTCCAGGAATTTTCTTCAGCAAAATAGATTGTTCATCCTGCTTAGCTATTCCTGTACTTTGAATACTAACGAGTAGTGGGAAAACACCATAACCAGCAATTACATGCATTTTGGGGGATAAAAATATTCCCTAAATGTGTATCTCGAGTCTCTGTTACAAAATACTTCATTATCTCTGGGGCTGTTCATAAGTAACAGCGGCAAATTGTGGGTTAACTAACCCACGATTTGCTGCAGCACATGCTGGGCACATTTTGCAGCCTTTTTTAATACTCAGCCCCTGATCCAGGAGTTAAACAACCCACAGTTAACCCAACTACGTACTAATTGTAGGCTAACTCTGGCTGGTTTGGCCCACAATTAATCCATACTGTCTGGGTTCGGACGTGACACAGCAACCCCTGATCGGACCGATCAAGGGACTGAATATTCAAAATGGCCACAGAACCTGCCTGGCACATGCAACGGCAAATATTTAATTAACCCATGATTTGCCACCATTACCTGTGAGCCAGGTCATAGTTATCACCGTCATTATCAATAAGTTATTAGTTATCACAAAACAAAAACAGCAGCACCAATTTAAGAGAGGACAGATTAAATAGAACCAATCACCTGATGTGGTGAAGCAGAGGCACATGGGGAAGGAGGTCCACACCACAATGCATGCTGGGAACAATCAAAGGGACTGAATTCCTGGTTTGTTTTACCAGAGCACATGGGCAAGAGCAGTAAAAAAAACAACAACCCTAACTGCTCTATAGGCAGCCATGCTCTCGCTTGTCCTTTGCCTAAACTAACACTGATGGCGAAGTTTGTCTGGCAATGCCATTCAGGCAGATCTGCTCTCCTCCCTCACCTGAAGCTCAGCGCTGCTCCTGACAGTACTCCTGACTGTGCTGGGGGAGCTTTCAAGGACTAGTTACTGAGTGGGGTGCCTGCCTCACTGCCAAACCGCACATACCAAGCTATCTCCACCCCACCCCTCGGAAGTCAAGAACTTTAGACCTCCAGAGGTTATCCCAAAAACACATTTCTCCTTTGGTGTTCACACCAACTACCCAATCTCTGGAAGTCAAGAACGTTCTCTGAAAGGAAGGTTTACAGTGCTACTGGGGATAGGGGAAGGGAGCTTTTCTTCAGCAAGCTACAAGTGGTGCCAGGGATAGCCAATTAATCTTCCATGGCCCATGTGTGGAACAGACTAATGGTAAGCAGGCTGCTGATGTGGTGAAGGCCTGCCAGTACTACAGCGCTGCAAAGACATTCAGTAGGCAGCTGGCAAAGGAGGCAGGAGACAGGGGAACAACCCAGGGATCGAGAGAACAAATCACAGTTTCATCAGTCATGTGCCAGACAAACCCTGGGTAGTGCAATAAACCATGGCTTAAAAAAAAATATGGATTAGTGTGATGTGTGAATGAAGACAATGGGGCAGTTTGCATGTAATGACAGCCCATCGGTTAAACATGTTGTGATATGTATCACTTTACCAGCTGCAGCACATTGTTTACACATGGAAGGGACAGAATGGCTGTAAACAGGTTTGTTATGTCTTGCTGGGATCCTTGTGTTTTCGCATGGGAACCTGGACTGTGAGAATATGAGCTGGTCACATGGTTTGTATGTTCTGATGACTGTGCTAACTTGTTTTCTGTCTGAAGCCATCTTAGAGAGAAGGTGGACTGCTTTCTCTCTTCTCCTTTGTTCTTCTTGCTGGACTTTGTTACTGCAACAATGTAACATCTTTGCTGAGGTGGAGTGAAGCTCAACTTACTCCACTGGATGTAATGCTTGCTATGCATTTATACTCTGCACATGGACTGTAACTAGGAAATGTATACTCTGTAGAACTTTACTTGCTAAGTAAATAAACAGGTAGAATTAGACCTGTGGTGTTCCAGAGTGTTTCCTGACTCCATGGATTAATCTGCAACGGGGAAGCTGGAAGCAAGTCTGATTACAGGGCAGACTGGGCTGGCCAAACTGGTACCGAACCAGCACGCTGCACACTGCGTAGGGAGGTGAGATCTGGACGATCTGTGTGTGGAATTTCAGGTGTCTGTTAGCACACAGATAGGATTATAAATCTCCCAACTCGCACACACAGTTCCAACAAAACAAACCATGGGCTGTCAGGGATGAGCGGGAGAGAGTGGGTGTGCCACCTGCAGCACACCAGCCACTTTTGCTTTTTAATCAACAACCTATCAGCTCCTAATCATAGGTTGTTGAGTGTGATGTGCGAACCCAGATCAATGGGTTGTGTACAGGCTAAACAACCCAGCAGTTAACTCAACAACAAACCATGGGGTAACTACTGGGTTGTTTACCCTCTCTCGCTCATGCATGACAACCCATGGGTTGTCATTACATGAGAACCAGGTTGATGTGTCTTAGGTGTGGCTGGAAAAACCCATCTGGAGCAACAAGCTGTTGTCCATGATTAAAGTTGCACTAGAGCAGGGGTCCTCAAACTTTTTAAACGGGGCCAGTTCATTGTCCCTCAGACTGTTGGGAGGCCGGACTATAGTTTGAAAAAAATATGAACGAATGGATCAAGTAAAAAAAAAGGACCCGGGTCCTTTTTGTTAACTTGATAAAATGGAAAGTTATTATAAATTAATAATAAATTAATTATAAATTAATTTGCTGTCTAAAACTGAAATACATTAAATTTTAAAAAGGTATAGAAAGGCTTGATTTGCACACTGCACATATCTTATTTGTAGTGCAAAAAAACAGGAAAAAACAATACAATATTTTTAGTATGAGTGATGAGCAGTATTTACCAGCCACAGAGCTGGTGGTCCACATCCTGCAACTTTGTTCCACATAAATGTGCATAAGATTGCAGCCTTACAGCCTCATCTTATGCATGTCTACTTGGAAGTAAGTTTCACTGAATTCAAGGAGACTTTCTCCCCTGGTAAGTTTACAAAGGATCACAGTCTTAAAAGTAGAAACCCATTCCCTGGGGTAGGTCAGGAAGACCTGGTACCCAGAGAATATAGTGAGAGTCACTGTGGCATAGTGGTTAGGTTTGCCGGACTCCGTGCGGCTCGCGCCCCGCCACCGCCGGCTCTGCCACGTCTCCCCCACCGCATCTCCCCCACCATTATGTAGGTGGCTTACATAATCTTCCTCCTCTCCATTTTATCCTCACAATAACCCTGTGAGGTAGGTTAAACTGAGAGTCAGTGACTGGCCCAAAGTCAGCCAGTGAGCTTCATGGCTGAGTGGGGACTAGAACCCGGATCTCCCGAGTCCCAGTCAAACAATTTTGCAGAAGTAACCTAAATTGATTCTAAAAATTTTTCTAGGCAGGCATCCTCAGCCCAGCACCAATGGCGCCGTAGTACTGCCGAACGGCCGCCAACAGCTGGGAAGCAGCCGCCTAGCAAGAAATCAGCTGAGAGGTGGCCCACCACCAGGCACACACACAGCCCACCTCCCCAGACCTAGGAATGTACTTCGGGCCCTACCTGGGCCCGAAGTTCTCCACGGTGGCGGTGGCGGCCCGATCCTGCTCTTCTGAGCGGCGCGGAGCGTTCTCCGCACCGCTCGAGCCACTGCCGCTGGACGCCTGGGTGGACCGCCGCCGGCGGACACCTGGGTGGACCGCCACCGCTGGACGCCTGGGTGGACTGCCGCCGCTGGACGCCTGGGTGAACCGACCCCCCTCCCCCTGCTGCTGCTGGACCCGCCACCGCCGCCGTACCTGCACCTGCCGCCACCGCCACTGGACCTGCTGCCGCCATACCTGCCGGCTGCTGCACCCACCGCCACTGGACACCCCCCCCCGCCGCCCATCCCCATCGTGTCACGTCCGTCGTGCTGGACCCCCACGCTCTGTTTTTGGCGGGGTGAACCAGGGCAACAGGGCTTAAACAGCCCTGTTGCCCTGGTTTCCCCTGCCAAAAACAGAGCGCGGGGGTCCAGCGCGCTGGAGCAGGGTCCCGTCGCGTCACTTCCGCTGTGCCAGAAGTGACGCAATGGGACCAGTGCGGGCGGTGTGGCTGGCTCTCCGCGGAGAGTGAATAACTATTGGCAAGCCCGCACGGGCGGTGGAGAGCCCGCGCGGACATGGTCAGGCCCAGTTCGGGCCTACCGCACGGAGCCTAGATCGGCCGCCAGGCCGGATGGAAGGGCACGCCGGCCCGGATCCGGCCCGCGGGCCGTAGTTTGAAGACCCCTGTACTAGAGTCTTTACATAAAGGACAGATGTATTAGGTTGGATCCAGACTTAGTCATGCTTAGAGTAGACCCATTGAAATCAATGATGCAAATACATAATGACTAACTTAAGTCCCACTGATTTCAATGGATCTGCTCTAAGCATGACTAAGTTTGGATCCAACTGATTGAAATTCTAATTTTATATGCCCAAAAATGTCAACATAGCCACATAGAGGGAAATCAGTTCTTTCTTACCCAATAAAAATATTCTCTGGCCTTTTGGTGACATGTTACAAATGCTGCAAACACCATGAAGCAAATCCTTTTAGCTAATATCTTGAAAATTATCCAAATAAATTTCCAAAAAATGATGAAGTATATTTCCACATTCCTAGAATTATATGGATAGAACTTGATTTTCTCTGCAGATCTGCCCAGCAAAATCTTTGTGTGCATAAGTAAAAATTGAAATATAACTTGACCTGTTCTGAAATGCAACAGAAGAATGTCTAGATAGGTTTCATATTCATTAATTAATTTTTCAAAATTCAATCAAGGAGCAATGCCACATCCTCCTGTAGCACAACACACTTTCTTTCATTTTAGTCTTAAAGCAACATACAGACAATCTTTTAGACTTTGTCCAAAACCAGATGATTCAAATTTCCATAGAGAAAATTAAGCCAAAGACAGCTGACAGGTCTGCTCCTCATCCAACACTTTTCGGAGAATGTCATGATTGCAGACACTAAGGTATTTTCCCCCTTTCTAAAATTTTAGATGAATCTGCAAAACCAAGTTTCCCATAGATGATAGATCACATTTGGCTTGAAATAAAGGTCCAGGACAAAATTAGGAAGTCCCAATAGCTGCCTGATTACTAAGTGTGAAGGAAGGGGGGCTGGCTGACTCCGCCAACCCACCCTTTCTACCGAAAGACCCAGAGATCTCAAGGTGCCAGACTGCCAGCCTCAGCTCTGCAGTCCTGACTTGAATCTCTGCTCAGGGACTTGCCCTGTCTGTACCCTGGATTTAGAGCTGAATCAACAGAGCAACCACAAATGCCATGTGGGGTAAAACCAAGAAGGTTTATTCAGGTAAACAGATTACCACAAAAGGTGGGAAACGAGGGAAGGAGACAAGTTAGAGAGACACTTTGGTACAAACACAGTAGAGCTACAAAATAACAAAAGCTGATTCCTTATCTCTCCCAGGCACACACTAGTTACCTGGGGGCCGGTTCTCTTCAGGGTTGGTTTCAGCAAAGCCCTGCCACATGAGGAGACCACCACACCCACCCTAAGGTCCAGGGGAGGGGTGACTCATGACTACAGGGCTTGAACCACATTTGCATGCCAAAGGGCCTAGCAGACATTGAGGCGCCAGGGGACATCAAGAGGAACCATGCACACCCCGCCCCCCCAGCCGGGACCACCCGGTTCACACATGAGGAGGTGTGTGTGTGTGTGTGTGTGTGTGTGCAGGCTTTTTCTCCACACTAAGTAAGGCAGGCAAGTTTGAGATGTTTATGGTGGAGTCTCTAATTGATATGGGAGTTGGTAGTCACCCTGTATTAGACTCAGCATAGGTCCTGGATTCTCAGGTAGAAGTCATGGCCCAAACGGCCTTTTACCAGTTTAGGCTGGTTCACCAGCTAAGACCCTTCCAGGCCACTGCCTCCAGGCTGATACACAGTGTCGTTGTTGGGGTGGGACCACAGGGCACAGGTCTGGGCCCCCGTAGCCCAAGGGCCCCCAAAGGGCAATGTTATGTCTCCCCCCTTTTTTCTTTTTACAATCAGGTTGGGGTGCACTGCAGAGAGAAGTCCACTTGGCAGGGGAGGTGCCACTTGGCAGGGGTGGTGCCAGGTACTGGAACGATCGAGGGCTCAGGGGGACAGGACATAAAAAATGCACAAATTTGCATATGCTAATTTACATATGCTCTAAAGTCTGTCTCTGTGTGTGTCTTTAAAGGATCCTGTCCCCTAAGGACACCTCTATTTGTTAAAAGGAATTTATGGACGGGAGAGGAGGGCATTTGATTTCAGGAAGAAAAAAAACTCAGGCAGAAAAATTCAAAGGGGGCAGCAGGAGGTGAAGCACATGTGGGCAAAACGCCAGCTAATCCAGGGGGGTGGGGGATCAGATGCAACAGAGATAATCAGGGCCCCTGCACCTTTATTTCAGCAACTGCCCATGGACAGTAGGGGGGTGGGGCAGATGGCCTCCCAGAGATTTGGGGCTCCAGCCCTAGTGGGCTGCCCCCTAACATTGCCTCTGCCACTTGGTAACCTCCAGGCTGGTTTGCAACATGATTTACAAGGCTGCCCTGAAGACTGGAAGCTTCAATTAATATGAAATGTGTCTGCCCATTAAATTATGGGAATGAGCCGGAGGGAGCAAGTTTTAAAGCAGGCACTTTGATTGCTAATTTGTTTCAGGGCACAATCTGAAGTTTTGGTTTTAACCATTAAAGCCTTAAGCAATTTGGCCCCAGATGATGTCAAGGAACTACTTGTCCCCTCCCAGCCTTCCTGCACACTGAGCTCTTCCAAAGGAATCCTGCCCTGAGTCACGTCTTTGTCTGAAGTCAGGTTGGCAGGAGCAATGAAATGGCCTTTCTCAGCAGTACCACCCTCTTCCCGGCATCCCCTACCCTGAGAAGCCCGACTGCCCTCACTTTCCAAAGAATAGTTAAAACGTTTGTATTCCAGTAAACATTTGGAGGGTGAGGGCCTGAGGCAGAGCTCTATTTTAAAATCAGCTCATCATTGTTGTTCTGCTGCTCTGCCATGTCCGGAAAGATATTGTCATGTCTGATTTAACTGATGCTTGCACTGAATTTTGTAATTGCTTTTTATGTACCGTAAGTTCATAAGCTGCCACACACACACACACACAGGATATAAAGAGCTTGCAATTCCCTGCTGTGTGAAGTTATTAAACAGGCACACACGCGCACACACACCTTGTAGTTCCATTTGCTCATCTTTGTTTCTTCTTTCTTAAATAGAATAGCCCAAGTTCCAATTTTGGTAGTACAAATTATCATCAATTTTAATGTGGTGTGTGTGTGTCTCATTAAATAGGACCTGCAGTAAATCTCAGATCCACCACATAATCCAGAAGTTGGAGGGATTCAAAATTCTAAATCAACTTTCCCACCCTGTCCGGAGTGGTCATTGAAGCAAACTTGTCCCCAACAGTAAGATTGTCTTTTTTTTTTTTTTGCCTGTGTTGGTTGCAGCACAGTGGGTCTTCTAAAGCCCTTAGTTTAGACATGGCAGCTAAGTAAGTGCCTGTGGCACCCCGTGGAGCCTCAGAGAAAACCCTAAGTCAGGGTCTGGCCACACCTATTGTCCTCCATCAACACCATCCACTTGCTCACAAAACATGTCAAAACCTAAAGTCACCAGTAATGATAGATGCCACTTTGTTCTTTGTTGGTGGGAGACAGATGGACAGTCACTGAAGAGAACAATAGCCAGTGGCCGGAGAACTGACACTGTTAAATGACCTTGGAAATAAAAGTTCCACAGTCTCACAGGGTTTTGTTGATCCTTGCCAAAGCTCGTCAACATCCTGCAATTTAATAATTCTGAAGTCCAATGTTCAGAGGTCATCCATGGCTATAGCCTCCTAGACAGTTTATGACTTAGGCTAAAGGGTACTTTTTAAATCCTCCCATTCTCTCTCCTTGCCCCATTCAAGGGCAGAGCAGCTGGCTTCCAAAAATGAATGGGGGGACAGGGTTAGCCATGTTATTGTGCGTCTCTTCTCTTTAGAAGACTCCTTCTTCAAGGGACTCACTGGGTGAAAAGTAACTGTTTTTCAACCATTTATTAATTCCTAAAGAATTCATGAGGAATTAATAAGCAGAAACTGTGCTTTGATGGACATCCATATATCTTTTGCATAATTTCTCACAAATTCCTCTTTTGTATAATTTCCTTCTTGGGAACTCATTCTGTTAACAAACGCTATTAAGGTTGCTCAAGTGTTGGTTTCAGCTAACACAATGACCGGGTTCGCATGATCAGCCATGGCGGCTTCTTTTCCCTGCTGATGATGCAAACCCAGCCAATGTCAATAGCTGTAGTGTACTGTGGATCCTTCCCTATGTATCCTGAGCATGCCTGGGTCATTTTCCTCCACCATTCTCAACTGAGATTGCATTCATACATCACAAACAGTTTGATTCTACACACACTAACTAGGGAGTAAGCCCCATTGAGCTCAATGGGATTTAATTCTGAGCAAACATGTTTAGGATTGCACTTGCACAACTTTGAGAATGACTGGTATTTTTTAACAAACTCGTTACAGATTTTCTGCTTGTGCAGGAAAACCAAAATTGCTCTTGAAGTCAGTACAGCTGAATAGTTGCACAGGACGTCAACATTGAGCTCAATGATAGGCTAATTTATCCCAGTGGATGAAACCTAAAACCCACACTAAACACCCAGGCAGTTTCTGGAAATATAAAACAAATGTATTATTTATATTAATTAAGGAGGGAAAGGATGTTTGAGCAATAAGGTAAATATGTGTTCAGAGTGTTGCAGAAGAATGAAAAGATCTCCTAAATCAGTGTTCTCCAACCTTGGGTTCCCAGATGTTTTTGGCCTACAACTCCCAACATGCCCCAGCCAGCTATACTGTCCTAAATTATTGTACTTCAGTGTGTGTGTGTGTCTGGCGAGAGAGAAAATAAATGACAAATGTTTGCTAAACAAGAGGCAGCACTAAAAATAAAAATAAAATAAAAATCTAAAGACATTCCTTTTGTGACGGTTAAGGACTGGATTGTTAGGGCTAGGAACAATTTTGAACCCATTTAGTTGTTACATTTGCATCCCATTTGTGCTCAAAGGAACTCAGATCTGCGTTTTAGCCTCACACCAAACCCATGAGGTAGGTTACGCTAATGGAGTGTGGCTTAATGCCCAAGGCCACCCAGAGAGCTTCAAGCAGAGGAGGAATCGCCAGTCTGGGTTTCTCTGATGCTCCACTCATTACACCGCATTATTATACCACATTGGCTCTGATTTTCTCTAATTAGAAAAGGGATGCTGTTTCTCTTTCCAAGAAAATGGTGGTGCAGATTATTATTGTATGTGTTTGGGAAATTTGGAACTGACATTGATTTAACAGCTGTGCTGTCTATTCAGTGTGATTTTCTTTTCATCTTTCATTCATGTCTTGCTTTCTCTTAAACCAATAAAGAAAATGTAAGAAAAACAAAAACAAACAACACTACATAATATATCATGAAATAGGAGCCTGATTTCCAAAACAAGAAGTTCTGGAGTTCACTTCTGTCTAGGGATCACCACCTCTGTTCTGAAAGCCCTGTCCCTAGACGTCTGGGCACTGTTTGTGACTATTTGGAAATTAAAGAAAGGGACTCTTGACATGCTTAAAGTGCTCTTCCTGAATTCCAGAAATGATTGCTTTAAAAACAAATTATGGATCTAGAACCAAGCTGAGGAGAGTAGAAAATCTACACTGCAATGAAGGAGTCTCATTAAGCTGTTTTATGTATTATATTTATAGCTCACCTTTCCTCCAAGAAGCTCAAGGTGGTAAATAGGATTTTCTTTCCCCATTTTATCCCCACAACAATCCTGTGTGTAGGTTAGGCTGAAAGAGAATGACTGGACTAAGGTCATCCCATGTGCTTCATAACTGAGTGAGGCTGTGAAGCTGGGACTCATAGGCCAACACTCAGAGAAATCATATGGTAAAGATAAAGATACTGTATGTCTTTGTCTTGTCATGGAGAGCAGAATGGTCTCCATGACAAGCCAAAGACATATTGTTATCTTTGCCATATGATTTCTCATGTCCCAGATTCTCATTCTGTGTGATGTCACTGGGTGTGTAGCTAAATGGCATTATTGCTCCAAAACAGTACAAACATGCTATTCGTTGCTATGTGAACAGACGTGCGGAAATTGACAGCCAGGCGATGGGGACGAAGCCCTGTTATAAATCCTTCTTTTTTCTCTGACATGTTCCCCAAAGAGCCTTTGTATGATTTTGTGTTCAATAAAATTCATTATAAAAGTCAAACAAAATCTTACTGTTGGATGCAAGAGTTCTAAGTATCATTGGAAAATGTATAAATATTATGATGGGTTTTAATCTGCCACAGGCAACAGGTGGGGAAGAACTAGCATAAAGCAAGACCAGAAGATGGTTAATTTGAATGGGTAGTATAACATATTGGGTGTGTATTTATGTATGTATTTAGCAGGGATGTTGAAGAGTCCTTGGTCTCGAATCACGAGTCGAGTCACGAGTCTTTGGACCCAAGTCTCGAGTCCGAGTCCAAGTCCTTGGTTCAAAATGGTGACTCATGAGTCCCGAGTGCCGAGTCCCTCCCAAAGCTGACTCCACGAGTCCCTATTAAAATCAATGGGGGGGGGGGTTCCCAACAAAATAAGGACTAGTTCAGATGTGTGGCTTAAATAAATTCTAGGCACAAGTGTGCCTTTTTATCTCAAAACTCTGCCACTGATTTTGACAAGAACAGACCAGGCAGACAAACCCAAAATAACCAGGCAGGCAGAGGAGGCAGGGAACCCCAAAGCAGGCAGGCAGAGGCCTTTGTCTTGGACAATTCAAACTGTGGAACTGGTTAAGAAGAGACCAGGCAGGCAGAGGAGGCTGGGAACCCCAAACAGGCAGGCAGAGGCAGCCAAACCCAAAATGTCTGAAAGGTTGCATTAGGAAAATGATTTTAAAAAATAAACTTGGATTGTTACTGCAACTAGGTCCAGACAGCACCTGCAGGTGGCATCAAGCAGGGATGTTGATGAGTCCTTGGTCTCGAGTCCCGAGTCGAGTCTCGAGTCCCATTAAAAATATTGGGACTCGAGTGCGACTCGAATCAGAGGGGGGACTCAGTCCGACTCACGAGTCGAGTCCTGGAGTCCGAGTCCCCATCCCTGGTATTTAGTTATTTAAACTACTTGTATACTGCTTGAAATCTTAGATCTCTAAGCAGTTTACATTAAAAATAATAATATAAAAGCTAAAAGCCAATGTAAAAACAGTATAATATAATAAATACTGTATATATAATAAATACTATAATAAAAACACAAACAGTAAAACAGAGCAGTGTGATTACAAGTCTGAGAAAGCTTGAGTAAACAGATGCCTTCAAGAGGTATCTAAAGTTCTCCAGAGTTTTCACCTCTCAGACCACACATAGGAGAGCATTCCAGAAGGTGGGTGCCACCACTGTGAAGGCCTGCTTATGTACTGCTACCTGGTAACATTCCATTGGCCACAGAATGACCAGTAAGGACTCCCCAGAAGATCTCGGGGGTTAATTTGCTGTATATAGGGGAAGATGGTCGGCTAGGTATCCTGAATTGTTTAGGGCTTTGAATGTCAGCAACAAAATTTTGAACATGGCTCAGTACCTAATAGGCAGCCAGTGCAGTTCTTTTAATACAGGAGCAATGTATATATTAGCTAGGTACTCCACTGATCATCCAAGCTGCTGCATTCTGGACTAGCTGCATTCTCTGAACCAGGCACAAGGGCAGCCCCACATAAGAGCACATTACAGTAGTCTGATCATGAAGTTACCAGTGATTGGATCACTATGGCTAGGCTATCCCTCTCCAGGAACAGTTGCATATGGATGGAATAGACATGATTATATTTTTCAGAAGGGGCTAGACTTGAGCTGTGGGACTACTAGGAGCTCACTCTCATGCCAGACATACAACATACTCGCCAACACATAGTCCTCCCACTATTTCTGACTCCACATTCTAGTATTCTTTTATGATGGCCTTTTTGTTTGTTGTTGTGTCCCTGCACCAGTGATTTCATTGAGGAGAAGCAGCATGCTATTCTGCCTTGAACTGGTGGGAGTGAGTTTGGTCTGCAGAAACAGTTTGGCAAACTCTCTTCCCTGCCTTCATCTTTCACCTCAGGCAAGGGATTGGGGAAAGTGGCAGTGGGGGCAGATGTGAGAAACCCTGTCTCAGTATTCTCCAACCTTGGGTCCCCAGATGTTTTTGGCCTACAACTCCCAGCATGCCCCAGCCAGCATAGCTGGCTGGGGCATGCTGGGAGTTGTAGGCCAAAAACATCTGGGGACCCAAGGTTGGAGAACACTGCCCTATCTGAACAGACCAACACTGCCCCCTAGAGCACTTGCAGTTTAGCCCACTTGGAGCGTAGACCTGAATAGACAGATACCCAAATTTCATAGATTTCATAGATCATAGAGTTGGAAGGAGCCTACAAGGCTATCGAGTCCAACCCCCTGCTCAGTGCAGGAAACTAGAGGAGGTTTGCCAATAAACATTTGCCAGCTAAGCTCTTTTTCACAATACCCTCCAGCTGGCTGGTGACAATCTAATTCCTTTGGGGTGGGGGATCCTTGTAAAGAAGAGGATCAGCAGCCAGTAGGGGAAGTCATCTCCAAGCCCAGATCCATAACAGCAGGAAATAGGGTTACCGGTATGTCCTCAGTTGGCTTACCAGGCTGGTGAAGGTCAGTATTTTTATTTATTTATTTATTTATTGGTTACACTACTTTTCAGTGTGCAGCTACACAGCTGTGAATAACTACACATTTTAAACAAACAAACAAAGCACCTGCGTAGGTGCGCAGCTTCCCCAACTTTGTTGTAATGTCAGCGAGGCAGGTTTAGAGTGAGAAATCAAACAGAGAGTTAAATCAATGTTTCCCTCCCCCATGCCCCATGCCTTCTTTGAAGGAAATAAAGATTGGATTGTCTGTTCAAGCCCTCCCCATTACCCTTTTCTCTCTTTCATTCCAGACAACACAATTCTATACATGTCTACTCAAAAGTAAATCCCATGACTTCACTAGTGCATATTCCCAGGTAAGTGGAAATGGAAGGTGCCAAGCAAGGGAAGAGCTGTGTTTGAGACATGGCAACTGGGGTAACAGAGGAGAGGAGGCCTTGGCATTCCTGTTGGTCTGTAGGAGAGTTGGAGAATGCTTTTGGGGGGAGGGGGAGGGGGAGCATAAGGTGGAATTTGTTGGAAAGCGAAGGGTAAAAATCTATCCACATTAAGGGCTTTTCTACACGAGGCTGTTAATCCGCTGCCTCTACTTCCAATTTCATCGCAGAATTGAGATACTAGCACTACCTGAGGAGGATTTCCTTTTTCGCTACATAACCTCTGGGTGGCACTGTGGTATAGCAAAATAACACAAGTGTACATGTGGAAACAGTGTTTTCTTTCTCCATCAGAAGTGATACCCCATTTTCCCCTGCTCTAAAACAACTCACTGAAAGTGCTGTTTACAAACAGAAGTGAAATTGGAGGATCATTACTTCATCTAAAGAACCCATACTGGTGAGGAGAGGTGTAAAGGTCAGGAATAGCTCCTACTGCTCCCAAGCTGCGATAAAAGAGAGCAAGGTGCCTGGAAAGGTAAAGCAGTTCCAAAACACCAAGAGGGGGCTAAGAGACTGAAGAGTTAAGCTGCAGCAGCCACAGCAAAGCAGCATAATCGGGGTGCATTTCTGTAGGGAACGGCTGCCATCAGATAAAAAGGGCACATCATTCTTCCATCAACTCCCAGAGTGGTGGGACACCAGGAGGGACACAGTAGGTGAGGTGCTCCTGGATGCATCACTCTTTGGTGCACAGCCCATTTAGGAGGGGTGGGGGGGTTCCACTAATAGGTAAAAGCACCCCAGTTCAACCCAAGAGGCTCTCTCTCTCTCTCTCTCTCTCTCTCTCTCTCTCTCTCTCTCTCTCTCTCTCTCTCACACACACACACACACACACACACACACAGAGCTGTGCAAATGTGAGTCTCCATAGACAGCAAGGGATGCATTTCTCAAGGGAGAAGAAGAGGAAGAGAAGATCAGGGGAAGAGAGTTTGGGGGGGGGGGTGGCCAAGAAAGTTATCCATGTCCACTCTGAAGTGTTGAGATCAGTTGATTAAGGCACACTTGTTTCTTTTGATTAGGGAGGACAAAGGTGTTATGTGGCTACTTCTATGTCCAATTGCCTTTGGGTTTACTAAACCCAATGGAACAGCCACTTATGGAGGTAGTGTATTTTCTCCAGATACAAAATGAATAAAATAAGCATATTCCCTGAACCAGCATTATCATAAAATCAGTTAGATTTATGTAAAGGAAAAGTAATTTTAAAAAATACATTTAACTTTATTTTTCTATCTTGATTATTTCTTTCTCGCATTGGTTTCAAAGTCCAAAGTATAAATTTGCAACCAGATCAAACAAGGGAGCTCAATTCATGTAAGCAATTTGGCATGCGAGTCTGCAATTGTGTGGGGCTGGGGTGGGGGTGGGGGTGGAGGAGTTCAGTCATACTAGGCTCACTAGGCATGGCCAAGCATGAAGTATTATTTATTTATTTAAAGTATTTTTTTTATCATGCACCTTAGCCAAAAAGGCTGCTGGAGTGGCTTACATAGGATCAGTACAACAGGGCAGTTCCTGCCCGTAGGCATACAATCTAAAAAGACACGACACACAAGGAAAAAGGAATGGGGAGGGAAGAGGAAAAAATTAATCTAAAAAGTCACAACACACAAGGAAAAAGGAATGGGGGAGGGGAAATTAAGCCTTTTAGCAAGGCCGGTGCAATGGCCCTGTTCTCCCCTCTCATCAGCCTCAGCTCAGCCTGCTGGAATGGCAGCTTGTGGTGACAGCCGAGGGAGGAGGAATTCTCATGGGGATTGTTTTCAGCAGAGCTGGTGGAATGTAGCTCTTTGAATCCCATCCAGAGCTGAAACATCGCGACCTACTGCTGGTAACCCTTGACTGCCCCCCGTAGACTCTGAAACCATTTCAACATTGAGGTGCTTATTTTCCTCAAGTCCATTTGAATGGTAGGGTGGGAAGGGACCACAGCTCAGTGGCAGGACACATGCTTGGCAGCCAGAAGGTTCCAAGTTCAATTCTTGGCATCTACAGATTAAAGAATCAGGTAGCAGGTGATTGGAAAGGCCTCTGCCCAAGAACCCAGGGAGCTGCCGCTGGTCAGTGTAAACGATACTGGGCTAGATGGACAAGTAGGCTGACGTGGTATATGGCAGTCGGCTATGTTTCTAACATTGCAATGACTTACCTCTTTGGCAGATATACTCAATGACTGGGTTCACACAACATGACAACCCCCCCTGACTAATAAGCCAAGGGGGCATGTCATGTAGTGGGAACCCGCCATGGTGGTTTATTCAGGGTGGTTTATAAACCACCCCGACAGGCCATGGCTTGTTGTAGGGTTTCGTAGCCACGTTGTCTGAATCTGGACCACACAATAAGCCCAGGGGTAACACAAAACCGCTACAGAGCCACTTGGCAAGAGCAGCAACATCCCCTTGCCACTGTTGCCAAGCAGCTCTGGATGAGCACCAATTTCAGCTGCCCCAAAGTGCCCAAGCGGCACTTGGTGGCAGCTGTCATCGGGTTCCCTGATCTCCACTCTGCACTGCCACCACGAGCCACGTTTGAACCTCCTCTTCCCCGCTGGCCAGTTCGGGCCAGCAGCGTCGGATGGGAGGAGCTGTGCTCTACACTGCAGGACGGCGCCGCTACTGAGATCAGCGGCAGCACTGACAGTCCTCACCGCGGCTCGTGAGGTCAACTCGCAAGTTGGGGTGAGGGCTGTCAGCGATCCCTGCTCCCCTACTCCCTGGCCCCACCCCCACTGACAAGCAGCGGCGTGGAGGGGGGGAACCCTTCGTGCTCCTGCAGTGTCCCATGGGATACCTGCAGGAAGACCGAGGGGGGAGGGGGGGAGGCACGGTGCACCCCACCCGCGATGTGCCCAATTGTCTGTCGGGTGGATCGGGGGTAGGGTGGTTTATAAACCAGACTACAGCAGTCTGGCTTATAAACCACCCTGCATGTTGTGCGAACCCGCCCAGCATGTAGTATTTCCTTCCTTTCTTTTCCTTGCCTCTACACCAGGGTAAGCAACTTGGTGCCCTCCAGATGTTTTGGACTACCACACCCATAATCCCTGAGCATTGGTCAGGCTGATGGGAGTTGAGGGGGTGAGGCGGAGAAAAACAACCTTTCAATTTAAATCGCTGGAGGAGGCGGCAATTGTATATAAAATATATCCACATTATAAAAGTGCGGTAAGGGAGGGAAGCCCTGGCTTAAAGGAATTAGGGATGCTCATACTTTTTCCAGTCTTAAATATAAGTTGTACGGACCAGCAAGAAACATTCCTAATTTGGCACAAATACGCTTTGCCTAGAAGAAACAGCCAACTATTCCATGTGGGCAGGCTTCCTTTAGCAGTGCTGAATCTGTGCATATTGCCCACATCTGAATGTAGGCTGCTCTGGAATTCGTGAGCTGTTTCTATTAAACAATGACCACTGTAACAGTCCCTTCCATCAAATTTAGGACACTGTTTTGTCTGTTTCAACTCAGTACTGAACTAATGTTTAGAATGGCCAAAAAAGGGAAAATAAGGATTGCATCTTTCCCCCCCAAAATAACTAAAACAAAACGACTTCCCCACTTTAATTCAAACGTTCATGGGAGCATTGCTGGGTTATAACGAAGAATAAATCAGAATTTCCCAAACACCGGTTTCCTACATTCATTATAATTCACTGGTACGGAGAGTGAGAACACATGACCATAATTGGTTGTAGGCAGGGATGTATGAGAAATTGGTTTCAGTTCGTTTTTGGCCAGAATTTATTCAGTTTGCACCTCCCGGACCTGAATGTGGACCCAAATGAAAGCTGCAGTTGAAGTCCGTACATTTCCAATTCCACACTTGCAATGCAATTTGTGGAACACACACAAAAAGCGTACATTTTAAAAATGTGCATTAAAAATGCATACTTTTGAAAAATGCACCCAAACTTGTAATTAATCAATGGGAGAAAAATGTGTACATTAATATATATATATATATATATATATATATATGGACAATTGATGCATATATTCGGAGAACCTTGCCAAGCTTGAGTTTTGCTGATTTGCACATCCCTAGTTGTGGGCTGTTGTTTTCTTTACTTTAGTTAAAAGGACCAGCTAGTACTAAGTTAGGGCTCAGCTCCAAATTTTAGTGAAGTGCGTCATTAGCAGGGCTATGCAAGGTGGTGGTGGGTGGGGAAGAACACAGCTGGGCCAATTTACCCTGCCTGCCCCCAAAGCAAGTCCCCCCCATCTCAGCTCTTGTGCATATCATTTGCCCCTGCCCTGGCCCTGCCCTATCGCTCCACAGAGCCCCACATGTACATGGGTCTCATAGGGCTCATCGGATCATAGAGTTGGAAGGGGCCTACAAGGCCATCGAGTCCAACCCCCTGCTCAATGCAGGAAACTAGAGGAGGGGTCTCCCATCCAAGTAATAACCAGGCCTGACCCAGCTTAGCTTCCTTGTAGGGGGCAGCAGCAGGGCCCCCAACATCTCATCTGCCCCAGGCCCCATAAACCTCCTGGACAGCCCTGGTTGTCATTTCAAATAGACTGGAGTTCCTGCATTCTTTCTATCTATTAATTATTTTTTTACTGCTTTTTTCCAATTCATTTAACAAGCTCCACCATACACTGAATACAGTTTGGTGTATTCCCCCACCCCAACCCACCTTTTTCCTATCACCTCTTACCTTTTCCCTTTTCTAACACAATCTTCTATTCACATTTGTTGGCCATCATCATCACAGACTCGCCCTTCTCCCAGGGCAATGTTATTTTAAGATGTCAGCCTTCCAAGTCAGCTGCCAGCCACCACTTACATTAAATTAAAGGGGAAAGGAACGAAGGCAGGGGAAAGAAAGGAGAAGAAAGAAAGAACAGAGACAATGATACAGAAAAGCAACAACTGCAATCATTGTAAAGGGGTTAGGGCTGAGGGCCATTGGGACCGCAGGATCTCGGCCTAACCTACCTCACAGGGTTGTTGTGAGGATAAAATGGAGAGGAGGAGGAGGATTATGTAAGCCACCTTGGGTTCCTTGCAGGAAAAAAGGCGGGGTATAAATATAATAAATAAATAAATTTAATACAGAAGTCCAAATAACTATAGTTCTCCTATACAGTGTACTGTTATAGTGACAGAAGACATGAACACTGTTTCATTGACCTATTTTAATAGAATATATCAACGGCTAAAATGGTTCAGCCTTAAGGGCTGTAAATGACACTTCTTTGAGTCTCCCCGTGGATGGTTCACAACTTCTTTTCCACCCAATTAATTTTAAGGGAATTTTAAAAAGGCAACTGCAACTGCATTTCGAGCCTTATGGGCAGTAGACACTGGCATTCATTAACTACACCAGGCAAATTGGCTTAGAGTAAATTCTGGCATACTTTTCACTTGGAATAGTTTGGTGGTGTAACTGTTACCATAGGAACAAATACAGGTCAATAATTGGAATATTATTCAAGCCATTCCCATGGGTTTAGCCAAATATTGTGCAAGAGAAACAAATGAGCAAAAACAAAAAGTTTTTATTATAGTAATTTAGCATTCATTTGTTAGTCTTGTTATTTTCTCATTTTTGAAGAATTCTGTAGTTATAAAACACGCAGACAATGTTACCGGCACAAACAGCACAGTTGGCTGGAAGTGCAAAATAATTAACTCATCAGTATTATTTTTATATGCAAGTTTACCTTGGACTCATGCCATGAAACACACAAAAAGTTATTGCCAAGTGCTTTTTTTTCTTAGTCTCCAAAAGCTAGCAAGGCAAATGAGGAGTGAGTGCATCTGGATCCCATTTTAAACTGCAAAATAAGCTCTTTTACGGTTTACAGAGGTTGAGGCAATTAATGCCTTTGGCTGTATGTCGTCAGCAAAATATAAACTAATCCAAGGAGGTGGTCCTGGAAGGTCAACCACCAAGAAGACTAAGTTGTACGTACATTTGCTAGTAGCTTCACAATTACCGGTATACTGATCAACTTGTTTGGGACGGCATCAGTGTCTGTGGAACTAAGTAAGAGAGTTAAGCAAGCAGGCAGGAAGAATAACTTAATGGCACAAAGGAAAGATATTGACTGAGGGGACAAGAGCCAGAAAGTGACTCAGCACAGCAGCAAATACAAAGGCTTGGGGAAGATGCAACACTACCAGATTGCCAAAGCATGGTTTAGCAAACAGGCAGTGTTACATCAGCGCTGAGCCAAGAGAGCAGAAGGGATGCAGTTATGGTTAATTAAAAAACAACAACAGCACACACACACACACACATTGTGTTTTATGCACTTCCTGAGTGGCGCTTAACTGTTAGCAAAGTCTCTTGAGACAGAAGCATGAAACTTTCACCCTTCCTAGGCAGATTAATGTATCTAGTAATAGAAGATGGTGTTACCTCTGCTCTGCCTATACGTTGCATTTCGCTTTGCCAGCTTCCACTCAACTAGTAAGCACCCTATTTATTCAAGGGATAAGTGTGCATATTTGGGCTCCCACGGTTTCCATGTGTGTATTTTCCATGGGCACGTCAGCAAGCCCAACTTCCTG